>JZKD02S1642130.1:168377-251703 GCA_000966675.3 Picea glauca
ACAATGATGGAAACTTACCCATCTCTCTTCGCTCCTCACCAGGAGGTACGGGTATCTCAGGATCCCTCAAAAAATCAATCCCTGCATAAGGGTAATCCTCGATAACTGGGATCTTCCGTGATAGCCAGGTGAAGAAATCATCATCGAAGGACTCATTAGTCCTTCCACCACCCTTTCGTGGAAACAATACTGCCCATCTACACATAGCAAGAAGAGAGGCCTGATGTCCTCGTACCACTACTCGAGGACTAAAGCTCAGAACTCTCTCAAAGAAGAACGAGCACAAAATGGTCCTGAACCCAAAGTTCCTCTGTGTCCGCAAACGAAAATCTGTCAACTGCCTCTTCATACACTTAAGCAATGTGGTACTCCAATAAAATATTTGTGCATTTAAGCACTGGACTGCATAGTTCATATATGCATGGGATGCCTCATGTAGAGCCGCAGAACCAGTGATTCACCCAATAAGAAACACTATCGTCTATAGCAATAAGTTAGTAATCTTTCTTATGGGAACTTGTGAGCTCGAGCGGTCTGTATCATCCACATAGTAAATACCTATCAATTTCGCTATGTTATGCGGCCCTGAAGGAAAAGTTCGGAAGTTGATTGGTTCCCCTCTCTGAGAGAGGCCAGTCAAAAAATAGATGTCCTCAGTCTTGGGCACCGGTGACTGCCCCTCTAACATGAATGCCTCTGCATCCGGATGCCAATAGTCAACCAAGGCATTCATCATCCTAGGTTGTGCTTGCATAAAAGGACATAAGAAAAACTTGAGTAACCCACATTGCATCAAAGCAGCCATAACATTGGGGTCTTCCCCAACCAACTCACTAACCTCTTCATGCTCTCTTTCTCTCTAGTGGACATACATCCTGCAAAACACCAAGGTTTAAGAGGGTTAACCCTTGTTTTTTAAGCTTTTTTCATTCAATAAGGGGGTCCACGCGGGCTGTAATGGTGATAGTCACATGTACATGCGTGCAGAGTTTACTCTGCCCGAATGTACATGCGGCATGTCCTGAGACAGTCCACGTGGACCTAGGGCTGACCTTTTAAAGGTCGACGCCCCCCTAAAAAATGAAACCCAATGCAAAAATAAAGACTTAAAATGCAAGATAAGAGAGTTTGTACTTACTTGGTCCAGACATAAGTTCGTTTCATCCACTGTAGCTCCTGGAATCACCGCTTTTGACAAAGGGGTTTTTTGGCTCCAGAGTCAATTTCCAAATCAATAATGGTGATAATGAGCTGCCAGCTTCTATTTATATACTTTTTGGCCTCTTTTTGTCACTTTTTTGGCCTCCCTTATCATTTTCTTTAAACCAAAAACCATTTAGAGTGATTCAAGAGTTGCATGGGAGGGATATGATCGGGTATCGGGACGATTTTTTGGAGTTTTGGGTAATTTTCGATGGTCCGTGAATTTTTTTTCTGAGGATCAACTTGAGCATGTAGTATAGGTTTCTACCCTGACTTTTGTATCTTGTTGTATTTTTTCTTTGCCATAGGATCGATCCCATCAGGTTGCGACATGGAACCATATCAGTTGCTTTAGAAGTGTCGCGACTTGGTGGTAGAGCTTACCGGAACATGGATTCCCTAGGTAGATCCCAGTTGCATTATGGTATCCATGTTGTCTCTAATCCCTGTAGGCTCGGGAGTCCTTGTTGTTTTTCCTGATTACGAGTTTGAGCCTCATTTCCATGATTCCTTTTCACTCTTGACCTCACCCTTGGGACTCCCAAAATATATAATGAGTCTTCTTTTAAGCCCTTTTCAGACCCTCTAAACATGAGAAGATTGCCGAGTGATCTTGTGGCATTTCACGCTCGTTAAACTGAAATTTGAAGTCACGTCTGTCCGGCAGTAGTTTACCCCTTTTTCAGTCTAGACGGTCAACAGTACGAACAAAGGTATACTCTATGGAACTTCAGTTCTCTAGAAGAGTACTCTTAGGTATCATTTTAACCCTATTTCGAGCCTGAGGGACTAAATTTACAAAAAATGAACCCCCTCAGAGTCCATAGCTAAGCGCTTTTCAGACTCCCTAAAATTGAAAAGATCATCGAGTGACCTTATTCTTTCACACTCGTTAAACTGGTACAGAAGAACATTCCTGACAGAGTCCATAGTTAAGCTTTTCTCAGACTCCTTAAAAATGAAAAAATGGTCGAGTGATCTTGTCTTTCTCACACTCGTTAAAATGGTTTTGAATAGACGTCTTGTCGGTGCTAGTTTACCCCTTTTTCGAACCGACTAGACTATCTTCGAAAAAGGTACCCCAATGAAGTCTCCTTTTACATTTTTCAGACTCTCTAAATATGAAAAACCACCGAGATTACCTTATCTAGGCTCGTTAAACTTAAATCGAAGGACGTTACCATTGTGTGTTTTGTTAACCGCGTTTGCATACCTTATATGCCAGCCTTGTAGCACTTTTCTTTTGCGTCTTAACACCCTTGGCCCCCGAAGGATTTTTTTCCGAGTATCATTCTTCTGAACATCAGTCTTGTCCTTTCACCTTGAACTTGTATGTTTGTAACACTCGTTCCTCCATTGTAATGTAACATTCCTTTATTCTTTTTTCCAAAATCACTGAAAAAGACAAAAAAAATCAAATATACCCCAAAAAGAGGAAGGGAAAAGTATTTTCTTTATTGGCAGCATAATGAGTCACCCTTGGATAAAGCACATCTGTCCATTTGTTTTTCAAACTATGGGATGTAATATGACCTTAGGAAGTTGTTCTCGCTACATAGAGTTGTGTCCTCCTCTGTTTGGTTATTCTTCCAAACATATGGAGATTTTGCGTTGCCTCCTTCTTCGTAAACTTATGATTAATGCCATGCTCCCTAAGTCTCATCATTTGTTGTGTTGTTGTCCAAGGGAAGTTTCTACCAAGCCTGAGTCAACCCCTCTGCAATTTGTGTCTTGCCCTCATACCCGACCATCTTGAACGTCCAATCAAGTCTTTGTTCGAAATCAATGAAGCCTTCAATCTGATCATCAAGATTCTCTAGTCCATGATCGATGAGCCGTCGAAGACCTCTGGGTAGTAAAGTCGTACACTCATATTACACTCCTACCCGAGTTTTGAATATTTTGAAGTCATTTCTCGAGCTCTGAAGACCTCATCTACAACCATCAGGCCTTATCAGCTTCTGAGAAGATGGATACTCTACATGTATATCTTTTTGATTTCGAGATGTAGCTCCGTTTTTTATTTCGAGATGTAGCTCCGGTGTGTATTGTTCATGGATACACTTTATATAGTGATATGACATGGATCTACAATGTATTTTATTGGTAGACATGAGTTTATTCTATCCCGAGCATGGGTATGCCCGCCTCGGTGAGACATTTGTTATTTTGCAGACGACGCCTCCCGGTTCCTGGTCCCTGGGCTCACTTGTTCGGCACATCAGTAAATATTGGTAATGTATTTTGGCCATCATATGCTCTTCTGACCTCACACATTAGGGGACATCTGTTATAACCCTAATTTTCACCATACATGCTTACCTGCCATCAGGCCATCTCAGATCCCTTATTTGCCATAGAACTACTGAACAACTCTTTAGAAAACCTCTTTTATAAGGGCCCACATGCCCTACTCCATTACTGCATGCGTGTACATGCTAGATGACCTAAAACAACTCATGTGTACCTACAAAAGCACGAAAAAAGGAAAGTTGTCGATGGAACACACATCTTTGGGTGAGTTAACTGAAAATCTCGACCATGTATGGCCGAGGGTTCATCCAAATACCTAGCTTCTTCTAGCTTATAAAAGAAGGGTTAGGGGTCCCATTTGGAGGAGGAGAATAATAGTAAAGAAACTCTACCCAATTGCACATTCCCATTGTCCCAACCCTTTAGCCATCCTTATGCAAGAAGAGATACAGAGCAAAGAAGTTGAAGGACAGTTGAAGAGGAGCCCAGTATCAGGTTCATGGAGCGGTGGCCGGTCTCGAAATTGTAAGTTGATTCATTAAAGTTAATAATAAAAAAATTCTTTTCCCGTCCCACTATATGAGGTCTTCATAGTTTAGTGAATATATGTTTGAATCTCTAACCCATTAATCTGTAGAACAAATGCATGTGGATTTTGTTGCTTGTTTTGTATGCAGGTCAGTCTTGGGAGGATAGCTGCTAACAAGCAATCAAGCGTGAAGAAGGATTGACATCGAACATCCGGAACAAGCTATGTTTGTTTAACCATGTATTTTCTTAAAAGAAATGGGAATTAGGTCTGGGACGACGATAGAAAGTAGGATTCTTCCGGTCTTATTTGCATGCATAATATAACCCTAAATGCTAGTCCATAGGGGGATTTCCCACCACAACATCAGTACACAGGGATGATCAAAACACTTGAAGTTTTCATTACTTCCATAACTGATAAATCATTTACAATGGATTATTGTACAAAATGTCATTAATTAAGAGATCCGAATGTTTGGTTAAAATCCTTCGTTTGTCTCTCTCTATTGTTCACTATCCTTTATATATTACAAGGGAATAAGTAAATTAAGCTATCTTGAGGATCGAGAGATCCTCAAGATTTCTTTTACTATTTATGAAGATCACAAGATAAAGAGTCAATCTTCCTTTATTCGATCTCCAATGTAGCCTGATTTATTCGATCTCCAATGTCCTGTGCATCTTCATGATCTTCTTAGCTATCTTGAGTTAACAACAATTGTCCATTTTTGCAATAAAATCAAAACAATTCAAACCAAAATTTAGAAATTATCTAATATTATTAAATAATATTTCTAAAAGACTTTTTAACCATTTTCTTTCCTAATTTCTTCAAATTAATCGAAAAGTCAACAAAGAATATATCACAAACCATAGAAATAAGGAGAATATTTATACCTTTTTATCAACTCAACATACCCCCCAACTTACCTTTTTGCATGTCCTCATGCAACAAGAGAGTTTACATGTAAATAAATGATACTTAAGGGAGAAGATGTCTCTTCTCCAGGTCTTCGAAACCCATGCTTACCTTTACGCTCTTCAAAAGAAACATCTTCCCTTTTCTTACAAATTTCATAGTCACTCTGATAACCCTATGGAGGATACCAAATAATGGGAGGACTATAACTGCATCCAATCTAGGAAGTCCCTTCATCCAAGATCATTCTGGCATACCTCTCTAACCTGAAAGTAGCTGCATGAAAACTCCTGAAACCAAATGGTTCCTTGCTCTTGACTTTGTTTGAAGAGACATCCCATCTTAATTTAGCAGTAGAGAGGGCTTCTTCTTTAAGCTCTCTAAAATACTGTAGACCTGAATGTACAACATGTCTATGGATGGGAGCCAAAGATTCCACAACCTTATCCCTTTTCATGAATGTTCTATGCTTCATAATGGTAGCCAAGGATTTAGGGGGTTCCCCTCTGATCCAGAGGTCTAGTCCATTCTCCCTTTTCATGAAAACCTTATGTGCTTTATCCCACCTGGTTTGGTTTTTGGCAAAGGACAAGAATGCTTGAAACTGTATGTCCCTAGTGAAAGGATTGGGGTTCTCTTTTCTGTTTTCTCCTAGGATGAAGTTGTGAAGGTATAGTTCACACAGAAAGTATTGTACTCCATCCTCTTTTTCTTTAAAACATGAAACAAAATTAGAAACAATGGTAAATTAAAAAGGTTTGCCTGCTCTAATAGCTTTCACTCTTAGCAACATATAACGTTCTAATAGAAATAAGGTGTAATTAGTATGTGGGGCTCTGCAAGCTACTATAGCAGAATAAACAGAGAAAATTTCTTTGATCTGCTCCAAGGCTCCATCAAGTTGGACATGTACCTTCTTCACCTTTTCTTTAGCTATGCTAAGCTCAACGAAGGTCTCATTCTCCATTGCTGACATGGATTGAAGTTGTTTGACAACTTTTTGATGTTCTGACACTGTTTCCATTTCACTTTTGTATTGAGTTAGGGTTTGTTGGGATTGTACCAGTTTTGCTTCCAACCTGCTAAGAATGGCATCCTGTTCAGGGGAATGAAATGCTTCTTTAGTCTGAGAAACTACCTCTTCTGTTGCTGGAGCATATATCTAGGTTTCTATTTCAATTGTTTCCAAAGGATCAGGAAAATCTGTAGGAAACAATCCTTGAGTTAGACCAATTATTTCTTTTGTCATTGGAACCTCTTTCTGAGTTTCTGTTTCCACTGATGCTAAAGGAGCATGCAGTTCTATTTTTGTTCCAATAGAATTGGTGTGAAATGTCCTTCTGGGAAGTGTATTTATTCCCTGTACTTTAGCCCTCTTAGATTTATTTTTCTCATGGGTTTTGTCAGCTTGTTCCAACTGCTTCCTAAGTTGTCTAATTGTTTCTTTCAATCTGCCAACTTTTTGTTTTAATACTTTTATTTTCTTAACCCTTTTCCTCATTATCTTGTTTTCATGTTTTAATTTTTGGATTTTGTTATTGCCTTTTCCTATTGTTTCTTCCTATCTATGGGGGATTTCAAGGTTTTCCCCACCTTGATCAACTAGCAATTGCTTCCCTATATCTTTTGGGTGCTATGTTTGTTCTAAAGGACTGTTTACCTCAATGTGAGATTCTAGATGTTCTGTTCCCTCAGGAGATGGCATCTCCATATCAGGAAGATCCAAGACATGGTTTGAATGAGAAGAAGTTGGTGCTTGGGGTTCTCCAGACCTGTCTATTGCTTCAGTAAATGATATCCATAAATTTCCCAATACTTGGGCCATCTCTTCTTCATAACTTCTGAAGAAATCATCCTACTGTTTTACAGGGGTTTCATGTGATGGTTGTTTTGTTTGTATAGTTTCCTGAGTTCTTTCAAGTTGTACTATATTTCTACCCCTTCTTCTTTTCACAGTGGAGGTTTCAGGAACATAAATTGTTCTCTGTCTCTTATTTTTTGATGTTCCTTCTTGTATGTTCTGAGTTTTTGCCAAATGAATCGGATATGCTTCCATTTCAAGTTTGGGTACTAGAATTTCAATTTGGGAATTGTCTCCTTCTATCTAGGCTGCCTCAATTCCCTGTGGGGGAATTTCATGGTGGAATTCAGGTTGTTCAATTTGTAGGGGCCTATTGAGCTTAATCAAGTCTCCCCAAGTTATTTCTGTATGGTTTAAGGCCCTGTTAACTGTTAGTTTTACTAACTCGTGGTGACTAATTACATTGGTAGGGTCTTTGGCCTTCTGGGTCCTTCCGATGACTTCATGCGGCATGGCATTAAAAAATAATGTTAAATTTATCATTGACCTTTGTTTTAGTGCTGCCAATAGTTTGAGGTGGCGCAGTCTCACCACGTCGTATCACCCATCACATGTGATATATATATGTATCATGCCTTCTATCTCCCTCCATGGTTCACTGAGAGCAGTGGGGTTGAGTCCTTTCCCCTTTTTGTCAAATTATTCTCCTGGTTCCGCGAAGGACCCCACAGCCTCCTTGAGTGCTGTGTATTTCCCAGTCCATTGTGTTCCTTCAATTGGGAGGCTTGTTACCTCAGCTACAATTTCATCAGTAACCAAAATTTGTATGTCTCAAATTACTGAGACTCCCCTCTGTAAGTTTTGTAAAAATGCTAGCGTGATATTTATGTCAAATATCTGCAATCTGTTGAAGTATTATGTCCACCCAAGAAGGTGTAGAATTTCCTTTTCTTATTCAGTTAGTTGTAGTAATGTGGGATTGTGATGGATGCTTCGACCTCCCATGTCTTCTGTAAACAAGTCAGTACAACTATCATTCCTGACTGCAAACTTAGTTAGACCAGCCTGTGAGAAAATATTACTAGAAATGATAAAATTTACAGAACAACAAATGTATATATAAATACAAATTTTCCCATTAATTGTTATCATTATGATCTATCGATAAATGTGTATAATATACGCCCGTTGATTAATGAAAAGGGTGACCTGAACCGTCGATATGTGCAAGCATAATGATGGCAGTCAATCAAGTGAAAGGTAATTACTATGCCGCCGCTGCTGGGAGAACAATCATTAATAACTTTCAAATCACTTTAATGGTAATCATGAACGATAATCACACCATTTGTGGTAAGTACAAGTTCAAATACCCATTTTCACATATGTTCAAGGAACAATATTCCGAGTAGTCTAAATTTGTTCATGTTTTATAAATATTCCACATGTCATAACTTTGGTACTTTCCCTTGTGTTGAATATAACCAGAACGATATACCCTTTTTTAAGAAAGGAAATCTAGGAACAAAAAAATAAAACTTAGCGTATTTAAGATAAACTTCCATACCACAGGCATAGCCACTGCTGCCAGCAGGCGTCCATAGCCTCAACAGGGTTTCCTTTTAACCCATAATTGATCCAGTATCCTAAATAAATAATTTGAATCGTCTTCTCAAAAAGGCCACTATCCTGGTTTGGTAGCCAGATAATGACAATGCCACTCACTAGATCGTAACCTAAGTGAACAAGCTGGCTCGTAATGAGACTTATTTTCCTTTGACCTTAGATGCCAAAGGCCATTGCACTAGTGTGGTATCCATAGTGGGAATGGAACTTATGTTAATATATTATGATCATGGTAGGTTGGCTCATGATGAGACCCCCTATCCTTTTTGGGAGACGTTTATTTCTTACTTATATTTAATTCTTAATTCTCTCTCTTTTTTTTTCCTTTTTTTTTTTCAGGATGTATTAAGGGAGGCTCATCTACTCCTTAAGAGTGTGGGATGGTGTAAGAAGTGTAAGAATTCCAAGTAAAAATGTTCCTTAGACTCCTTATTATTATGTGAAAGAAAATTATCATTCAAGTATATGTATATATAGGGGAAAGAAACGAATTATGGTGGTTAAGGATTGTGAACAATATTAAGATAATTCGGAAAAATTAAATCCAAAAATAATTCGATAAGGTATGCTAGATAGTCCACAAAAGAAAATGACAAATTGTTACTACGATAATTAGAAGTGATGTTGTTGAAAATTAGTTGGTGAAGTTCATACCCAAAGGAGTGGCTACGTATCAGGAGTAGTCATAAAAAACAGTACGTGTTGTTGGTAAAAGAAAAATCATGACTTTCAAGGGAAAGGAACAACAACAGGAACAACCACAAAAGGAACAACAACTATTTCTTTCTAATGAACAACGTTACCTGAAAAAAGGAATGACAATCCCGACAAATGGAATGACAATTGTTACATTCGAATGAACGATACAACTCGCAAAAGGGAATGACAATCACAACAGAGGGAGTGATAGTTGTTACGTTCAAATGAATGACACTACCTGCAAAGGAAACATCAATCAAAACAAAGGGAACAACAGTTGTTACGTTCAAATGAATGACAACGATGATGTTCAAAATGTTTAACCATCTAATTAAGTAATTGGATACCTCCCGCAGACATTTTTGTTTTAGCGAATCTAGGATTGATTAGTCATCAACTAAATTCATTTAATTTTTATGGGTAGGTTTATTCAATGATTGAATTATTGGATGGTTTGTAGTGTCATGCATTCATTTTCTATTTACTACAGATATGCATTCTTTTACTATAGTCGCCTGAATTTTTGCTGCAAAACATGACATATTCATCTCCAATGTAAAACAAGGTTTATATTCGATGGATTTTTCAAAGTGAGACAGGAGAAATTTGAAGTTTGAATAAGGAATGGAAAAGAGTGCTAATTATGTTCATTACAATCATCTTTTCTAGTTTTTATTCTCCAAATCTCTTTATAGTGATTTTCCTAGAAAGTAAAAACCTAAAAACTCAATCAAATCTCTAAAGAAAACTATATACAATATGTACAGTGCTGAAAAGACAATAATTTCATGGAACTGAAGCTTTTGGGTTACCTTCCTAGCTAGCTAAAACCTGAATAGTAGGATTATTACTTACTTCTTGGAAAAAGGATTCTTTTGAAAGCAGTTGATGGTAGGGCCATAGCCGATGTCCATTTACCAAAAAAGGAGAACCAGACTTGTCGATGGTAACTAAAGTGATGGTGCCATTATCATGAACTTCATTGATTTCATATGGTCCCAACCACCTTGTCTGCAATTTCCCAGGAAAATCCTGAAATCTGGAATCATAGAGAAGCGCCCAATCGCTTTTCTGGAAGGATTTCTTCTTGATATGCTTATCGTGCCATCTAGCTCTCTACTCTTGAATAACAACTGTGTGATGAAGGGCGAACATGCATGCTTCATCTAACTCATTGAGTTGTTGTAAGAATTGTGTGTGTGCCTCTATAAGATCCAGTCCAATTTCCTGGGCCATTCTTAGAGTCTTGATATCAATTTCAATTGGAAAGATAGGTTCTTCGCCAAAGACTAGGCGATAAGGAGAGTAGCTAGTAGTGTTACGCCATGTTGTGTGATAGGCCCATAAGGAATTTGGAAGCTCGACTCCCCAACTTTGACGATTTTTCGAAACTATTTTTGTCAATATTGCTTCCAAGACCTTATTGGTACTTTCCACTTGTCCATTTTCTCGTGGGTGGTATGGGGAGGTAACTCTGTGTTTAATATGATAATTGCACAGAGTGGAGAAGATTTTATGTGCTGTAAATTGCGACCCTCCGTCAGTGATTACTTCCCTGGGCAATCCATAGCATACAGATAATTCAAAGAGAAACTTAATGACTGCTTCCTCCATTGCGTTTGACAAAGCTATTGCTTCTACCCACTTGGTCATATAGTCTGTTGCAAGTATTATATAAGATTTCTAGTTTGATTTTGGGTTGAAGGGGCCAACAAAATCTAGTGCCCATCTCTCGAAAGGTTCTACCAACACGTGTGCTTGTAGGGGCATTTCATTATCTTCGCCTAGTCATCCCATCCTTTGATAGTTGTCACAGGCTTGTACACACTTCTTTGCATCTTGAATATTGAGGGCCAATAGTATCCCATCTATAAAACCTTATGCCTGGTTCTATGGTCTGCAAAATGTCCGCCATAGGGCTCATCATGACCCATCTTCAAGACGTCATAAATTTCATCATCTCTGACACATCTTCAGATCTGAATATCAGACCCTATGTGGAAATGATATCCACCAATCCAGGTGAACCATGCACTATGTTGAACGATTAGTTTCCTTTCTCTTGAGGACAGGTGTGCTGGTAGTTTCCCAGCTGCCAGATAATTCACCACATTAGCGTACCAAGGCATCTAAATAGTGACAACAGACAAGTGTTCGTCTGGAATTTGGTCTTCAACTGTCAAAGAGTGATCTGTTTTGGGTACGCGAGATAAGAAATCTGCAACAAGATTCTCTCTTCTGGGCCAATCCTTAATGGTGATGTTGAATTCCTGCAATACAAACAACCACCAAGTAACCAATCCATTAGTAATTGGTTTGTTAGATAAATATTTGATAGCAGAATGATCAATATACAAAATAATTGGATAGCCTATTATATAGTGGAGAAATTTATTAATAACGTGTATAATGACTAAGAATTCTTTTTTTGTTACTGTGTAATTTAATTCGGTAGGAGTAAGATTTTTTCTAATAAAATAAATAGTATAAGGTTTCTTGTCTTATTCCTATCCAAGGACAACACCTATGGAAATACCTGATGCATCTGAAGAGATGTGAAATGGTAATTTCCAGTTTGGTCCTCTCAACACGAGTGCTGTTGAATCCAACCTTTTGAGTTCTGCAAATGCAACATCACACTTATCAGACCACTGAAATTCCACATTACCAGTTAAATCATGTAAAGGTGTATCTATCCTTGAAATTTTTTCTATGAATCTTGATGCAGGAGCATCGTCAGCAGCAAGCAAGCGTGGGGGCGAAAGACAACAGGGATGAGCGTCATCACATTTTGGCACATGTTGAAAATGTTTGAAATATTTTTGAAAGTTTGGATGCAAAGACATTAATGAAATAGTTAAGAAGGCATACTTCCATATTGTAAACAGATCTTGAGCGATCCAATCTCATCTGTAGGATGTAGAGGCATTTATGCATAGTTAATGAAAGTAGGTAGATTTAAAATTCTAGATTAGACAGTTTTAGGAGTTGGAGGGAAAATGACTATAGACACCCTCACCTTTGTATCATTGTAACATTAGAGAGAGAGCACATTAGCATAGAGAAGAAATGGGGAGTAGCAGAGAAGAATCCATGTACAAAAGTTCTGAGATTAATATATGAAGCTTTGATTCAGACTCATGGTGTTCTAACACTTTCTGTGTATACATGCTGAATGTTATGCTTATGGTTGTTTTACTCTTTCTGTTGTGCATTTTCTTTTATGTTATGTATGTATGATTTCATTTTAAGTATTTGAAGTCTGAGAGAGTAAGGGAATGAGTTTCAATTGTTTCTCTTCTTGAGTAAGAGTTCCTGCAAGGAGTGCAATGAAGCATCCGCAAGGAGTGCGTTGATAGAATTTAGAGTTTACCTATGAAAGCTCAGGAGGGATACCGTTGTTCTCATTTCAACTGAAGTGAAAGACAAGCACAAAAGCCATGCAAGGTGTGCGCAGGCTGGTCAAGACCTTAGAACTTATAAACTAAGGTTGAGAGATTGAAGGACTGCTGTTGGAGAGTTGCACAGAGTCAAGAGATTCAGATATTTAGGAATATTTGAAGAAGTGCCACAAGGAGTGCATGCAGAAGTCTCCTAGGAGGGTTGAGTTTTCGAAAGGAAGCTCAGGAGAGTTAGGGCCTTTGAATCATTCGAAGGAAAGGTAGGAAGCACTAGTATTTGTGCAGAGGAAAAATCCTAGAGAAGGATTGCAGGTTTGATTTGAGCAGAAGGTTCTTTGAGGAAGAGATTGAATGGTCTGAATTCTCAGAAGAGAACTCCCAAAATAGCGAGGACTGTAGGATCTGCAGAAGTTGTAGGGGAGTTAAGCATAGGAAAAATCCACATTCGAAAGGAAGAGTCAGCATGGAGCGTTGTTCATGATCTATTCAGGTTGTTAGATCATTTCGGGAATTCGGAGTTTGGGACTCTGAAGTGCAAGCCAAAACCTTAGCTGATAAAGTTCCCAAAATGTGAAAGGAGGTTTCGTGTGCGAAGTCAAAGAGGGATGAGTTTGGAATTTTGGAACTTCGGAGTTTTGAGTTTCGGAAGTCCTGAGGACAGGTGATCGGGACTCAGCAGGGAGGAAAGTCCAAAATCAGAGGCCGCAATAGATTATTTATCGGGATTTCGGGAATCAGGTTTTCGACATTTCCGTTGACAAGGGGCAGAACACTCTACGTCAGAACCTTCGAAATCGTGAAACGCGAAGAGGTTCGAAAGTGCGTTTCGGCATTTCGGCAAATCGAGGATCGAGAATTTGGGTGTCGTGATGACATAAGGTTAGGGTCGAGAGTTTTGAACTCCCGGTACCCAGAAGCCCGAAAATAAAGGAAGTCGTCGAAGGGTGGTTCAAGTTCCGAAAATCGAAAAAAGTGACAGGTGGCAGGAGTCCACATCAGGAGAATAGTACAGCTCAAGGGGACAGTTGGAAAGTCAGGAAATCTCGTGATATGATTTGTGAAGTCCCAAGAAAGGAGACCATTTTGGCATTTCAGAATTTCGGGTTCTGGAAGGTATAGTAGATAGAGAGTTCGGGGATAAGCCTTACGAACTCCCGGTACGCGAAATCGCGCTAACTGTTGGATCAAGGGAAGAACCATAGCCATTGATATTCCTTGAAAGTGGAACACTAATGTTTCGGTGTTTCAGGATTCGGCATATCGGGAATCTTGTTGACAGGGTGATGAGACATAGTGCCAAGGAAATCCCGAAGTCGCGAAGTGTTGCAGGACTTAGAGTGGATTTTTTGGGATTTCAGTAATTCGGGTTTCGGGACTCCGGGAGTCGAGAGGTAGAGTTGCGCATCATTGCAACTTCCAAAATCACGAAGAGAAAAAAGCCAAAAATCAGTGGCAAGGTGAGTCGTGAGTTTGGTATTTCGGGTTTTGGAGGTCGAAGAGGTAAGGCGCTCGACCACGACATTTGCGAAATTGTGAAATCCGGTATCCCAAAAAGAAAAGAGAAAATTCCCAATGTCAGTTGGGTGTTGAACATAGAGTTCATGGTCAGTGAATGATCACATGGGCATAACTCAGGAGGGCCTGTGAATTTTACTCAGAGTGAGTGAGTAAATAATTTCCCAAGAGGAATTAAGAGAGTCAGTCAGAATCTAAAGGGCCGAAGTTGAAAGATCCTGTGCGGACTCCAGCCTGAGGGTTTAGGTTTCTACGCCAAATCTGCGATAATATCCTACACAACCAAGGAAAATACGTACCTTGGTTTGTGTACAAGGTGTAGGCAGATTAAGGTTTACCTCTATTTTTGCTGGGTCTACCTTGATTCGATCTACAGAAACATAGTGTCCTAGTACCACACCTCCAGTCATCATCATATGGCATTTATCATGACTCAAACATAGCCTGGTAGAAATGCATCGTTCCAGTACCTTCTCCAAATTGCTTAAAGCTTGATCAAAGTTACTGCCATAAGGGGTGAAATCATCCATGTAAGCTTCAAGTCCTTCATTAATCAAATAAGAAAATATGCTTAAAATAACTCTCTGGAATGTAGCTAGAGAATTACATAATCCAAAGAGAAATACTCTATATGTGAAGGTACCCCAGGGACATGTAAATGTAGTTTTATCCTAGTCTTCCAGAGCAATCTGAATCTGATTATAACCGCTAAAGCCATCTAGGAAGGAGAAAAATTGCTTCCCTACTAAAGTATCAAGGACCTGATCAATAAAAGGTAGGGGAAAGTGTTCCTTTTGGGAGCTTTATTGAGTTCTCTATAGTCTACACATATTCACCACTTTCCATTCTTCTTGGGGACGATTACTAGTGGAGAGACCCACCGGTTGTCTGAAATAGGATATATGAAATCTACATCCAACAGTTTCTGTAATTCTTCTTTAACAATGTCCCTGAGATGAGGATTCAATCTTCTTTAGGGCTATCAGATGGGTCAAGCATATTTTTCAATATAGATATGATATGTACAGAGTTGGGGATCAATTCCCTTCATGTCGGGATACTCCCAAGAAAAAGCCTGTTGATATTTAGAAAGGACCTGAATCAATTTTTGTTGTTGTTGCTCATTCAAATTGGAATTGATGTTCATAAATCTTCCTGGTGTGAATTCAATTGAAATGTTGTTATGGACAACAGTGGTGGGAATCTGTTGCTCCATCAAGTCTTCCAAAGGATCTCCTTGTGCTTCATTATCTAAAACTACTTTTAGCATTTGATATGTTGGGTTGCCTATAATGGATGGGTTGCTAATGAAGCTACCAATAACATCATCTTCCAGTTGGTTTTTGAGCCCAAGAGCTTCTTCCAGTGTGAGAGGAGATCATAGGTTTTCTTCTGGATATCTAGGTGGTCGCAACTGCTAATGTATGACAGACATGCTTGGTTTTGTTGGAGGATACATGATAAAGTTATTTGTAGCACTTCCTATAGAAATTGTCATGTTGCCTGTGCAACATCCTATGTATGCATCTGTTGTTGCTAGCCATGGTTGTCCCAATATCAATGGGTGTCCATCAAGTCTACTTCTTAGGTTGATAACTAGGAAATCAGCTGGGTATTCCCAAGAGTCGACTGAGATTTCTATGTCTTGTAATGTGCCCACTAGTTTAACCACCGATCTATCATCCAATTCTAACATAGTTGAAGTAGGTCCAAAGGAGGTGATACCCAGGACATTACAGGTGTCTATGGTTAGAATATTGAGGGCTTCCCCCAAATCCACCAGTGTATTTGGAAAAAAACAACCATGTATCTGAACTGTTACCATAGGATTCCCTGGGTCCATGTACTTTACTCGCTCCTTCTTGCCTAGAATAAGATTGGACAAAGTTCCTACCACATGAACAGTTGATGGATTCTTAGTTTTCCTTATGGGCTTCTTCCCACATAATTATTTAATTGTTTTTGAATAAATAGGAATATATTGCAAATCCTGTAGGAGTGGAATTTTAACACATAGATTCTTTAGTTCCCCGATGATATCAAAGTTAGGATATACAGTTTGTTTTTCTATCATTATCCTCTCGGGAAACGAGGGAGGAGAAATTATGTCTTCATCAGGATTCTGTTGCTCGACTGTGTTTTCTCCCTGTTTTGTTTCTTCTGTTATGACCATAGTCTATGGTTTTATTGTTGGTTGTATATTATTCTCATTCTCATGTTCTTGATGAACGTTTCTTTCCTTAGGAGAAATTACACTCCCTGATCTCAACCCGAGTTTATTGCAGCCTACAGAGTTGGTTTCACCCACCAAATTCTCGACAATTTGCATGAGCTAGACTGGTATGTTATTAGGATTTGGGTTGGGTTGAGATGGTAGTTGACGACACATTTGAGGTTGAGGATTCTGGGGTAATTGAAGTGGAGCTTGTAAAGTGGGCTGAGCTTGAGGATCCATTCTCATGGGTTGATTGGTCATTCCCATGGGGTGTTGCCAGTTTTGATTCCAATTGGGGGTTTGGGTAGCTGTGCTAGTCCACTGTGAATGATATGAGTTATTATTTGAATTCTTCCAAAATGGGGTAGGGTATTGCAAGTTAAGTCAAGTAGGATTAGCAGCTGGTTGATTTGGCCAGGGTGTAGTAAGATATTGTTGGGACTTCCAGGTGGGATTAGCAAATGGTTGGCCCTACCATGTGTTTCCAGAATTATGTTGTTTATTATAATGTCTAGAAAAGAAAGAAGAGGGATATTTTAGTGTACCTAGGGGACGAGCCTGCCATTCGTGACGTTGAACCATTAAATATACTAATTCTATTTCCTCTTCTTCTTCTTTAAAGGCAACTTTTAGTCATGGGAGTGATGGAAATTTCTCTGTCACATGGTCTTTGGCACAGATGGCACAAGTCTGAACCACATCCAAGGGACACTCCCTCGAGCCATGTTTCCTTCTGCATCATGGACAAAATATGGCCAACGACTATTCTACTTTTGCTTGTTTATGTTTAACCTGCATAACATATAATTGTGTAGTCAGAGTACCCAAAATGTCTGTTTTAAAATTTTCTAACAGATTACCGATTTCTTCTCAGGTGACACTCCCGCTAGAAATATTGTTACTTTTGGTGAGGGGAGCTCATATTCCCAATCTGGTTCATGTACTACCACGTGAACACCTGATACACAATTGGACAATGTCATCATATGTTTCTTGATAAATATCACCTTTTCCCATTAAATTCAATGTTTCTACCCATTCATCCTTCATACCTTTTATTAGAGTGGCTTTAAGTACGTCACTTGGTAATGTACCATAGGGTGATCTCTGCAGGTTATATTGAAATATTTTGACATATTCTTCTAGTGTTTCATTTTCTCTTGCAGTCATTTTAAAGATTTCATCCTTTAAATACCTAGTTCTACAGTAGTATTGATATTTCGTAAGGAAGGCTTGTTTCATTTCATCCCATGAATTTATAGTTCCTCCCCCTAATCCCATAAACCATCATAAATCTGATCTCTTCAAAGTAGAAGTAAACAACTTTAGTTTCTGGGGTTCAAAGGTCTAGTCATAGCCTCTACATAGAACATCAAACTTGAATAAGAATGCATCAGGGTCTTCTGAGATCAATCCGTTGAAGGTTGGAAGATTCTGTAATGGAATGGATTTCATTGGGGCATTAGCAACCAAATCAACTATAGGATATTCCAAGGTGGAAGTATGGGTTCACAATTGATTTTTCTATGCCATTTGGTCGAAGATATGCCAATAGCCTTTAGGGATTTCTTGGTCTGGGTGTTCTATTTGGGGTGGTTGATTACTTGGTCCCTTAGGAGATTTAATCATGCTACCTATATCTGGGATTTCAGGTGTTCCTTCTCCTATCAGAATCACATGAGCTCCAGGTTCAGGTTGTGGTGGGGGTTTGCCTCAACAATTCCACTGGTTTCCCCTTCTCCTTATTTCAAATTACAAGAATTTCCCTCGTCTAAAGGACTGAGAGGTGGAGTATGTGTATTTTGGAAACTTTGTTTAGTCCCTTTAGATCCACTATGAACCTCAGCGTGAGCTGCAGTTGGTGAAATTGTTGCTTGAGGGATTCAGGTAGAACCTTTTCGAGGTCCAACCGAGGTTTGAGATTCAACTTTTCAGATGATTTCATCTATGAAAGTGCTCCTTCAAGGGGGCACCGAGCCTTGGGATTTTGTAGTTTTTGGTGTGGGTTTTAATTTTTCGGGTTCTTTCTTCTTACTCATGCACACAGACACAAATTTTATGCACCTATATATATGCATCAACCAAAGGTAGGTGTTGGCACAAGCATTTTACTTGTTTCCTACGTAGTTTCTTACCTTTTGTTTTCAGTACCTCATCCTCCAGATATGCAATATATGCTATCTTTGACATTCTCCCTGGCAACGATGCCAAAATCTTGGGCTCTAAAGATGTCCTAAAAAAAACCTTATTCTGACATTAATTTATCAACCAAGGATTCGTCTTCTCATTCAAGAATGTTAGCAAAGTCTATGCAGATAGTTGTAGAGGTTTAAATCATGTAGATAATTCTGCTAAAGAAAATCTAAGTCTATCTAAATTACTGCAATAATCAATTTCTTCACTCATTCATTAAAAACTATGAAACTAATAACTCATTCAACAAAATTGTAATCTGATCAATAACACACCATGAATCAAAACATCAATCAATTTTCTGAATTCATTCATCTAAGAAAAAATAATTTAATGTGCACAACCACTTAATGAATCAATCTCTCAATGATTATTTAACCTGCCAAAAAAGAACAATGATCTATTGTATATTTAAGAAGGAACAACAAATATGAATTAAGCGAAAGGAACAACAAATGTGAATTTGATAAAAGGAACAACGTATGCGAAAATGAAAAGAATTCTCAAGCGATAAACTAACAACAATTGGAAATGGAACAACAATTGATAATCTTCAAATGAAACATTTATTCTCTGCAAATGAACAACATAACTAATGCATAAAAGAATCAACACAGTCACAAATTTATCTTAATTGTTGCAAGGAAATTTAAATAAAAAAACTGAAATAGAATTGATATGATTACAGATGAGATAGTAACTCCTTTTGAATGGGCCCACGGTCTTTAGAAGATACTACTACTAAAAACTCAGTACACAGGGATGATCAAAACACTTGAAGATTTCTTTAATTCCATAACTGATAAATCATTTACAATGGATTGCTATACCAAATGTCAACAATTAAGAGATCCAAATGTTTGGTTAAAATTCTTCATTTGTCTCTCTCTATTGTTCACTATCCTTTATATATTACAATGGAATAAGTAAATTAAGTTATCATGAGGATCGAGAGATCCTCAGGATTTATTTTACTATTTATGAAGATTACAAGATAAACAGTCAATCTTCCTTTAAAGTGTTTTGCACCTGATTTCTTCGATCTCTAATGGCCTACGCATCTTCATGATCTTATTAACTATCTTGAGTTAACAACAATTGTCCATTTCTGCAATAAAATCAAAACAATTCAAACCAAAATTAAGAAATTATCTAATATTATTCAATGATATTTCTAAAAGACTTTTTAACCATTTTTTTCCCTAATTGCTTCAAATTAATCGAAAAGTTAACAAAGAATATATCAAAAACCATAGAAATAAGGAGAATATTTATACCTTTTTCTCAACTCAACACATATCTCAATCGACCACAACCCCTTTCAGGTGGGGTTGGGATTTCAACCATTGGGTCCCATGGATGTTACAGTACCCCTTGTAGCCACCCAGGAATAATCGGCACATGTTCCAACTACAGCTGAAAAGGAAACCCGATTCATTGAGTGGATCCAACACATCCGCCAACAGGTTCAAGATATTTTAAAGAAATCCAATTCCAAGTACAAGCAGTGCCATGATCAACAGCGAGTGCCACACTAGTTTCTGGTGGGAGACAAATTTTAGTTGCACTTGCAGAAAGAATGCCTTACAGAGCCTCATCGAAATATTTTTCCACTCCTTTATGGGACTTACACCATTACCAAGTCTTTTGGAAACAATGCTTTTGAGCTCAACCTACCCCCCTCCCTTGGCTTGCACCCAGTGTTCAATGTGGACCTCCTTCGACCTTATTTTCCACCATTATTGGACACCTCAGAGATAGTAGAACAATTTACACCAATAGAGATCAATCATGACTGCATGGAACAAGAATCCACTGATCATATCATGGAAACAAAGGTCAAGGGCACTCACCAGTAGAGGATCCAACTTTATCAGGTTGTCAAAGCAGGGCAATTCCCGCACCAAGGCAAGTGGCTCACCCGAGCCAAATTCAAAATAAATTTCCTCATCTGATGGGGGAAATCAATGAAATGGAGACCATTTATTCCTAAGGAGGGATGATTGATCCAAGTGGATATCTATGGCCATCCACCTTTTCCAATTGGCTCAAAACAGTTTTTTGGCAATTTACTATTTTTAGCAGTTTTTAACTTCTCGGGCCAGTTTGAGGGCCTAAACGATGTTTTTTCACAATCGAGCACCTCAATGATGGCCAAAGGATTTTATTGATCCCTCTAAATTAATATCCTCATCAATACCTTTCCAACAAGCTATCATGCTCCCTAAATGGAGATTGTATGCAAAAGTTACGACCCCAGGAAGTTAATGTACTAACTTACCCCAATGAGTCCCACATGACTTTTGGTGCTTCATATCCTAGGGTTAGGTTTTTGGATGTCTAGGGTTTTGGAATTCATATTTATTGTATAAAGGCCTTTATATCCTCATTGTACTCATCTTCTTGCAAATGAGCATAGCCGTCACATCTCTTCTCATAGATAAGCTGCCACCATTCTAGCAAGCTTGTTTTCAGTCTGCATTTTACAGTTTTCAACACATTTATTATTTAATAGAAGTCAAGTTTTACTGTATGTCTGTTATTTTTCACTGTGTCTCTGTGTTAACATTATAAATCTTTGGTTTCATTTTGTTCTGCTCATAAATCCATATCAATATTGATGGCTTTAATTTCTTGCAAAAGAACCTTATAGTTGAAGAACCTACAGGTTGCATTTTGGAAAATTCACCATGAACATGAAATATTTTTTTATGATTAGCTTTATTCAAAGTTAGTTTTTACCAATTTACCAAAGGAAATACCACTGATTGTAGGACCCAAAATAATTTTGGGTTCATGGATGAAACAATGCAAAAAAATGGGAGTGGAGGAGATCCTTCTTTATAACCTATATTATGTAACCAATAAGGAAAAACAATGAGATGAAACCAACTTCATATATTGATAGAATGGAAAGGGAAGAACAATATTCTCCTTGTAATTTATTCATGGAACATAAGTATAGTTTGTTAAAAAATAGAAAATCAAATAACAAAACATTGCCAACAAATTCTACTTGAGGGATCGGGGGTCGATTTTAGGGGAAGGGAATTCCCCCCTAAATAAGGACATCAACGTACTCCATGATCTTTCCCAAATACATACAAGGAGATGAGTGTTATAGTGAGTCACCTCCTTCCAGAATTTTTTTAAAGAGCTCTTGAATATTTGAGGCTGATGAGGCCTAATATTTTATATTTGAACTCTTTTCAACCCCTCTTTAGCTGGTTGACTAATATTATTATTGCTACTAGGAGGAATCCAAAATTAATATATCCTAAGCATGCTCAAGTTACAATGGAGAGAATATTCTCTAAGGTTTTGGGTTATTCACTATAGAGTAGCACTTAAGAGGTTAAAATATCCATTGTACATGATCTCCAAGAACTAGCATCATGATGTGTTCATTACTATAAAGGAGATGTACTCAAATATTTGGTTGTACTTGTTTATTTCACCATTAAGTTGAATATACATTATAAACAGAGAGGAGCACTAAGAAAACTACAACACATAGTAAAAATGGAAGGAGTAGAGATACAATGTCTACAACAATATACATGCATCCTTCATTTGAAGGAGAGAGTCCTACAATATGGTTGGAGCCCCGCCTAACTAATATTGGGATTACTCTTACCAATATTATGGTAGATCCAAATGATGGAGTGAAAACAATGTTTGTCCCTTACATTTTGTTCCTCTATGAGACAAATGATCCAGATTGGATCATTACATTATTTTTCATCTATCTCAATGCTTTATGGGTGAAAATTTTGCAGGAATCAATTTGTAGAGCCATTTTAGTGACTAGTCCAAATTTGAAAATTTGTGTCCAAAAAACAATCTAAATTGTTTTGGAGCCATTTTGAGGCATCAAACGATACTTTTTATGGTACAAATATTACTATGGGTTCATCATCTATATTATACACACTAAGACATTTCCAATGATGAAATAATTTCCTCAATCATAGTTCGTATGTGAAAGTTATGCCTCTCACAAGTTGACCTACCTTATTGATCACCATGGTGTGAGTGGGTGCCACGTTAGCCTCCATTACTTAAATGCGTGGGGCTACACACAGTGTGAATTTTCTAAGAACATTATAAAATATCCTAACCTTATTATGATTTAGGGTTGAGGAAGCCAAAACCCTACCTCTAGATGGTTATCAGGTTATGTTAAATACTAGGTTTCTAGGAGGAGAAGGGGTTGCACTCTATCACTACAAATTGTAGAACACCTTGCATATGTTTTTACTGAACCTCCCTAAAAAATTCTTCTCTTAGCTGTTTATAGTGGAGGTTGTTAGTGCAGGTGGGTGGTCAAAGGTTTTTGTGGAGGTTTTTTTTTTTCGGTGCACCTTTATGGTAAAAATGCCTCGGTGTGCACCTAAAAAATATCGCACCGAGACTTATATGTTCAAATGCACCATCATTGTTCATAGTGTAGGTGGGCGACTATAATATTTTTCTGAGGTTTTTTCCTCGGTGTTCCTTTAATGTATATACACATCGGCCATATCATGAAGAAAACAAAATCCGTACATCCATGTTCCATTAGCACCACCATACTTTAAAATAAAATTACATGCACCAAATAAAGCACATTGTTGTCATTGAACAATATGCACCAGGACATTCATAAAGAATACAACACCGATGTGTCCATGTTTTAGTGACACCGCCATACTTTATAATAAAATTACATGCACAAAATAAATTCCACTGGTGTTGTTGAATAATACCATCGATGCGTCTTTATGTTTAAAGGCACACCACAGTAGGGTAAATACAAAAAAATTACCAAATCGATTTTCATTGTTACAATGCATCTCATGCTTCCAAACTCTCAAACAAGCACCGATGCTCACCTTTCTTCCTAAGACACCATGTTTCTAGTGTTGTATATTGACTAAGATAGCTCCAATGGTGGATTCGATACATTTCCAAATTTTGGAAATTACCATGAATTTTCATTTCCTTTCAAGAGTGAAACCATTCTTCTTTGTGACAGAAGAGAGAAGGTAAATTATTTATTACCTTTCTATTTGCATTTTCATCCAATGAAAATTAGAATTTAGCTTGAAATTTCACATTTTTTCAATTTTTTTTTGACGCGATGCGCCCAAATAGTTCGAGTTGCCCCGAAGCGGTGCATACTATGTTAATTACACAATAAGAACCGTGGTCGGTGTGCCCGTATATGTTCGCATCGATGTGATTCAATCTAGCACACTGTGATAAATTATTAAAAAAAAGTGGTGCATCCTTTGAAAAGCCTTGACATCGACACAAACTGGGATCATACCCACACTGACCCCTTACACTTCATTAACCGCACCACTATCTTGACATTATGTAAAATTTAACCTAGTGGTGCACCAATTTTAAATAAACACGCTGGGGTGTACTGTAAAACTAACACCCCATAAATTCAATGTTCAAACACATTGCCATACTTTACAAAATCATACATGCACTGAATAAATTGCACTGGTTCCATTTGACATTATGCATCGGTACACTTCACTTAACTAATTGCACCACTAACATAATGATTTAATGTAGTGGTGGAACAATTGCAATCCAATGCACCGACATTGTATACATTAATGCATTAGGACATATATTTCCTAATTTTTAATAGCGGGGCATCTCATTGGATGCCTCGTTTCCAATGCACTCGCATTTACAATGCATCAAAGTAAAAAATGAAGGATCTCCACTATCACAATGTTACCAGTGTGCTAATAGTAACACCTCACATTCTCTCCTTGTGTCAGTTTAGTGGACTCCTTGTAACTGGTACTGTCGACAACAGAACGCATCATTAAACAAAACGAAAATGATCCAATAGCATGGTATCACCGATGTGTTTATATGAACACATCACATTGCGTAAGTTCATATTCAACAATTTCACCGATCGATGCAAATGGATCAAAAAACACACCAATAATGTAAAGAGCACGAACCCAGGCTGAATTTTTACAAATTTGCAGCACATTGCATCTTATGGTAAGCACCACTAATATGCTAGCAAGTTCTCCAATTGAGATAAATGCACCGATGCATTCTATTAAGCGAATGCATTGCCTAGTTTTTGAAGCACAAATTTCCTCCGCGGCATGTCACATACATAAAATGCACCGGTAATGTCTACTACAACACAACAAACAAAATACATAATAATTTACCATCTAGATTTGTTTTATGGGATGCCCCATAACCGGTGCATTCTAGTAAAAATGGAACAGTTTCGACACATACTGGTGCATTACTTTAAACCAAGCACATCGAGGAGGTTAAGTAACTTATACAAGGAAAAATAGTTTAAAATTTTTCATTCCGATGTGCATTGTAAAACACAACCCTTAACAGTGCACCATGAAAAGTAAACACACTGGTTATAAGCATCTCGTGCAAAAACTAACATAGAGAGTCAGTTCATTTAATATAACCTAGGGCATCGTGTGGTTTAACACCAAACCTTAACCATTGCATTGTATATCACAATGCACCACTATAGATGTCGCTGCTTGACTAACAATGACGTGTCAATGAATTATATTTAACATATCTCTGTTTGGTGCCTAATATCTCATAAGGAACACCAGACGTAGTGCATATGTATTTGTTAAGAGCACCACTTATGTTTTCACTTTTTTTTTGCAAACAAAAACTATTTTTAATTTTTGATAAATACAAATTAATTATATATGTTTGTTTTTTATATTTTAAATTCATTTTATTTATGTATATGTGCTTAAAAAGTATTTTATGTGAATCATATATAACGAATACGCTAAGTGCATTAGCAACAACAGTCAAAAGAAAAACAATTTAATTCACAATCTACATATGCAAACCTCCATAATTAAATTTTGTGGTGGTTTTGATTTACGGAGGCAAAAACATAGGTTTCTCTTTGGTGCCTTAGATAATTTAGCACATGGAATCAATCCTCTTCCACTTCCTCAGTGCTCTGCCTCACTTCTCCTCCTCTGCGGGATGCTTGACTTTCTCCAAGATACCATCCTCGTCATTCCTGTAGCCATAATATGTACTGGCGCCAATTTGATTGTAGAACAAATACCTACACCTCCTCTTTTTCTCCTTGAGGAGGATTAACAAATATCTCCTTGAGGATGGGGAGTAATTTCGTAGCCCCAAAGTATCTATAACCAGGTACCTTTCTTGTGGCACCAAGCACATCAAATTCATTCCCTTCAATGTCCACCATCTTGGCCCCTACTTTGGCATAATTAGGACTGCCAAGCTCTACAATCAGAGCTTCCCAGTGCCCCTTTGTCCTATGAAGAAAGAAAGGACCCCGGTGAATGTCTTAATTATAACACTTTTTTAGCATCAATATTGACCTAAGCTCCATATTGTATATTTAATAGAAGTTAAGAAGATAATTTAGAAAAACAACTGATGATCCATAAACTTTGTCAACATGTCTTATCGCTAAATATTCAACATTTCCTTGGCCTTCTCCTCCATGAGATCCTAACCCATATACTTACTAGGAAGTTCATCATGTTTCTTATTCTCCACAACCACGCAATCGATCATTTTCCCATCCATAAGGGGAACATGGGAAAACAATTGCCGCTCTCTATGTTGTTGGTTTCCCTTGTCCCGCTCTCCCATTTCTTCCACCACGTCATCATCTTCCTCAAATAGGACCAACTTCATGGAAACAATGTCCTCACTCTTGATAATCAACCTATTCTACCTCTAGATAGACTTAATCATTTACACTCCCTCATCTCTCTGGCCCACATCACCTCCTCTCCGGGTCACTCGACTGTCTCCAATATATCATTATCATCATCACTTTCACCATAATAACTAGTGTCAATTATTTTGTATATTGCATACATATACCTCTTATTCTTCACCTCATGGGGCTTATTGAACAACTCTTTGATGTCGGGGAGGAATTTCCCAGTTGCACTTGTATAATTGGTTGTTGGAAGATTGTAACAAACCATCTTAAAACAATCAATTGTACAAGTGCTACTGATAAATTCCTCCATGAAATTAGAAGCTATTCAATAATCCCCTCGAGAGGAAGAAGAGTAGGTCTATATATGTGATCTACAAGAAAGTTGACACCAGTTATTATAGAGAAAATGACAACGAGAACAATATCATGGAGAAAGTTGAGTGACCCGCAGAGGAGGATATGTAGACCAGAGTGATGAGGGAGTGGCACATAATTGATTCTATCTAGAGGAAGACCAGGTTGAATATCAAGAGAGAAGAGGTTGTTTCCATTAGGACAACCCTATTTGTGGTATATGAGGATGTGACAGAAGAAATGGGAGAGAAGGACAAGGGAAACCAACAATAGAGAGAGTGAGAGCTTGTTTCACATGTGCCCCTTCTAGATGCGAAAACAATTGAGGGCTTGGTTGTAGAGAAGAAGAAACATGATGAACTTGTTATTAAGTACATGGGTGAGGATCTCATGGAGGAGAAGGCCGAGGCTAAGGAAATGCTTAATATTTAGTGATAAGACATGTTCAAAAAGCTTATGGATCATCGATTGTTTTTCCAAATGAGATTCTTAACTTCTATTAAATATACAATATGGAGCTTAAGCCAATATTGAGGCAAACATAGTTTTATAATTAAGATATTCACCAGGGTCCTTTCTTGCTGAACATGGAAAAGGGGCACTGGGAAGATCCAACCGAAGAGTTTGGCAGTCCTAATTATGCCAAAAGAGGGGCCAAGATGTCGAACTTAGAAGGGAACAAAGTTGATCTTCCCAGTGCCATAAGTAAGGGCCCTATTTACAGATACTTTGGGGCTACTAAATTCCTTCCCATCCCTAAAGAGATATTCGATAATCCCCCTCGAGGTGAATGTTATAGCAAGATTTTCCTCACCCTATGCAATCTTGCACATAAGGCCTTTTTCCATTTCCCCATGTAGGCTTGTCATACCTATTTATAAAATCCAGAGCTAAAAATAAATATTTTTCCACATGTATGCATCTTGCCTACTATACAACATGTGTATACGCACGCTGCTCCACTACAGCCCACGTACATCGGGATTTGTGCCAGAAAATGAAAATTAATGTCAGGTTTCCATGTCACGATAGGAGATCTATGATCCTTGTCCTTACATATACTGGAAACATTCCGACTCGGCCCTTCTGTTCCATTTTGATGGCTATAAATGGGCCAATTCCAAGCAATGGAAAGAATGAGAAAAAATTCAACTTTGAGAGAAAAGTTACTCTGGATGAATTATTTAACTCATATTGAGTCTGCATCCCTTTGTCCTTTAAGTCTGAACACAGTGTTCAACCCCCAAGATCTTCCCATATTGATTGAGAACCTCATTGTTTATCTCTTACAAGCTTTCCTTTGGTGGAGGATTGAAGTGGTGGAGGCCCAGCTGGAAGGAACTTAGTTTCTCGATTCCGAACCGTTCCGACACAGAAGTCTATAACATTTTCACTTCTGCTGATCATATATTAATAGAAATACTCTTTTCCCATCCAATTGGTATCTTGCAAATATTTGAATTATTATTCCATGGATGTATTTGTCATGTTTATTAATGGATTATGCTATTGAATGTGCTAACATAATATAATATCACCATATGCTTTCTTTGATTGGTTGGTGAGGATTAGTTGCAGGAATATTTCTTTGGGTCAAGTGCTCAATGGTGGACTTCATCGAACGTTTGGACGAGGTAGGCCTTTTATCTTGTCTTGCTAGCATAATTGTTTATATAGAATACTTTAGAAGAGAGTTGATTTCTACAGTCATTTCCCTCTGTTGTGGTTTACTCTAGCCATAGAGAGATTTTCCTCGTAACAAAATTGGCGACCATACTGGGGATTGGATCTTCTTTCTTAGGGTTTGGAGTACTTTTCTCCTTAGATTTCTCTCATTTCTATTGCATTTCTTGTTGTATCATTGCTTGACAACCTCTGTTCACTCTGGGTCTGAATTTTTAGCCTTCTCCCTTGTCTGGCCTTATTTTTTGAAACATATACACACTTTTTTCCTTGACAGTCATGTATATACGTAGGCTGTCCCTCTGCAAGCTGCGTACATATGCTTTGTTTGCCTAAAGAGTCATGTACATCAATTTTCCTTGCGTGTTTTCTTGGTCTGGTGGTTGCTGGGTGGGATTTGATGTTTGTTCAGTCTTCTTAGGTCCCTATAGTGCCTGTTAAGTGCTTGTGGGATGATAGGAAACCTATATTTGGTTGAATTTCTGGGCGGAGTCTTTCTCATCGTCTTTTCATTTTGATTTTACTTGTACATTGGGTTGGGTGTTCTGTTTCTTGGTATCCTTCTTGAGTTATCTCTTTTTATACACAAGAGAGTTTATATATCAAGTCGCTTTTCAGTCCATGCATTTTCATTTTATTATATTGAAATTAAAAAACATTAGGCATTTTTCATTGCTTGGAATTTTGGTCTTTTGAGTCCTTTTCATTAGTTTAGTGCAAGTAATGAAAGATTTCATTTTTACTTCAGAATTGCAGAGTTGAAATTGAAAATTGCATTGGTTTTTAGAAGCATATCATTCATTGAAAGTTAAAGTTAGGACTTTGCATTATTTTCATATTTACTTTTCTTGCAGAGTCATAACACCATGAGTTTCACTACCATACCTTTTTGAGTAATCATGACCACTAAAATTAATGCTATAATTTAAAATTGATTAGTCACGATTATATTTTCTAGGGTGCACAAACTAGCTTAGGATTTAGTGCTTTGGAATAGGATTTTGTGAGTAAACTTCTCCAAGGAAATTAAATCAACATATGTGTTTGAGAAAGGGAGTGGAGAAATACATTGTATAAATGATAATATCTGGAGGCTCCGCTCACACCAGAGTTAATCATGAGGTCATGCGAGGTTGGTTGAAGGGATATCCCCCTGCTACCTTCTTAGTGTCAGAGATATTTCTAGGGATCTATTCATATCTGGGGATCTTTCTACTAGCCTTACCTCCGTGAGAGGTGGTTCTTTCAAGGTTTCAGGCTTCTCTACCCTTCCCATACAGTGGAACTGAATTATGACTGCTCGCATGTGCATCGATTATACAGTGGTTTATTAGTTGCTTGACTTAGGTTCCACATAGGTTACTTGCAGGGGTTATTTTGCAAGTACCCTGGGTCAAATAAGGGTTGGACAACACACAACCTTTATGGAGGATTATGTCTCCGGGGGGATCTGACCGACTGGTTGTTAAGCCCACAAGGGCCCTTATAACTAATTCAGTTACCTTCGATCTTTAGCAGGGAGTCTTAGGCCCCTCTTGGGTGAGACATACCTTCTTTAGGGAGGGAGGCCACTCTCAACCACTTTACCTCGTTTGTATGCATATTGGTCGTTTGAATTTTGGTGTGATCTTTGATTAATAGTTGGCCTTAGGAATTATTTTTCATCTTTGGAGTCTTAAGTCATCGTGGAGTTGGACCAACGTCCCCACCGATCCCTTCGCTTGTTACAATTACCATTGAATTTGGAGTCTTTTCCTTCTAAAAGGCATAAATTTATTAGGCGTGGTACACACACATCCACTATTCAGGCTTGTGATTCTACAAGGATGAGTACTGAACCTAGTCTTCAGAACACTGGGAGCCCTTCGACTCCCACACCCACTATAGTTAATGGAACCCCTTCGACTCCTGCAAACAAAATGCTCGTAGTGTCGAAGGTACCTATCATTACTATGGATCGACCTATAGTGAATGCTCAATCTCTTACCTCAAACACTTTTGGGTCTCTTGGTCACTCACTGGGCTATAATGTTCAGTCCATCCCTATGGCCTCTAGTCCCGTTTCCTATGGTATGTCAAACTTTACTTCACAGTTTTCGAATGCCACCCCAACTTCCGACACTAATTCTAGCATTGGGCTTTGGGGAAATACACCTCCTTATACTCCATTTTCATTTGGTGGTTCTCAAATCCCTCAAATGACTCCTAATATGGGATTCATTCCTGCTCTTAACCCCGAGTCTAATTCTCTTGCCTCTGGGTGGAGAAACCAACTTGGCGGACAAGTTTCTGCTCAAGTTCCATCCTATGCCCCTACCTCCTCAGTGTCAATTCTGACCAATACATTTGGCATGGCCAATATACCTCTATCCTATGGATTTCCACCTAGAGGAGGCCAGTTTCACACTTTGGGCAACCCACAACCTAGATCTAATCCAGATGAGGGAAATTTTTATAACCCTCAATAGAACATCCCTACATGAATGATTCCCAACCAACCTTTTATGAATCAACCCAGAGGAGGGACTTATAATCTCAGACAGGGCCATGGTTCTTACTAGAACCCTGGATGGGCTACAGTTCCTCAAGCACAATTTTTCCCGGGAGCTTGGGGTTAGATGCCGCAACCCCGTCTCCCTTTTCTGGCCACGCTTAATCTGCCTGACTTGTCTAAGTTGATGAAAAACCCTGTGAGTCATGATCCTACATGGCCCCCCATCCCCACCAATCTTCCTTCAGACATTCTGAAGTTTGAAGGTAAGGATGGAGAGGATCCCGATGATCATGTAACTACCTTTCACCTTTGGTGCTCCTCGAATTCCATTAATCACAATTCTATTTGATTAAGATTATTTCAACGCACCCTCATTGGAGTTGTTGAAAAATGGTATATCGAGCTACCTAGGGGGGCATATGGGACCTTTAGTGAGATGGTGTTGGTCTTACTTAACCACTTCTAATTGCCGATTCATTAAAATGATGGCCTAGAACTTCTATCGACTTTACGGAAGGACACCACCACTCATATCTCGGATCATATCCAGGAATGGTGTAGACGAAAGAGGTTGATTAAGACCCACATACCCCCAGACTTTCTTTTAGAATGGTTTCTTAAGTATTTTCACCCTCCTGTGTCAAAGGATGTTGCAACAACTATGGTTACCACTGAGGAAGAAGCGATCTTTAAATTCCAGTAGTTAGATCTCATAAATGCTCAGTCTGGGATGTTATACCAAAATCCTCCACACGCACCACGGTCAACTTACAACCCTAGACAAAATCCCAGACCTCATGCCGATGGCATTGTAGGTACCGCCAATGTAAAATCCGCAGACTCGGTGACAAGCCATTTGAAATAGTTGTCTCTAAACCAGTCTACAGGAGGGCCAACTTCATCTGTGTCTTCCAACCCCACTCATTCGGTAGATGTACACTCTGTGCAATCATCAACAAACCCAAATGGTAACCAACAACCAGGTGGGAATAAGAAGAAAGGATGTAATAATCGTAAGGGTGGAAAAAATAACAATAAACCCAAGGATAATGGTAAGAATGAGAAGACGAATAATAATGTTGGAGAGGGAAAATGAGAAAGACGTAAGGTAAAGTTTCCCTGTAAGCTTTGTACAGATGATCACCTTACCCTTTTATGCCCCAAAATTGCGGAAGCTGCGAGGCTATTATCTCTACCACCCATTGTGCTGACGAATCCATTCCCACATAACCAACACATGGCCTCGAGTTCCTAAAACTTTGGAAATGCGGTTGGTGGGAGTCAAAACCCGCCGTTGCAAGACAACGACCATTTGTGTATCAATATGGTCGATGCGAAAGTTAATGTAGCCAATCGATCTTGATATTATAGCTCTTCACAAGATATTCCTGGTCTAGAATCTCCTCCTCCTCCTCCGAATATGATTTTATAGATTGAAAAACCAGAGCCATCACCTCATATTCCAAAAGGAGTACTCAAGCGCTCTACCCATAATCCAAATTCTATAGCTTCCCAGAACTACTCTATTGTTGAGGACCTGGGTCAAACCCCTTATGCGATGTTGGCTTTGGAGGTACTCCAGATGTGTCCTTCATAGAGGAATCCTTACTATCTTCTTTAGGAGCTCTAGAACCCAGTGTCTTATCAAGTTTGATGTCACAGATGTGAAGCCTCGCTTGCCTTACTATGTGGAATTCCAAATCCACGTGGAGTACTCAAAGTATACCATCAAACGTGTGGTTGTTGATGGAGGCGCTGCTACATGTGTGATTTCCCTGATATGTTCGAACTCCGTCGGTTGTCTGACTCTTTCTAATTCATCGAACATATTGACTGCTTTTGACGGTCATTCCTTCCACCCTCATGGTATTCTCCCTTCCTTTCTGGTCCAGTTAGGTGGGAAGACGGTAGAGGTGGAGGTGGAGGTAGTTGATGTGCATCTTGATTATAACTTGTTACTAGGATGCAATCGGACCTATGTTATGGTCATCGTCATATCATCCATCTTCTGTAATCTTTGTTTTCCTCATGAAGGGAAGAGCGTGATGATTTCCCATTTATCCTTTGTGTGCCCTAGTACTAATTCATTTGTTGGACTGTCGATTCCTGGGATCGATAATTCTTAGCCGACAACTGAGAATATCAGTGTCAGAAAGTATTTTTACCTTATGGGTACTTTCGACTTCACGACACTGAGTCATCACATTTATGCCATGTCCAGTAGGCCCATTTCGACAGGGAGGTCCACTCATTTCCACACTTCCTATTTTAGTGATCCATGGACCCTACCTTCCCCGACTTCATCTTGTGAAGGTCAGTTGCATGTTGGAATGGCGAGGCCACTATTGGCATCATAGATTGCGTATCAAGTTGTTCTTGACCATTCTGTCGATCCTGATCCTGTTACCTCGCCGACAGATGAGGATGATTCCATTCTTAGGCCCGTCTGGGCCACTTCATTGTCTTGTTCACATGACTACCTCAATGAGACTTTTCCTTCGGATGAAGCTATAATCAAAGCCATGAATGGTTCACAAACATTGGGATGATATGCATCACCACTCTTATTTTCTCCTAGAGCTTGAAAGAAGTGAACATGATGACTTTCGATCTACTTTTAGTGAGATAGTCGTTCACGCCGTAGTTCCACTTGATATGCACGACATTTATGCTAAAGGAAATATGGCAAGTATTTCTCCTATCGTCAATATTGATATCTCTCATACCCCTGGCAAGGTTGGAAATGTACATATTGGTGTGGATTGTTCACCAGAAGAAATCCTGATCTACACCGAACTCTTCAAGGAATTCTAAGATGTATTTGCTTGGTCATATGAAGAGGTGCCAAGAATCCACCCTCGTATTGTCGGGCATGAGATTAGAACTTATCCGGATGCTAAACCTGTTCAAAAACATCTTAGAGCTGTCAATCCCTGGAAGGCCCCTGCTATTAAGGAAGAGGTGGAGAAGCTACTTAATGCTAGCTTCATCTGCCCAGTTCCCTTGACTGAATGGGTATCCAATCCCGTTCCCATGAATAAGAAGCAAGGAACTATTCGTGTATGTATGGACTTTCGTGACTTGAACAAGGCATGTCTTAAAGACAACTTCCCGACACCTTTCATCGATCTGATTCTCGACTAGTGTGCAAGAAGCGAAGTATTTTATTTTATGGACGGATTTTCAGGATATAACGAAATTCAAATTAAACCTGAGGATCAACACAAGATGACATTTATTTTTCCTTGGGGTACTTTATCATACTAGAAAATGCCTTTCGGCCTTAAAACTGTTGGAGAAACCTTTCAACGTGCCATGACTTTTGATTTTCACGATCTTAAGTACATAGTCAAAGCTTACCTTGATGATCTTTCTTCCCACTCTCACAAGAGAGTGTATCATGCTATGTACCTTTGGCTTGTTTTCAAAATATGTCGTTACTATAGAATCCGGTTGAACCCTCACAAGTGCATCTTTTGCGTTAAGTCTGGTTGTCTTTTGGGATTTCTAGTTTCTGAGACCGGGATCATTGTAGATCCACTAAAGGTTGACGCAATACTTCGATTTCCTCCCCCATGCACTATAAGACAACTTCAAGGTTTACATGGGAAAGCTAACTTTCTACGTCGGTTTATAGTGAATTATGCCAATATCACTAAGGGTTTCATGCATCTTCTAAATAAGGACACCCCTTTTATCTGGGATGAGCGAGCCCAGGAGTCCTTCGATGCTTTGAAGAAGGCCCTGGTATCGATGCCTCTACTGAAGTCTCCTAACTATAGTAAAGATTACTTGATTTACATCGTTGCATCTGAGGAGATGATTGGTATGGTTTTGGTTCAGGAGGATGATGAGCTCCGCGAGCACATCATCTACTATCTTAGTCAAAACTTAGTCGGTCCTGAGCTTAATTATTCTCACGTTGAAAAGATAGTTTTGGCTGTCATTCACGTAGTCCAATGTTTGCATCATTATATATTACTTTGCAAGACTAATGTGGTTGCCGATGTCAATCCATTTCAATACGTCCTTACTAGGTGTATCATATGGGGAAAATATAATAAATGGATTGTCATTTTACAAGAGTTTGATCTCGATTTCGCTTCTGCAAAATCCAAGAAATCACTAGTCTTCGCGGAGTTAATATCCGATTTTCCATGATTATATGAGGATGTTATCCATGTTGATTCGTTTGTGGATGAAAACATTTTTGTTGTCTCATCATCCGACCCCTGGTATGGAGACATTGTTATCTATCTTCAAAACTTGAAGTTCCCTCAGCATATCTCACGAGATGACCGATGACATATACGATACCAAGATAAGAATTATACTATCGTCGGTGACACTTTGTATTGCCGAGGAATAGACAATATCTTGCATCATTGTTTAACTCATGGAGAAGTTAAGTCAATCCTGAATGATTGCCACAGTGGGGCTTGTGGTGGTCATCTATCTGGGCTTGTGACAACCCAACAAATTTTGAGAGCCGGTTATTTCTAGCCTACTATCTTTAAAGATTATGCTGAAGAGGTTAAGAAGTGTCACCCCTGCCAGGTGTTCACTCGGAAAATGTGCTCGCATCCAACCCCTCTTCACGTAGTCATTACCGTCGATACCTTCACCAAGTGGGGGGTGGACTTCATGAATTGCAACCCAACTTTGGTTGGGGGCATCAACACATTATTGTGGCCGTCGACTACTTTAATATGTGGGCCAAGGCCATGCCTACAGTTAAATTTGATGGGAAGACTTACGCCTTCTTCGTATTCAATCAAATTATCGCCCGGTTCGGTATCTCGAGTGAGATTTTCACTCATCATGGTAGTCACGTTCAGAACGAAATGATGGAAGAAATAGCATCTAATCTGGGGTTTATACATGGTCATTCTTCTCCCTATTACCCCCAGGAAAATGGGAAAGTAGAGGTCGTCAACAAGTCTCTCAAGACCATTTCGCAAAAAACTATCAGTCAGAGTAAGTCCGACTGGCACATCATGATATATCCCACACTTTGGGAATACCTAACCTCAATCAATGTTGCGACCATATTTTCCCCTTTACAGTTAGTACACGGTGTGGAGTTGATATTACCTATTGAATGAAAAATCCTTTCTCTTAAATTGGCAGTCGCACTCCTTGTTGGCCCTTGAACAAGTTTTGAGGAACACTTGGTCATATTTGACCGTTTTTGGACTTCAACAGCCTGTCAAAGAGGGAGTGCCAGGCGAAGTAGAGATCACGGGATCTCGATCCACTTTTGGGCCCCTTTAGGGTTTTGGGTTAATGTAATGGGAAAGGGATGTCGGCCCGTGGGTTTACCCACTCTTAGGACCACTTTTGTAATCTATAAATAGATACTTAGGCAATGTAAGGATAGCCGATGTCTTAGTGCTAGCATCTGGATCTGTGTGATCGGATGTGGATTGTAAGTGCTCTGTGCATGATTGTAAGAGGCTTGCAGAGCTAAGTGCAAGTTGTTGTAGGAGGTTGTGAAAGGATTTGTGTTGAAGTGAAAGGAAGAAGGATCTAGTGAGTTGCACAGATATTCTATCCTGTGCGGAGTAAGGATTGTTGAAGCTCTGTGTTGTAACTGCTTGATTGAGATAAATAAGAAGAATACTTTGTGGATGTAGCCCTAGGGTGGGGGTGAGCCATGGTAAATCTCTATGTTGTGCTCTGTGCCTCGACCTGATGTGTTTGTCTCCTCCTTTGCTAAGTGATTTGATGTATTTAGATAGATCTATTTATTCTTTGTGCTTCTCATATATGAATGAATGTTAGATCTAGTATGTAAGATGCTTAGTGCTTGATCAGTCGAATCTAACCTATCTTGTTGTGGCTAAGTGATGAATTATATTAGATCTAAGTACATACTGTGATGCTCTGTGCTATCTGCGAAGTATAATAAGGGTTGAATATTGATGAATAATCTATGATAGGTGATTTCTAAGTGTTATAATCACATATCTATGTCCCAGATAAGGTCGCAGACATCTGCGTCCTTCAACCACCATTGCCTCTACCTCAGGTGAGAATTCATCTTCTTCGCAGGTGTTGCCAAAAGGGCTGGTAGTTAGGGTTTTGTTGGTTCTCTCTTGAGCGTTGAACCCTGGGTCTGCCCCTGTGCCAACAAATGGTTCCATTGCTGGGACTTGAAACTATGATTGTTGGGAACTGAGAAGAAGAAGCTTTGTGCAAAGATTCATCCTGAAATTGTGAAATCTCTGTGCATAGATTTGTTGCACTAGTGCACAAATTTTTACTCAACTTGTGAAGCTTTGTGCCAGGAATAAGGTCAGATATGAAGAAAGGAAGATCATATCTAAAGAAAAGAAGAGAGATCTGAATGCTCTGTGCTCTAAGAAAAGTAAAAGTAGAAATTTATGAAAGAAAGAGGTTAGATCTGCAGAAAAGAGGTAAGATCTGTAATCTTTGTGCTCTGATAAAGGTAAGAATAGTTGAAATTTCTTATATCTGGAAGCTTTGTGCCCTTTAGAAGTAAAAGAAGTGAAAATGTTTGTTACTAAAGTATGAATTTGGGTATGCTTGATAGATTTTGTCCTAGCTTGAAAACTAGGGCATTGTTAGATGAAAGAACGTTTGATATGAATAGATCTGATAAGAATAATGATAGATATGTTATACCTATGCATAGAAAGAATTTTTGGACTAACAAATGGATGCAGGATCCTAGAAAGAAATTTTTGCAAGCTAGCCATTATGATCCTAGCGCACAGTACAAGAAGAGTTGGGGATCATGGAAGAGAAAGAGAGGATTAACTCTTTGTTACAGTTGCAGAAGACCACGACATCTTGCTAAGGAATGCCTTGGGAGAAGCCCTAGTAGCCTCTATTGTAAGGCTATGGACCATGAAGTACTGGATTGCACTAGAATGATTGCTAGACTTGAAAAGATGAATATGGAGCAAGCAAACTCTGAAGGATATCAAGAGACCAAGATTATAGAAGAACCCCCAAAAGAATCAGATATTATGTTACTGAAAATAAAAGAAACTCTGGATGAACATAAAGATGCCAGTTTGTCAAAGATATTCAAAGGAAAGGAGAAAATCGAAGTAAGAATAGGAGACTTCGACATTGAATTTGCTCTGAATGAGGGAACACAGATGAACATTATGAAATAAAGTACTTGGGAAACCCTAGGAAGGCCTGCTATGGCTCCTTCACTGGGAAAAATAGGGTTGTTTAAAGGAAAAATAGTAACCTTATGTGGCAGGATTACCCAGATAGCTATGAGTACCCATGGAGCTTCGACAGAGGAATAATTTGAAGTTATTAAATTTATTGAGGACCAGGCCCCATTTCCAGCTTTGTTAGGCAAGATCTGGATTGAAAAAGACCAGATCTGGAGAAAAGAAGAAAAGGAAGCCCTAGAACAAAAGAAGCAAGAACTCATGGAATTTATGACTAGAAGGATCACCTACTTGATGGAAGAACAAGAGAACAGGTCTAATCTATTAGAGGAACCAAAGAAGACCGAAATACCTAATCCGTATGATGAAGGAGTATTTCCCTTGGATCTGAAGAAAGAATCTCAACATCGCGAAGTGACTATCTCGAGAGAAGATAAGAATCATAATGGAAAAAGGATGACCGATACGAAGCTCACTGGGAAGAAGGATAGAAAGCTAAGTAAGAAGAAGGTTAATATTGAAAAATTTTAGAAGATCCCAGAGGGTACCTCACAACAAGACACTTTGCAGGAATTGAGCTTCGTCGGGATATCAGAACAACGACATATGCCACTTCATCGAGGTGAAGTAATATAGTCGTTGGAAGCTAATATAACCATTCGACTACCACTCCAAACGGGTCAGAAAGCATTTATGGCTTGCCACCAGACTGTTAGACCACACCATAACGAAAAAAACATAAGTTAATGCAGCCTCATACTCGTTGCAAGAAGACCGTTGCTAAGTTTCCCTACTTAGTCCATCGCGCCACGCACCAAGAATACTTTTTGTTAAGTGAGAATTTGAGCCCAAAAACTAAGATTACTTCACCTTGTGATCATTTCCCTATTCCCATACCATTCACTGTAGTCTCTGAATTCATTTTCACATCCGAGCTAGTTGACCCAAGCTTGTATGTCGGACGAGCTCAACGCTGTTGAGAAAGTAGTTGAAGAAGTTTTGATTGAATTAATGACTGAGAGAGTCATGTCAGAAAGAAGAATGTCCACCGACGTCTAAGCATCATCAATGATAGGAGTGAAATCCTCCCCATCGATTGTTCGAGAAAAAACATCTCGAGCCAACGCAAAGAGAATAACTAAGCACAAGGATGACATTGAAAATGACAAGCTTATCCTACACATTCTACGTACATGCTTACCACCTCTAAGCGGTGCCATCAAATGTGACAGTGTAACTTAAGACTTCGAGTACACTTTGATCACCACATACCTTTCGAAAGGGGTGCGCACAGTTCATGCTGACCATGATAAGCTCGTAGCACTGAAATTTAGTGATTTTAACCTTGGAGATAGTAAAGTTTATAGCATGTTAGCCCTGCATAACTACTTAACCAGGACCAAAGGAAAGAATTCTAATATTTTCCCACAGTCATGGACCCAGAACCTTATGCAGTCCACACTTCTTAATGTAATGAAGATCCTGGACTTCGACAGACACCAGGAAGTCAACACATGCGTCAAGTTCTTTTTTTCCTGCTACTATAGAGGATACTTATGGTTAGACCGCCGCATCACTGTGGATCTGACCTTGATCAATCAGATCATAGGACTTAGTATGCAAGGCCCTAACCCACAGGAGTTTTACTGTGGAAATAACTCAGATCGAGCACTAGTGCAGAGGGTAAAAGAAACTTATGGTGATGTTGCGAAAGGCATGCGAGGCTACAAGGTAGCCTCTATCTAGAGTGGTGCAGTGCGCCTTGCCTTTCAGTTGATCACGGGAAATCTAGTTTGCAAGAATAGACTAACACAAGTGACTGAATTCATAGTTGAACTCGCAGGGAAGTGCGCCGAGGGACTACAGATGAACTGGGTGCAGTAGCTTGTAAACCAAATAGAGATTGATTGCAGAGAAGTGTAAGACCAAGGGTATGAGTTCCACTTTAGTTGGTTTCTCATACTAATCACTTTCATCGCCTAGGAGATACCAGAAGGTGCCACTTTTTCAGAGATCGAACCCTTTAAACCACTGGCCGCGAAGTTCTGTATGTTGTGGTACTCCAGCAACATGAACAAGCAGTGGCAGTCCAATGCCATCTTCCACGCCTATTACAACCAATTGAAGAATGCAATCCAGTCTACACGATGCCTCACCTCAAACACACTTCATAGGTTTAGAAATTTGATAAAATTCAGTGCAAATCACCACTTCACTTATATCATAGCGCTCGCTGATGAGCACAAACAACAACTCCAATCGTACTACAAGTTGACAGAAGAAGACTTGGAGCAGATTACCAAGGAATGGTCGGCGGACCTCCTTGTTGCAACGAACCCTGCAGAAATGTCCAATGTGGAAAGCCCTTAAGATATGTCGGATACACTTGGACCAAGTAAGACTAAGAAGGATGATGAAGTTCAGGATGTCCATAGCACATCCACGAAGACCACTTCGATCTCACCTATGCAGGGAGGTGATGGTGAAGAACTAGGTGGCATAGAAGTTGAGCAAAACAAAGGAAAGGTTACTTCACCTAGAGAGGAAGAGGATCCCTGTAAGAAAAGGAAGATTGCCCCACCAAATCCCTCATCCCAAAAGAAAACTAAGGCCACTCAGACTACGTTTAGGACTACCCTCACACCAGATGACTTTGACTTCTTAATCGCCGTGTTGAATGATGCTTCACTATAGATCGCAGAAAATAAAGAAGAGAAGTAGGAGGAGGTATTCAGACGAATCAAGGGAGAACTTCAAGAAGTGCAACAAGCACTCCAGTCTAGCTGAGCAGTTTCTACTGTGCCCTTAACAATTGGAACAACAGGAACATGCGATGAGCCCACCCAATTACACCAGATCACAGATAAAGTCGAATCTTTCCTTCAACGAGCTCACGAAGACACAACAAAAGCCACCTAGGCTTTAACACAAGTACAAAATGCACTTTTAGAACAACAGAGTAAGGCAGAATGGGAAAATATTTCCCTGAAAGAGAAGTAGGATGGGGAAAAAGCACAGTTGCAACAGAGCAAGGACCAGTTGCTAGCAGAGCAAATTGAAGTACAGGAAAGGGTTCACAAAGCACTTCGCTCTGTGACGGTCATAGAAGTAAATATTGAAGAACGTGTTCCACAGTAGGTGACACAACTTGAAGAAGTAATCCAACAACTTCAACAGTGAATCGTAGATCTAGAACTTCGTACCATGCCCGAGATTCCTGAAGAAATAAGAGATCTAAGGGAGGCAACTACCCATAGCGCAGTTGACCGATTAAAAACCTTTTCCTTGGAATACAAGCAGTTGAGCACTAGAAGTGCCCAGACTTATGAGAACCTCACAGAGAATCCAGAGTTGCAAGCATTGGAGGCATAGCTTCAAGAAGCAAAGCAACACGTAGATACGCTACAGGCACAGATGAAGACCTTGACCCCAATCAAAAGAATGAAAAGGTTTGTAGAACAACTCCTGGAAGGGCCAATAAATGACGCAGTGATCTAGGAGTTCACTGAGCAAGAGGATTTCACACTGCATCAGGTCGAAGTAGCTCGAGCCAAGCTCGAGGAATTCAAGGCAAAATTGATCAGACCAGAGTGACTCGGGATGAGTCACAGGTGAGTGTTGGGGGCATGTTGGCCCTTGACCAAGTTTTGAGGAACACTTGGTCATATTTGACCGTTTTTGGACTTAGACATCTTGTCAAAGAGGGAGCGCCAGACGAAGCAAAGATCACAGGATCTCGGTCCACTTTTGGGCCCCTTTAGGGTTTTGGGTTAATGTAATGGGAAAGGGATGTTGGCCCGTGGGTTTACCCACACTTAGGCCCACTTTTGTAATCTATAAATAGATACTTAGGAAATGTAAGGATAGTCGATGGCTTAGTGCTAGTAATTGGATCTGTGTGATCGTATGTGGATTGTAAGTGCTCTGTGAATGATTGTGAGAGGCTTGTGGAGCTAAGTGCAAGTTGTTGTAGGAGGTTGTGAAAGGCTTTGTGCTAAAGCGCAAGGAAGAAGGATCTAGCGAGCTGCGCAGATCTTCTGTCCTATGTGGAGTAAGGATTGTTGAAGCTCTATGTTGTAACTGCTTGACCGAGATAAATAAGAATAAGACTTTACGGATGTAGCCCCACGATGGGGGTGAACCACGTTAAATTTGTGTGTTTTGCTCTGTGCCTCTACCTGATGTGTCTGTCTCCTCCTTTGCTAAGTGCTTTGGTGTTTAGATAGATCTATTTATTCTTTGTGCTTCTGAGATATGAGTGAATGTTAGATTTGGTATGTAAGATGCTTAGTGATTGATCCGTCGAATCTAACCTATCTTGTTGTGGCTAAGTGCTGAATTATCTTAGATCTAAGTACATACTGCGATGCTTTGTGCTATCTACGAAGTATCATAAGGGTTGAATATTGATGAATAATCTATGCTAGGTGATTTCTAAGTGTTATAATCACAGATCTGTGTCCTAGCTAAGGTTGCAGACATGTGAGTCCTGCAACCACCCCTGCCTCTACCTCGGGTGAGACTTCATCTGCTTCGCAGGTGTTGCCGAAATGGCCAGTAGTTAGGGTTTTGTTGATGCACTCTTGAGCATTGAATCCTGGGTCTGCCCCTGTGCCAACACTCCTACCTGACTCTTTCGATCTCGACTGATGCCTTGTACACCTAGAGATCCTTGATGAGCACCATCGAGATGCCTCTATGACTATCGAGGTGAACAAAAGACGTATCAAGGTCTAGTACGATAAGTCTATCTGTCCTTGGTTGTACGCTGAGGGTGACTTGGTCCTCTTGTATGATAAAGACAAGGAACCACTAGGGGCAGGCAAGTTTAAACTCATGTGGCATGGTATTTATATCGTGCGATGTGTTCTAGAAACAAATCCTATGAGCTAGAATATTATGAAGGGAATATGTTGGTCGAGCCCAAAAATGGGCTCTACTTGAAAATATATTATGCTTGAGCCCCAAGCTTGGGCGAAACTCTTTTTATACTAATGTAATTTAGTGTATATATATTTTCCCTTTCTTTTCGTCTTCATCTTGTTTATCGAGTTTTCACTTGGTTGGAAGATGTCAACGGAGTCTTCAGTCTACCTAGGATTCATAGATGGAGCTAGTCTTCATATACAAAACTTGGCTTCTATCGCTTGGGTGGTTTACTCACCTGAGGGTCTACTCATGTCTTCAAGTGGCGTATGCCTAGGGCCATCCACGAATAATGTGGCCGAATATAGCATCATTATAGAACTTTTACGCAATGCTATCTTACATGGTATTGGCTCATTAAAGGTTCGCCTAGATTCCCAGTTAGTAGTATGTTAGTTGAATGACAGTTACCACGTGCATGATCCTACTTTAATTCGATAATTCCTATGGGTACACATTTTAGAACAATAGTTTGATTTTATTACATATTATCACATTCCTAGGATTTCTAATCATGTATCTGATGCTTATGCTAATTTCGTTTTAGATTGGAATTTGTCACATAACTAAAGAAAATAAAACCATCTCATCAATGTACACATTGTAAAATATAAGTAAAGCCGAAGATGCCTTTTTATATATATTTCAAAAAATATGGTGTTTATAGTACAAAAATTGGGGCTAATACCCTCAATAAATATACAATCAATACTACAATATCCACGACATCTACGATTGTGGCACCAGAGGTGTGTCATGGTAACAAACTATGGAGTTTGCGAGATGCTGAAAGAGTCGTACCCAAGATCTGGGAACACCAACCACTTGTCGTTGCATGGATTCTGGCAGATCCTCTACCTGAACCATGGGAATCCTATGAGTGAAATGAGACAGGTTGCCCTGCACATTTTGTAGGACTCTCTCAGCTTCTCCTCTCGCCGCCTCGTCTCCCCGGTTCCTCCGTCGATGTCGAGGACATCCTTCTGGCCGTCGTGGACCCATGTCTACGTTACACAAGTGTCTAGTTAGTACTTAAGAATCATCCAAAAATATTTTTGTTCTATTATACAAAAATACAAAAACAATGAAATATTTAAAAAAAATTCACATATCTATGTCACCATAGGCGGTTTCTGGTGGGAGTGGCATGTCTGGATCCCCTCTGAAGTCAATCCTTGCATATGGATAGTCATCTAGAGCGATGACATGTCACTGCCACCAGTAGAAGAAATCCTCGTTGTAGGGTGTGGGTACCCTACCTCCCCCTTTCTGCCTCATAGGTAGAAATCTTCGTTATAGAAACCTTCGTTATAGGAAGAATCTCGACTCTAGGTCCCAAACTTGGAACCCACTTGAAGAAGAAACTGCATAAGATAGAGGCAAACCCAAAATTCCTCTTACTCCCCTGTTTGCACTGTGTCAATTGGCTCTTCATATTTTCCATTAGTGAGGTACACCAGTCATATACTGTGGGTCTCATACACTGCACTGCATAGAACATGAGTGGCCTCAATGCCTGGTATTTTGGTCCAATTTTCACTATTTGGGTAAAACATCAAAATGGTATAGTAATTTTTGGTTTTGTTACTATTTATAAATAATTTTTACCCACTTTCTATAGTTTTGAGCCATTTTTTTGCCTAATGGACTAATACAAAGGTGGATTGAGTTGGCTTTTAAATTTTTTACTAGGGATTCTTATGGATTTCAACGTTATGTTGGTCGTTCGTCACCATGGGCAAGTATTTTCATTACCCAGCATATAGGATAGGTATCCATTCCATCATGCATTTTCGTATTATCCTATAACTATCACTTTTCATGCCTTAGGTATGAATGCATAACCTTACATCGGCTATATGTAGTGTCATTATCAAGTGGTAGAGACTTACCAAACATGGGTGCCCTAGTTAGATCCCCTACTTCACTTGGTGCCCATGCAAATATTTTTCCCATAGGACCAGGAGTCCCTCATAGCTAGTACATGACTTTATGTTGAGCCTCATTTCTCGCTCATAAACTTTCTTCCTTACACCCCGAAGACTCCCTAATGAGTTTAGTTTAAGAACTTTTCCAACTCGTCTTCAAAAAGAGAAAAGATTGTTGAGTGAACTAGTCTCTTTCACACTCGCAAATTGGATTTGAAAGGATGTCTATTTGGCACAAGTTTATTCCTTTTTCACACCAAGTAGACAAAAACACATAAAAAAGGACATTTTTTGGTGTTAAGTTTTGATTGCATCTCATGCCCTTGCTTGCAGTATTGAGCCTTTAGTTGGTTCTCACTTTGCATTATAAACCGTTTGCCTCAGCAATTTTTTCATCCTCAAACAAGTAGAGCCTTGTTTACATCCTTCGCAGTTTGACACCCTATAACTAGGAGGGAACATTCCCTCGAGTGTCCATCTCCCACATGAATCTCCTTGCATTGAGCATAGGTATGTTCCACTGCTCAAACTAGTTTTTCTTACTTGCGACACTTGTTTCCTCCTTTGTATCATAGCATTCATTTGTCTATGAAAAAACAAAAAAATATGGGCAGGAAGGGAGTATTATCTTATATTGGCAGTAGTCGTGTCGCCTTTGAACAGAGCACAAATTTATTGAGTCCATTTTTCATCATAATTTTGGGATTAGCATGGCCTTAGGAAGTTGAAATCGTTACACAATATTCTCTATCGAATGGTTACTCTTCCAGTCCCTATAGAGAGTTTTATTGATACCTCATGCATCTCATGGTTTCATCATCGAGTCTATGCTGCCAGAGTCTTCCATATGTCTCATTCTCTTGTTCAAAGGAAGTATATCAAACTGTGTTGGCCACTTCTCAGAACTCTTGACTTTGCATGTGGGCCATACCCTCAGTGTGTCTCAGAATCACATGATACTATAGTCCTATCATGCACCCTAGCCCTACTTTCATTATTGGTAGGTAACCTTGAACCCAGCAGTTGACATTTCATCATTGGTCGTTGACTGGGTGGTTTCCATTATGTTTGATGGCAAGACATATATTCACACATTGGGATTCATGCAGTGTCTTGGATACCATTAGCCTTATTGGTGGTTTCCTCACCTTTGTCAGCGATTTTCATCATTGGATGTTATTCAGAGGGTATTTTTTGTGTAGCCCTTGCACTTGGCACATGCGAAAGACGCACAAGGTCATTGGTTCGTGAACATGTTCTTGTCCGATTTTCAACAAATCATGAAGCTCATGCTTTGTACCTCATCTTGACTGATGAGATATGCCTTAATTCTCTCCTTTCAGCGGGTCTCCTTCCATCAACTTTAGCCCATCTATTATGGAAACGTGACCTAGAGTCTTATGATTACCTTGAGGCTTCCATTCATTAGTGGCAGGCTCTCTCGCCATTGATAGTTGGGAATACATCAATGTCTCCTGATCGATGGATTCTTCAGGTGTTTGACACCGACTCCTTTATTTATACTTGTAAGAATGTACTCGGTGCCTTGATACCTACTTTCATTATTGGTAGGCTGTCTCACTTTTGTTAACAGTATACCTCAATTACCGGTAATCAAACAATGTCTCATCATGTTCGACCTCAACACATTTATTCACATGATGTATACTTGCACCCTTGGCGGATTGTGTAGAAGACTTGAAGACATCACTATGTGGCCTCAACTTTCCTAAGCTGTTGCTTCCTTTTCATTGGACCAATACCTATATGACTTCAGTGATCATGGGAGATCAGATTGTACTCCATTGTATACAGATATCTTCAGATTGATTTTGATATTGGTTATACTAGGCCTTGTTCATGACTATGACATCTTTTGGCATGTAACCACATTTGTATTTTCCTATTCATGGCCACAGACACTTGTTTGGTATATTTTCACATGGATCTGCAATGTAATTTTATTGGCAGACATGTATGCAAAGTCGGTGCAGAATGTAATGAGAAACTATTTCTTCCAGTTGGTTCCCCATTGTTGGCCCTTGGTTATGGAAGGAAGTGAAGATCAAGGAAGAAAAGGTGAAATGCGAACTTCGCAGAGGATACAGTGACTGTCACTGGGTCGAAGTGAGCAAAAGATCAAAAAATATGGAGCGAAGTAAGTCGTTGGATGAGGAGATTGAGAACAATAGATCGTCAAGGAAGAAGGATCATGGACAATTCAACAATTGGAAAAATCCACCATTGGATGCTTTAGAGCACCGCACGAGAAGGAAGGAAAGACAAGCCAGTGAAGCCTTGAAAATGCGGGTCAAGTTTGCCTAGGGTTTTGGTTTCTAGGGTTTTGACACTTAGTTTTTGGCCTAAGGATGTCAGTGAGCTATTGTAATTTATAAATAAAGGTCAAGAGGACCTAGGTCGGGTGGTTGTTGGTGTTGTTGTTGTTATTGTTCCTAGCATTCAACCTAGTTGTATTGTGAGTGATTGTATTGAGAGGAAGAGAAGTGATAAGTGTGAGAGCCTTCTGGTATTGTAATATTTTCAGCTGTGTGCGAAGATCAAGTCCTACAACTGGGTGTGCAGGAAGGGGAGAGAAAGAGAGAAGAAGAAATAAGATTTGCTAGCTAAGAGTGCAGACAAGAACTATATGCTTTATCTTAATATATCATAAGCATAGTTCTCTGGACGTAGCTCTAGAGAGAGGGTGAACCACGTACATATTGTGTCATGTGTGATTGATACTTTGTATTTTCCATTGGGTTTACTATTATTTCATTATTGTGTTAGATCTGATAGATAGTTGTGCAAGGTAGATCTGAGTTGATAAGTGATATATGCATGTCGTACTGTTCTATATTAGATCCACTTGATATTTCCCTTGGTTGTAGACATCTCTGTCCTGCAACCCCCTCATAGCTACTTCGGGTGCGACTGCATCTACTTCGCAGGTGCTGCCGAAAGGGCCAGTAGTTAGAGCTTGTTGGTGCTCTCTTGGAGCTGAACCCTGGGTCTGCCCCTGTGCCAAAAAATGGTTCCATTTCCGGGATAAGAATCTTCTGAAGGGAATGTCAAGGTGGTTTCCGTCGAAGACAAAAATTCAAAAGTGGATAGAGGATCAAGAAAAGGACTTCACTGAAGCCCAGAACAAGAACCCTAATCTGAGTACAGAGGATTGGCTAGGAAGATATATCTTTACTGATATACATGAGATATTCTTCAGAGGAATCCATCAGGAGTTATCTGAGTGGTTAGCTAGGTTAGCAGATACCGGTTCGAGATCAGATCTAGACCTCCTGTTGTCTGGACGTTGGTGTTGATCCATAAGGTCAATAGGGTTGATAACGTCGTGTCACAAGTAGTAGATCACTGGTTCGATAGCACCATTGGAGGGTATATCACTGAGTTTGTTGCTGACAGAGTAGATTCATACAACCAAGCCGAGAGATATTTATTTAAATGACCCAGAGGGAAATTTTTGCATTTTATGAAGTTGAGAATCAAGATGTTATTGCATGAGAAGAACATCTTGAAGATACAGTAGATTGATTGGATTCGAAGAGGCTAATGTTCAAGCATTTGGACAGCGACAACGACACATAAGCTGGACATACGCGTAGTGGGAGAGTGTTCAACGAAGCTCATCTCACAAACCTGTTCAAGAAAAACTACAGGGATGAGGGTTTCTACAATGGAGAAGAGGCAGATCTGACAGACGAAGAACATTCAGAACCCACTAGGGTAGAGGAAGGAGAAGCTGAAGAACTTTGCCGGGACGAACCAGAAACCCCAGGAACTATGTAGGCTATTGAAGTGAGTACTATTACCCCCCTATTGTTTCAGCAACATTAAGAAATCAAAGTAATGAGAGTCACCAGAGCGTCCAAAGCACTGTTACTAGTATCCCACCACATATTCATTCAGGAAGCTTAGGAAGATATATGGCAGATGAGATGAGGCTCCCTATATTTAGGGGAGATGGATCTGGAGATCCTGATCAACATTGGTTTCGATGTGAAGTCGTATGGAATATTAAAAATGTCACCGATGAAGCTGTTAAAAGAACCTAGTTTAGTACTACTCTAAGAGATTGCGCACTAAGATGGTACATGAAGCTTGTCCAAGGACTTGTGCAGCCTAAGCCACCGAACGAGATAAAGAACACATTGATTGTAGAGTTCAAGAAACCTAATTCAGAGTCACAATGTATTATAGAGATGAAAGAGATTAAGCAGAAGGTATCTGAACCTATTTGGGAATTCGATCATAGATTCAAGACCTTAACATGTCGATTGACTTTTCAGATCCCAGATGAACATAACAAAGAATGGTTCATTGTTGCCCTGTTACCACACATCATGGTTCCCCTGATGCAGTATAATATTTATTTGTAGGCAGAGGCATTGGAGATCGCCATGAATCTTGAATCAGGCCCCATGGGAGAATCTAGCTTAGGTATGAGTCAAATCTTGAGTCAGCTAACTAGTTTATCTCTATAGGTTGAAGATATGAAGAAAGACAAAGGAAAAGATAAAAGAGAAGACATATGGTGTGTCAGATGATGATCAGAAGGCCATGACAAGGAACACTGCCCTCTATTCCATGAATATTTGGCCTCTGGAGCTCCGAGCCCATTGAAGCAGGTCACCTTACCATGGTGCAAAGTATGAAGAAACTGACATCGCCCTGGTGAGTGCTATTGCATGTAGAAATATGTTTAGACACCCACAAATTTGTACTGCACATTCTGCAAGTCAGTAGGGCATGATGATATGGATTGTAGGGCTTACGATCTCATGCATGAAAGGTCGAGAGACATATATAAGATTCAAGGAAAAGTACAACAAGAAGGAAACACTATGCAATATAACTCTCCAGGAAGAGGAAAATTCAATCCTCACGTTGGATTCAGAGGACGAGGACAAGGAGGAGGTATGGGTCGAGGCTGAGGACAGATCATATGTTACAACTGCGCGCAACCAAGACACTTAGTAAGGGACTGTTAGAAACCTTGCACTACTTGCAGCTACTGTAGTTCATTTGAACATGTTATAGAAGATTGTCCTGTGCTGCTAGCTAAGCTTCAGGAAAGACAAGGACCCCAACAGAACCCACAAGTGTAGTTTCTATATGCTAAACCTCGTGGAGCAGACCCTAGAGTCGTTGTTATCACTAGAGGAGGCGCTACTACAGGAGAGGATAAACTGATCCAAGGAAAGACTACAGAAGACTCAAGAATCAGAAAAGCTGTAGAGAAGACCCCAACTTTTGATGCAAAGAAAGAAAGACAAATATTTGAGGAGGCAAGAAAAGAATTCAAAGGAGACCAAGGTTCTTCATCAAAATCGTGACCAGAAGTAAGAGAATATGGAACGCCTCTGGCATTTGATCAATCTTCTTTTCCAAAAGAACGAAAAGAGGTAAGCAAGCTCATGGAATTTTTACATACTTGTATTAATTTGATTTAGGATGAGAACGTTGTACAAGAGCTACAAAATTTAATCGGAAAATATGAGCTAGGGAAGATAGACCCCTTACTGAAAAGGGAAGTACACCAAATTGCAATAAGGAGAAGGACAAATAAGGAATTACACTTGAATTGTCAAATAGGAGAATATGATATAGACTATGTTGTCCTCGACCTAGGGTTGGAGGTCAATGTCATGACAAAGCAAACATGGGCACTGATGGGAAAAACAAGGTTTATCTATTCCCCTATCAGGCTCTGGATGGCTAACCAACAACCTGTCAGCCCCTTTGGCAAACTGGAACATGTCCCTGTGGATATCGACGGAGTAAGAACATTTGCAGATTTTGAGGTAATTGAGATAGTTGACGACAATTGCCCTTACCTTGTGCTGTTAGGAATTGATTGGGCCTTAAATAAATCTATTGTTGTCGATTTAAAGAAAATATGTATGACTTTTGAAAGATATGGCCTTAGGGTCATTGCGCCCTTAGATCCAGATGAGGGTCAACGATACACAGAGCCCATCAGAGAAGAAGACTGCACATACGAACTGGAAAACATCTACAAGCTAACAACCAGACAATAGGATTGTATCAATCCTATAGCCAATGGGAATCTAAGATGGTAAAGTGACAATGTATGTTCCTCAGATTCAGAAGAAGCACTGGAGAATTGGTAGAACCAGATGTATGAAGTATCTACCAGAAGATGTGCTAGATTAACTAGAGAAGTCCACTGGATCGACACGACAGTAAGTAAATTACCCACATTTGATGGTCTCAATCCTTTAGAAGCCTTCCTATCAGACTTTGAAGCAAGTGTACCAACACAACAAAGGTTTTTGGCAATGGATGAGGCCCTCAAATCCACACCAGCAAGATGGTGGGGGATGCACAAAAATAATATTACAAATTGGGTACAATGTTGTACTTTGATGACAACACGGTTCTCAACACAAACTGAAAGATGCAAAGTAAGGTACATAGGCTGAAGCTACCTGAAGGACCATGTGCGAAGATGTGAAGAGGCCTGGAATGACATTCCTCGAGAGAAATGGGTACAAAAATTCATTAACATGCTGGATATGACCCCTATCAACTGGTACCTCCAAGCAGAGATGTGCCTCATCACTATAGAGTGGGAAGGTATGACTCATAATTTTTTAACCACCTTTTTATTTGAAAGTCAATATCCTTCAGTAGCTCAAGCATTACAGATTGTGAGACAAAAAGAATTTGAGGAAGCATATAGCCTTCCCTTGGAATGAGAAGAGGACGAATGGACTGTGCCTCTCTAGAAACTACAAGGATGTTACAACATCAATGCAGATGAAGACGACGATCTGAGGAAGGTGAACATCGTAGAAACAGAAGGTCAAAGAGATGTGGAAGGACCAAGAGTTGAGTTACCATTTGTTGGACAACCAATCAAGATTAAAAAATTCAACATTGGAACATAAGAGACACCGATGCTTGCCAATGCGAGAGATTACTAGGATGTTGGTACCATTGACAAGATTATAGAGTTGTTGCACGAGTATCATGACTTGTTTCCAACCAAGTTCACTGATATGAAGGGAATCAAAGGACCTATGGGAGAGATGAGGATACCTTTGAAGCTAGATGAAAAACTAGTCAAACAGAAACCCTACAGATTGAACCTGAAATACAAGGAAAAAGTGAAGATTGAGCTCGACAAAATGCTGGAAGAAGGCATTATAGAACCTGTCGAAGAGTCGAAGTGGATCAGCCCTATGGTGGTACAAGACAAGAAGACAGGTTAAATCAAGATCTGTGTAGACCTCAGGAAGCTGAACGGTGCTTGTTTACATGACCCCTTCCCTACACCATTCACTGATGAAGTGTTAGATAACATGGGAGGCCAGGAGGTGTATTCTTTTACAGATGGATTTTTAGGGTACCATCATATTCAGATTTCCAAGGAGGATCACCATAGGACCAAATTTTCCATGGAATGGGGATCTTATCAATATACATAATTCCATTTGGATTGAAGAATGCCCCAACCATATTTTCCAGGGTGGTGATTGAAGCCTTCAAAGAGTTTTTGCATAACGTTTTAGAAGCATATTTTGATGACTGGACTTCTTTTAATTTTTTTAAAAATCATATTGAATGTCTTAGGCTAATGTTGCACAAATGCAGGCAGTGTCAAATTGCTTTGAATCTAAAGAAGTGCATCTTCTTCTCACCATTCGGAGTACTGTTAGGTCATATTGTATGCAAGCAGGGATTGCTGGTTGATCCCTCTAAAATTGCCATTATCATTGATCTTCCACCTCCTACTTCAGTCAAACAACTGTGCACTACACTAGGCCACACTGGATATTACAGGAAGTTCATCAAAGGATATGCCCAGATTACAACAACAATGGAGAAGCTATTGAAGAAAGACTACCAGTTTAGTTGGAAAGAAGAGTGCCAGCAGAGCTTCGACACACTGAAACAAAAGATGGTTACTGCGCCTATTCTGGTCTTTCCAGATTGGAGCAAAAAGTTTCATGTGCATGTCGATGCATCTTCCATTGAATTATGAGTTGTGTTAGCACAACCGGGAACATGAGACATTGACCACCCATTATCCTTTTCTAGAAGGAAGCTATCAACAAAAGAAATTAACTACACCACTACAGAGAGAGAGAGGTTAGCCATGGTGTATGCAGTACAAAAATTTCGCCACTACTTGTTGGGAGGACACTTTAAAATGTTTACATATTACTCCATGCTGAAATACCTGTCCAACAAGCCAGTGTTGGGGGGGAGAATATGCAGATGGCTTCTGTTGTTTCAAGAATATGATTTTGAGATTGTGGTTAAACCAGGAAGAATGAACAAAGGCCCTGACCACTTGTCAAGGTTGGAACATGGCGAAGAGCCCACCAATCTGGAGGATACACTACCAGATGCATAATTGCTAGCCATTAGAAATATTGATGACCACCTCATGGATATAGTCCAGTTCCTGTCAACGGGAATGGCACCTAGTGAGTATACAATTCCCCAGAAAACACAGCTAGTGGTGCACGTTGTAGACTTTTCAATTATACCTGGAAAACTATACAATATGGGAATTGACGAGATACTAAGGAGATGCATCATGGAGATAGAATTACCATTGATCCTCACAGAATCTCACGAAGGCATAGTAGGAGGACATTACGCAGGGAAAGCAACTGCGCAGAAGGTTTTACGAGCTGGCCTTTGGTGGCCTACCTTAAACAGAGATGCTAAAGACTATTCCAGATCCTGCAATGTATGCCGAAGTGTTGGGAAACCATCTAGACGAGATGAAATTCCATTAGCACCACAACTGACCCTACAAGCATTTGAGAAATAGGCCATTGACTTCGTGGGACCTTTAAACTCACCAGGAAAGTGCACAGGAGCAAGGTACATAATTATTGCGACAGAGTACTTGACTAGATGGGTTGAAGCAAGAGAAGTTAAGGACTATAGTGCAACTACAACTGCATGTTTTATATTTGATGACATCATAACCAGGTTTGGATGCCCAAAGATCCTTATGAGTGATCAAGACACACATTTTATCAATAAGATAGCAGAAGCACTGACTGAGGAATTTGCATTCCACCATCAGAAGAGAACACATTACCATCTACAAGAAAATGGGACAGTTGAAGCATTCAACAAAATTTTGGAAACAACATTAACCAAGATTTGCAGTGTGAACAGGGATGATTGGGATTTAAGAATACCTGCAGTACTATGGGCCTATAGGACCACTTGTAAGAAATTAAAAATGAAGACCCCTTTCAAATTGGTTTATGGCCTCGAAGTTGTTTTCCCAATGGAATACTTGGTGCCAAACTTAATAATTGTTGCATTTACAGACATGGATGACACTAGTGCTGCTCAGGAGAGGCTCACATAGTTGGTTGAACTCAAAGAAGACAGATTTATTGTAGGATTCCATCAGCAATTTCAGAAGTAAAGAGAGAAGGACTATCATGACAAGCACATCAAGAAGAAGGCTTTCAAGCAAGGTGATCTAGTACTATTATATGACAACAAGTTCCTAAAACATCCTGGGAAGTTCAGAACACACTGGATTAGACCATATGAGATCAGCTATGTTACATAAGGAGGAGTTGTACAGCTAAAGACATTGAACGTAGAATGGAAGGAAGGTTTGGTGAATGGGAGTCATATGAAGTCGTACTATGACAACCAGCGGCCTCACAGCTCTCAGTAAAAACATGGAGAACAGGTTCAGTTGAAACTGGGTACCAGACACATAAAAGACAGTATGCACAAGGAAGGAGAGGAGGCACAAAACATAAAGAAAAGGCTGCACTGTGCAGTCTAAATTTGAAGAAAAATAGAGGGATCAAATATGAAGTGCCTTAGGACAAGTCACAGGTGAGTGTTGGGGGCTTGTTGGCCCTTGGTTATGGAAGGAAGTGAAGATCAAGGAAGAAAAGGTGAAATGTGAACTTCACGGAAGATACAATGACTATCATTGGGTCGAAGTGAGAAAAAGAGAAGAAAAGACAGAGTGAAGTAAGCCGTTGGATGAGGAGATTGAGAATGATAGATCAACAAGGAAGAAGAATCATGGACGATTCAACAATCAGAAAAATCCATCATTGGATGCTTTGGAGCACCGCACGAGAAGAAAGGAAAGATAGGTTGGTGAAGCCCTGAAAACGTGGGTCAAGTTGACCTAGGGTTTTAGACACCTAGGGTTTGGTGTCTAGGGTTTTTACACTTAGGCTTCGGCCTAAGGATGTCGGTGAGCTATTGTAATGTATAAGTAAAGGTCAAGAGGACCTGGGTCAGGTGTTTGTTGGTGTTGTTGTTGTTATTGTTGCTAGTATTCGACCTAGTTGTATCGTGAGTGATTGTATTGAGAGGAAGAAAAGTGCTAAGTGTGAGAGCCTTTTGGTATTGTAAGATCTTCAGCTATGTGCAAAGGTCAAGTCCTGTAGCTGGGTGTGTAGGAAGGGGAGATAAATAGAGAAGAAGAAAGAAGATCTGCTAGCTAAGAGCGCAAACAAGAAATGTATGATTTATCTTAATATATCATAAGCATGGTTCTGTGGAAATAACCCTATAGAGAGGGTGAACCACGTATATCTTGTGTCGTGTGTGATTGATACTTTATCTTTTCCATTAGGTTTATTGTTATTGCATTATTGTGTTAGATATGATAGATAGCTGCGCAAGGTAGATCTGAGCTGATAAGTGATATATGTATGTTGTACTATTCTATATTAGATCCACTTGATATTTCCCTTGGTTGTAGACATCTCTTTCCTACAACCCCCTCATAGCTACTTCGGGTGAGACTACATCTTCTTCATAGATGCTGCCGAAAGGGCCAGTAGTTAGGGCTTGTTGGTGCACTCTTGGAGATGAACCCTGGGTCTGCCCCTGTGCCAACACCCATCACTCCAATTCTGGGTTGTTTATAATGTATTTCATCCATCGCAGATACTCCTCTAACCTCACAAATTAGGGGGCATCTGTTATAGCAATATTTGCCTCACCCTATGCAATCTTTCACAGAAGGCCTTTTTCCATTTCCTCATGCATACTTATCATCCTTGTTTATAAAATCCAGAGATAAAAAGAAATATTTTTCCACATGTACGCATATTACCTACTATACAACATGCGTATACGCAGGCTGCTCCACTACAGCCCGTGTACATTGGGATTTGTTCCATAAAATGAAAATTAATGTCGAGTTTCCATGTCACGACAGGATATCTATAATCCTTGGCCTTCCATATACTGGAAACGTTCCTACTTGAACCTTCAGTTCCATTTTGAAGGCTATAAATGGGCCAATTCCAAGCAATGGAAAAAAGGAGAAAGAATTCAACTTTGAGAGCAAACTTACTCTTGAGGAATTATTTAGTTCATATTGAGTCTGCATCCCTTTGTCCTTTAAGTCTGAACAGTGTTCAACCCCAAGCTATTCCCTTATTGATTGAGAACCTCATTATTTCTCTCTTATGAGCTTTACTTTAGTGGAGATTGAAGTGGTGGAGGCCCAGCTAGAAGGAACTTAGTTTCTCGGTTCCGAGCCATGCCGACACAGAAGTCTGTAACATTTTCACTTCTGTTGATCATATATTAATAGAAATACTCTTTTCCCATCCAATTGATATCTTTCAAATATTTTAATTATTATTCCATGGGCGTATTTGTCATGTTTATTAATGGATTATGCTATTGAATGTGTTAACATCATATAATATCACCATATTCTTTCTTTGCTTGGTTGTTGAGGACTAGTTGCAGGCATATTTATTTGGGTCAAGTGCTCAATGGTGGAATTCATCGAACATCTCGATGAGGTAGGCATTTTATCTTGTCTTGCTAGCATACTTGAGAAGAGAGTTGATTTCTGCAGTCATTTCCGTCTGTTGTGGTTTACCCTATCCATAAAGAGATTTTCCTCATAACAGTGAATAAAATGAGGTGTAGGTATGCAATCTACAATCGAATTGATGCCAATTAATATTGTGGCTACATGAGTGACGAGGAAAGTATCTTGGAGAAATTCAAGTGGCCCGTGGAGGAGGAGATGCAAGGCAGGGCACTGTGGAAGTGGTAGAGGATCGAGTCCATGCACTAAATTATGAGTGGCACCAAAGAGTGACCTTTTCCTCCGCAAAACAAAATTCTCAAATATTTCATTGTGGAGGTTTGCATACATACTTTGTCAATTAAATTGTTTCTTGATGAATTTTTACGTATCAATGGCTCTGGTGCGATTACAATCGCACTGGTACGTTATAAATAGTATAGCACAGATGTATATTGTGTTTTTTCAAATTATGTTGATGTTGTTGTTGTTGTTTGATTTATAAAATGTATAATAAGTACGCTAATGATTTTTCTGCTTTTAAATTAAATTTAAGATGCATCACTCATTAGAATTTAGAGTTGTCATATAATGTTTAACTTTAGTTTTATGAAATTGTTTACTTTGTATTGTAATTGCGAAAAATTAAACTATTAATTCCATATAATGTTAAATTCATCTTCAATATGAATTTTTTAATTTCCAACAAGATACAATATGTTGATTAAGCATGTTTACAAAGAAAAAATAATTTTATGAAATGTTATTTTTTCATTTATTTTATGAATAACATTATAATAATTGTTCATAATTACATTTATAATTGTTATATCTATTAGTGATGGTACAAATGTCTTCCATATTGTTACGAGTAAAATCTCTCTATGGCAAGGGATAAACCACAATAGATGGAATGACACACAAAAATCAACTCTAATCCTAGGTATGCTATTGTTTGAAGAAGATCATCGTTGAGCACACAACCCAAAGCTTTATACCTGTGGCTTGTCCTCAACAACCAAGATACACAATAATACGGTGATAATATATAATGTTAGAATATATATTAGCATAATCCATTAACATAAATGACAAATACTTTCATGGAATAATAATTCAAATATTTGCAATATATTAATTGGACGATAAAAGAGTATTTCTATTAAAATAATCAGCAAAAGTACATAGATGAAAAACTTCTGTAATGGCACATATCGGAATCGAGAAACTAAGTCCCTCTAGTTGGGCCTGCAACACCTCAATCCTCCACTAAAGGAAATCTCATATAAAGGAGTCAATAAGGTTCTCCATCACTAAGAAGGAAGAGCTTAGGGGATGAATAAGGAGTTAAGACTTTCAAGGACAAAGGGTTGCAGAATCAATATGAAGTGAAATTTCTCCAGAGTGTATTTAATCTCAAAGTTGAATTTTTGAATCCCTCAAGGCTTGGATATGGCTCAATTTATAGCCTTCAAATGGAACTGAAGGGCCGAGTCCGAGCGTTTCCAGTACATGGAAGGTCAAGGATCATGGATCTCGTGATATGGCATGGAAACCCGACATAATTTTTAATTTTGAGCACCGAACCCGATGTGCGTGGGTTGTAGTGGAGAAAACCATGTATACGCTTGTTGTATAACTGATAGGGCACGTATATGTGGAAAAATAGAATTTTTTGGCTCTGGAATGGACAAAAAGAGACTTTCAAGTATGCATAAGGAAATGGAAGGCCATCCAAGCAAGTTTCATGGAGTGAGGAAAAATTGCTATAACAGATGTCGTGTAATGTGTGAGGAAGAGGACTATCAACAATGGTCGAAATACATTATAATTCCTAGAAGTGGAGTAATGAAGACTTAGCTAGAAGTACTAGTTTCTCATGAGAATATTACAATCCACAATGACTTTTTACACATGGTTGCCAATCAGAATTACACTACAAATCCATGTGGAAATATATCAAACAATTTTTCAGAGCCATGAATAGGAAATACAAAGTGGACATATGCCATAGGATGTCATAGTCATGAACAAGGCACAGTGGAATCTAGTCTCAAAATCAATATGAAGATATCTATATACAATGAAGTACAATCCAATCTCTCTTGATAACTGAAGTCATATAGGTACTGGCCCAATGAAGGACAACAACATATGAGGAATGCTGCTACTGAAATATGGGGGTCTTCTACACTATCATCCAAAGGTGCAAGTCTACATCATGTGAATAGATGAGTTTAGGTCAAAAACAATGCGACTTCGTTTGATTACCGATCATGAAGGTATACCATTAACAAATGCAAGACAACCCACCAATAATGAAAGTAGGTATCAAGAAACTGAGTACACTCTACAAGTGTGAATACGAGTGTTGAGGTCGAACACTTGAAGAATCCATCGATTCAGATATATTTATGTATTCCCAATTGTATAGGGTGAGAGAACCTGCAACTGATGATTGTAAGCCTCTACGTACTCAGAGGACTCTAGGTCTCATTTCCATAATAGATGAGCTGAAGTCAATGGAAGGAGACTTGCTGAAAGGAGATCATTAGGGAATCTCTCATCATTAAACACTAGGTACAAATAAATAGCTTGATGATTAGGAGGAGCTTGAATGAATAGAATGTTCACAAACCAATGAACCTATGCAAACCTCCCATGCACAAGATGTAAGTAGTGCATGAAAGAGACCCTATGAATATCAACCAATAAGGAAAATTGTTGACAAAGGAGAGGAAACCACCAATAAAGCTAATGGAATCCAAGACACTACATGAATCCCAATATGTGAATAGATTTATTTTCATCGAACACAAGGGAAACCCCCCAGTCAACGACCAATGAGGAAATGTCATTTATCGGGCTCAAGGTTACCTACCCATAATGAAAGTAGGACCAGGGTGCATGGTAGGACTACAACTTCACGTGACTCTGATAAACACTGAGGGTATGGCCAACATGAAAAGTTAAGAATTTTGAGAAATGGATGACACGGGATTATAGAATTCGTTTGGAAAAGAGCATGAGACATACAGATAACTCAGGCAACATAGACTTGATGATAAAACTTTGTGATGCAGGAGGCATCAAAAAACTCTCCATGGGGACTAGAAGAATAAATAGTCAAAGGAGTAAACTCTAAGTAATGAGCTCAGCTTCCTAAGGTCATGCTAAACACAAAATTTGGACGAAAATGGACTTGAAAGTTTGTTCTTTGTTCAAAGGCGACACGAATGCTGCCGATATGAGATAATATTCTTTTCCCGCCCACATTTTTTTATTTTTTCTTAGGCAAAGGAATGCTATGATACATGAGAGGAAATGAGTGTCATGAGTAAGCAACTAGTTCCAAGTAGTGGAACATACCTATTCTCAATGCAAGGAAGTGCATGTGGGGCATGGAAACTTAGGGGAATGTTTCCTCTAAGGGTACATGGTATCAAGCTGCAAAGGATATATAGAAGGAACTGCTTGGCTAGTGATGCAAATTGTTGAGGTAAGAGGATTACAAAGAGAAAGAGGGAATCGTCAATAGGCTCAATAATGCAATCATGATGATGGAATGCAATTACAACTTAACACCAAAAATGTATTTTTCATAGATTTAGTCCCTTAGGCCCCAAAAAGTATAAAATAATACCCAGGAGAACTCTTCTAGCCAATGGTGACTAGAGTATTCCTTTTTTGTAAGTAGTCTACTTGGTCTGTAAAAGGGTTAAACTTATACCAAATAGACATCATTTCAAATCCATTTAACTAGTGTGAAAGAGACAAGTTCACTCGACAATGTTTTCATTTTTTTCAGAAGTCTAAAATGAGCTTAACCAATACCCAGGGGGAGTCCCATAGGTAACGGTCAGAATGCTTGTGAGTAAGAATATGGGGTTTGAACACAAAGTCATATCAGGACTATAAGGAACTCTCGGTACTATGGAATAACTTCTGTATGGGAACCAAATGAAACAAAGGTTCTAACTAGGGAACCCATGTTTGGTAAGTCTCTATCAGTTACTAACGACACTTCTAGTAGTAGTGAGAAGGTTATTTGTTGCTAATAAATGGGTTTATAACTAGGGTGTATGGATCACGATCACAGGATGATGTAAGAATGAAAAATGGAATGAAAACGTATCCTAGATGACGGTGAAAGAATATACATGCTGAAGGCATGAATGGGCGGCACAATGTTGGAAACTGCAAAATATCCTAGACAAAACCACCAAAAACCAAGTCTTTCCACTGAATTGTTAGTCCATAAGGTCAAAAAATAGAAACACCTATAGGAAGTGGGTAAAACATTTCTACTAATAGTAAAAATAGACCATTTTACCATACCATTTGAGTTTTTTCACCCACATAGTGCATTTTAGGACATTTTCCCCACAATATTCAAGTGTCGATTGTGGGAGCTATGATCAATGGAATCAACAACCATCTAGAGCAAGTAAGTGCCCATCCCCTCTCCTTCAATTTCAATGGTTTAAATTTCAATTTTAGGCCCCATTGTTTTAGTATTAGAGGGTGAAAGATGGAAAATAGGGTATACACGGGTATGATATATCATCAGGTTGCGTATACGACCTCATATATGCAGTAAAATCCAAGACTGCATGCGTATATGCAGCCCTATACACGACTTCTATCATGTTATCCCATGTACAAGTCCATGAACAATTTTTTTAAAGGATTTTAACTTAAAAAATGGTTTTTCCTTTATAGGATGGTTATTGAATGGAGGGAAAGGGAGCAGGAGGAGATAGACGCAATAGTGGGAAGAGATGCAAGGGCTCAACAAGATTTAAAATGATGTGGCATTTATAAATTTTGGGCTCTCAAGGGAATGGGGGCTCTAATGAGGTTACTCCAGTTTCTAGTAAAATAATGGGATCTGGAGATAGAGTCCTTCAACCTCGATAGGAAACCATTGAGGATTGAAGTGGAAAATATATACTTCATCATAGGATTGTCTTGTTGAGGTGAGGTACTGAATATCAAGGCCCGAGGGGATAGGGGTGGTATGAATATTGATCCAAAAAGGATCTAGAGAAGACTAAGGACAACTCATAATTCGTAGAAGCAACTCAGGAAGCTCAGAATGGCCTCAATAGATAGAGAAAGAGAAAAAATTCAAAGTCCTCAAAACTCAGTGAAATTGGCATCATCATGAAGAGAACGTCACAAGATTTACAACGACGTAAATGGCTCGTCAAATAGAGTTACAAATTGAAATATATTCAAGGTCAAAGTTTTGGTCAACTTATCCCAGTCAACAGGGATGAGTCAACATCTGTACTACTTACGTCAGCATCAGTACGTATGACATCAACATCCATACAGTGTACGTGGCACACGTAGAAGGTGACAGTGGCATGCGAACATAATCATGGTGACGTGGAAGCACCAAAAGCTACCACGTGTCACTCATTTTTGGCATTTTCGAGTCAATCCATGGACCAATGAAAACGCGATACATGCCAGTCTGTACAACCACATGGCAAACCGTACGGTGACGTGGTAGGATGATGTGGAAAATGATGTGGCAGGTGACATGGTAGGCCACTGTGCAAATGGTTAGCATGGACCAATGGTTGGATGGCACATAGCCCAGTCATGGGTTGCCATGTGGCAATGGGAAAATGCCCAATGAGGGCCCAAAAACCGAATTTCAAAAATAAAAAAAAAAATCGGCCTGCCAAATTTGGCAGAGCCCCACCAAATTTGGCAGCCCAAACTATAAAATTTGACAAATCCAAATGCACTCCAAGCTTGGTGAAGTTATAATATATATATATATATATATATATATATATATATGCATTGTTATAACTATAACCCAAAAGGGAAGGCCCGCGGGCTCGACCCTGGGACCTCCCCCCATACAACGCCTTATCAATAACATCTGCCACCATTGGGTCAATGGACTACATTGTGTAGTCTACCCCACTTTTTCCTTTTAAGCTGAGTCTGCCCACAGGCGGGAAGGAAGCAGGGCGCTCGACGGTACGATTGAGCACAGAAACTGAGATGCAGTATAGAGAATTAAATGCAGGGACTGGGAATGAAAACTGAGACGATATTTCTCAAGGGCCTTGGAATGCTAGAGTCAGATTGAGGCATGGAGACAGTCATTTTTGGCTAATTCAACGCCACAAATTCAATGGTGTTGTTTTTTTTTTCTGATCCGAGCAAAGCTTCTATAGCTTAATTCTAGAATGAGGTATACTTATGTATTTTGCTGATGAGTTAATAAAAATGTCTACCCATTTGAGAGCAGGACTCGGAGACGTAGTCCACCAGGGACAAACTCCGTTATCAAGTTTTTGTGTTCATATTTGATGCTTATGTCTTTTCATTATTGAGATTTTCCTTCTTTAATGGTGCACTTTAATTTATGCTCATTTAATTCAATTCTTTATAAGTCACTTCAATGAAAAGATCACGGATCAAATAATCATATTTGACTTGAATTGTTGAGTGTGAATGATTACTAGGGCCAAGCATAAATAGGGTGAAGGAACTCTTAATACTTTCAATCCCGAATTTGGCCATGCATCTCAAAGGAAGAAAATGGCAGAAGAGAACAAGCATGATGAACAGGAGAAAAACTTCCATATGGTCTTTTATCACATGCCAGAAATGGTTGAGTGAATGTATGGATACTACGAGAAGAGGATGAATAAAAAGGGAAGAAAAAGGAAGCACAAGCTGATGATAATGCTTCGGTAAATCAAGGGGCTGGAGGAGACCCTCCTGAGCCTCCATCTTCACCATCAAGTTATAGCTCTTATTCCTTTGAGCATTCTCATCATTCTAATCATTCTATCCATAAAACGTCTTTTAAGAAACCATTATTAAAGCTTGATGTAAAATTTTATTTACCTATGTTTAATGGAGATGTTAATCTTGAAAAGATAGATAATTGGATCCGATATGTTGAAATATATTTCTGTGTTCAACAGATTGATGAAGAGGAAGTGAAAGTGCAACTGGATTCTCTTTAATTGTAAGGCACTACTCTCGTATGGTGGGAGAGAAAACTTCAGGACATAAGTAAGTGTGGCAATATTCTTTCCTCATGGTCGAAATTTAAATCAACGATAAGGAAGCAATTTTATCCATTGGGTTATTTACATAAAGCAATAATGGAATGGAAAACTTTAAGACAATGTAAAGGTCAAACTATATAAAGTTTCATGGAAGAATTTAGGAAGAAGGCTCTTGCATTAAACATTCCTTTGGATTCTTATGAGACTTTAATGAAATATATTGGTGCACTTCATAGTTATATTCACCATACTTTTCTATTGTTTAACCCCACCAATCTTGACGAAGTTTTTGTGCAAGCCACTCACCTTGAGAATAGGGGAAATCATGTTCAAGAAGATCCCACAAAGAAACCTTCCAATTTCCCACATAAGCCATTTAAGAAGTTTAAAATGAAGGACAAGAAGACCGCCATTGTAAAGAGAGAAGAAGTAAAACCATCTTGCATTCATTGCAAGAAAAGTGGCCATGATGATGAACATTGTTGGAAACTACATCCAGAGAAGAGACTGAAGAAGTTCAGTGGAAAGGGGAAGACAAAGACCGTTGCTACATTGCAAAAAGATCTTGGTTCTGATTCATAGGACGAAGGAAAGATCACAATGGTTGGAGTAAAAGGTAAATATTCCTTTCATGCTAGTTCAAATTCCAATAATGAATGTCATGATGATGAATGGAAGAGGAATGAATTATTTCATATAAGAGTTGTATCTAAACACACTAAGATAGATACATTATTTAATTTGTGTTCCCTAGTAAACTTGATATCTGAAGCACTTTTCAAAAAGATGGTTCTTAAAACTAAACCACATCCAAAGCCTTATCTTCTTGGTTGGGTATGTGATAAAGCAAAACATAATGTCACCAAGCAATGTAGAGTCAGATTTGTTACTGCTTCAAATTTTATTGATGAAGTGTATTTGTATGTTGTATCACTTGATATATGTGGCATAGTGTTGGGGATTCCTTATCTTTATGATAGAAAAACAGTCTTCTTTTGTCATGAGAAAAAATATCACCTTACTAAGGGGGGAGTGGAATATATTTTTAGAGCCCACAACATGATGGTAAACACAACACTTGTTTGTGCAGGACATATGGAGAGACTCATAAACACTAATAAGAGATATGTACTCATGGTCGTAAGGGAGAAAGATGTCAGAACATTCGACGTTTTCCAAGGATTTGATCCTTCTCATAAGAAATAATTAATTGATATTGTTTCTAAGTATGATGATATTTTCTAGGAACCATATGGATTACCTCCTAAGAGGGAAATCCAACATGAAATACATCTTCAATAGGATTCTCCTCTTCCTAATGTGGGAATGTATAAGATGTCAGTTGTAGAGATGAAAATGATAAAAAAGCAGGTACAAGGCTTATTGGATCAAGGGGTCATCATGCCTAGCTCATCTCCTTGTGGTTCTTCGATCATGATGGTGCCATATAAAGATGGCACATGGTGAATGTGTGTCGATTACTGGGCATTAAATAAAATCATGGTGAAAAATAGATGCCCTCTTCCTCGTATAGATGATTTACTTGATCAATTAAAGAATGTTGTTTATTTCACTAAGTTGGATTTGCACAGTGGATACCATCAGATCAGGGTTGTAGAACAGGATGCATGGAAGACTACCTTTAAAACCAAACATGGATTTTTTGAGTGGTTAGTTATGTCATTTGGGATTTGTAATGCTCTGACAACTTTGATGCATGTGATGAATGATGTATTCAGGCCTTTTCTAGATGATTTTGTGATTTTATATTTAGACGTCATTCTTATATTTAGCAGGACTTTGGATGGACATGTAAGGAATGTAAATAAAGTATTGGATACTTTGCAAAGGGAAATGTTGTATGTAAAATTGTCCAAATGTGAATTTGGTAAGACTGTACTTGTGTACTTAGGTCATACTGTAGGAGGAGGACAATTAAAAATTGATCCTTCCAAGATTGATGTAATTGTAAATTGGCCTCAGCCCAAAAGTGCAACCGAGATACAGATATTCTTAGGTGCAGTCCAGTATTGGAGGATATTAATTTCAAAATTCTTATTTATAGAAGCTCCTTTTCATGCCTTAACCAGTGTGAAGAACACTTTTTAGTGGGGAGGAAAGAAACAAAAATATTTCGACACTTTGAAGGAAAATATCAGTACCGCACCAGTATTAGCACTACTGAATCTTCAACAACCCTTCAAGATCAAGACAAATGCCAGTGGATATGCCATGGGTGCATTATTGATGCAATATCGTAAGCCTATCTGTTACCACTATGAAACTTTTAACCAAGTTGTTGTTAAATATCCTACATATGATAAAGAGTTGTATGCATTAGTTCAAAGCGTAAAGAAATGGAAGCACTACATGTTAGGAAAGGAAACAATCATGCATACAGACCATCAACCCTTACACTATATTAAAAAAAAAAAAACTGCAACAATCTCGACATTACAGATGGATGGGTTTCCTACAACAATTTCATTTGGTAATCAAGGACAAAAAGGGTACGAGTAACAAGGTAGATGATATGCTTTCTAGACCTCCTATTGTTGATTATATTATTTTGAAGAATTCTTCTTTATCTCATGATATATATGTGGAACAATATGCCATTGATGAATATTTTAAAGAAGTATATGGGAAGATAACCCATGGTGCGCAGGTAGAGAAATATTGTCTGCAGGGAAAAATACTCTATAATCTTGGAAAACTATGTGTTCCTACAAGTGAACGAGTCCATGTAATACAAGAAGCTCACACTTCTCTTTTGTCTAGGAATTTTGGGGTAGGAAAAACTATGGCTCATTTGCAGGGGTTTTATTATTGGCCTCACATGAAAGCAATTGTAACTACACATGTAAAGGGGTGTATGATATTTTCTACTTGTAAGCCCACTAATAGAAAATTGGGTCTATACTCACGACTACCTATTCCATCCCATCCATGGATTTTGGAGGGGCTTTACCAATGTCGAAAAGGGGTCATGACTAATTGTATGTTGTAGTTGATAGGTTCAACAAGACGTGTATCTTAATTCCATGTAAAAAGTAGATCACTACTGAGAAGACTGTTAATCTCTTCTTTCAGTATGTTTGGTTTCACTTTGGGTTACCCACATCCATTATCTCGGATTGAGATACTCGATTGCTTGGGGGTTTTTGGAAGATCTTATGGAGAATGATGGACACCAATTTATAGGATGAACATATACCCTATGTAAAGCATGCTTACAACCGAGCCTTACATCCCTCCACTCAATTTTAGCCTTTTGAGACATGTTTTGGGTATTTACCTAAAGTTCCTTTGGACTTGATGTATGGGAGAGATGATGATTCAAATGAAGAAAGAAATGAAGACATAGCCCGTAAGTTCATCCATAGGATCCAACAGGTACACCAAGAAGTCAGGGAACAATTGGAGAAAAGTCAAGCACGGTATAAATCTTGACATGACAAACAAAGGGTTGATCATTAGTTCCAGGTTGGAGACTAGGTATGGTTTCACATCAACAAGGAATGATTGAAGGGTGAAGGAAAGAAACTCAATCCCATCCATTATGGAGCCTTCACTATTTTGGAGAAAAGTTGTACCAATGTTTTTTGTCTAGATCTTCCACCTGATATCCATATCTACTCAGTTGTAAATTTAGAGAAATTGAAACTTTTTGAGCCTCCCATGATCATGGATCAGGATGAGGAAGTTTCAATACCTTCAATTGATGAGTTTGCTCCTGAGTACTTGGATGAGTTAAAAGAATATATCATCCTATTAGAGAAAGATTTGCCTCACCCTATGCAATCTTGCAGAGAGGGCCTTATTCCATTCCCCCATGCAGACTCACTTTCCCTGATGGATAAATCCAGAGACAAAAATATAAATTTTTCCACTTGTACGCACCTTGCAAGCTATACATCAATAATATACGCTGGCTGCTCCACTACAACCTGCGTACATCGGAATTTGTGCCAAAAAATCAAAACTAAATGTCTGGTTTCGATGCCATGATAGGAGATCTCTGATCCTTGGCCTTCCATATACTAGAAATGTTTTGAATCGAACCTTCAGTTAACTTTTCAAGGCTATAAAGAAGCCAATTCTGAACTATGGAAAAAGGAGAGAGAATTCAACTTTGAGAGCAAAGTTACTCTAGAGAAATTATTTACTTTATATTGAGTTTGCATCCCTTTTTCCTTTAAGTCTGAACACAGTATTCAACCCCCAAGATCTTCCCTTATTGATGGAGAACCTATTAAACAACTGAGAGGGGGGGTGAATAAGTTGTTACTGTACTTAAAATATTATGTCGATTTTAAACTCTTCACATAACACTCAATGACGATCACAATGATGCATAGAAGTAAGCAATAGAATATTAAACATCAATTAAACACATGAAATATATGGAGATAGATATTTCCTGAGGAAACCCATAAAGGGAAAAACCTCTTCTTCTTGATATGATAAGTAATCTTTATTTTATTTACATTATCATACTTGTGAGCTCCAACTCCTCTTGAGGCTACAACCTATGTTTTTCTAGCTGCAACTTGTTGAGAGCACCAACTCTCTGGTTTCTCTAGCACCCACTAGAAGGTAGCACCAACTCCCTAAGTGTTCCAGCACCAACTTCGAGTGACACAGGCACCAACCAGTATAACAGAGAACAATAGTTCTCCTTTGCACTACACTGCCACCCTGATGTTTTTGGCTGCAACCAGATGAAAGCTACAACTCCCTCTGCTCAAGCACCCACTTGAAAATCTAAGGACACCAATCCTCCCTAGCACCTCCCAAGCACCCTGAAATATAAAAAATTTGTTACTGAAACTTATTACAGTGATATAGTGTTTGTCTATAACTTACTAGTCTCATCACTATATTGTTGCACTGATATTCTTTGCCTGCATCAGTGTCTTCCTGCTCACATTCTTCTTTGAGATTTTTTTTCTTCTTCTCTGTATCGGCACGCACACCTTGGCCTCCTCTTTCTTTCTCAGATATGCATTTCTATTTTATGCACTACGCCTCTTATCACTCCTTCAACTGCTACACACAGTCTTCTTTTACCTGCATGAATCACTCTCAACAACAACAACCTCCTCTTATCTATTCTTCATATATTTATAATCCCAATTCCTCTACCAGATCATACAACTAACTCTTCATCCCCATTGGTGATTACACTGAGTTTGTTCTTCATTCATGGTCATTATGCTGAGACTCTTTGGATTCTCTGGCAGCTACAATTTTAGACGCTTTTCCATCTGTCAATCATCTCTACGATGAGTCTTCATACCACTGACAGATACCTCGATACTCTTTATCTTCTTTGGCAATTTTGTTGCTTGTGAGATGATCATTAGTGCCCATTATGCTGAGATTCCTTAGCCTATTTGGCAGTCCTATTTATTGTGAGATCATCATCAATGCCCGTTATGCTAAGATTCCTTAGCCCCTCTGGCAGTAGAGAATCTTTGTCTTCTCTATCGATCACCCTGAAGCCTCTTTGAATTCTCTGTGCAGAAACAATTAGTGGTTTCTGGCAGTTCCCTAGAGATCTTCCGTGCACTCATGATCTTGGCACCATTTTCCCTTTCCACAAAAAACTGCACATTGGGCGCTAGCTCTTCTGGGTAAGCCACTTCCTTTCATGTGACCACCGACGGTGACCAAGATCCTAACCAATAGTCATTTTGTGATTTTTCATTTCAGGTGATCAACTGTGAGTCACCTTGGTTTTCCTGATTCATGAAACTCTAAAATGGAGCATAGCACCACTAGCTCCTTCCCTTCTCTTCTGCTAATGTGACCACTGACTGTTACCACAGGCCTATGCTAATAGGCGCTTCACGATTTCTCACTTTGGGACATTGCAAACTTTGTGAATTCACTCATCTATCTTCTCCAAATTCTCGATCGTCGAATCGACGAATTTCTCGAGACCAGATTGACAGTCCTCGATTCCCTTGCAATCAACGACTCAGATCAACTTTGTGACTTCACTTTTCATGACTTTGGACAACATCTTTCTCTATGTTCCAGATTCCCGAAATATCGATATCCATGGGTGCCAAATAGATGGCTCAAACTCCTCAGTGATCCAACGGTCTAGATCTCACTTTCGCGAATTTTGACTTTGTTCTTCGTCGTGCCAGATCAACGGTCCATAATGCTTCCTCGATCAACGACTATGATCACTTTCTGCATTTCAGGATTTTGCATTTCGTGATGTCAAAGTTTAGAGAACCTCCCTTCTTCCAAGTCTTGATTCTCCGAAGCCTACTCCTGATCAACAACCCACAACCCTCTGTGGTTCAATGGTCAGTATCTCATTAGGATTTCACATTTCGCGATATCTGCGAGCTGCTCGAAGTAGTTCTCCCGATTCACAATTATGTGAAACTGCTCATCTTTTGCGACATGTCCTCTGGATCAGACAGCTCAATTCATTTCACGAATTCACATATCATGAGTTCAAGGGGTTAGAGAACCTCCTTCCTTTGACCTTTCAGTCAGTGAAATGATGATCTTTCTCCATGTGTCCTCTGGATGATGGATAGTTTCGATGACTTCGGAACTTGTCTTGTGCACTTTACTTAGGATCCAACAACTATTGGTCTACGCACTCAGATCAATAGCTGAGATCTGATATCCTCATCTGCACTTCCTCTGCTCACTTAAGTCTTAACTAACGGCCCATAACACTCCTAGATCCACAATCGACGACCCACATTGCTCCTCCTCCTGAGCTTCATTCCTCCCAACTTGGAATAATTTCTAAGTGCCAAAGGCCTCAACCTTTGATCCTTCTGCGAGTCCTGATGATTTGGACCTCATCTTCTCTTTTGTAAAGTGCAAAGCGCTATCTCTTCCAAGCTTTCTCTTCTATGTCTTCACTATTGTTCTTGCCATCCACACTCTACATGTAACCATGTCAACATCGCTCTGCCAACATCACTACTATTGTTGTGCCATCAACACATACTATGATATTTCCATCAATGACAAACACACTCAACCTATGAAGATGCCAACAATCTCCCCCTTTGGCATTGATGGCAACCCTGAATGGTTGCAATGTTCTACTTAGATCCCAATTGTAGCATCCATAACACCTTTTCTCCCCCTTTGACATCAATTTCAAAGAAAACATGCTCCCCCTGACATGTTGTAGAATTATTTGGAGGTATCAGATATTCAACCAACACAAACTCCCCCTCATAGGATGGACCCTCTTAGGTTGACAGTGAGGTCACGCCCAACTTTTGGCATAGATACTCAAACTGAGCTTTTGCAAGGGGTTTAGTGAAGATATCATCAATCTGATCTTTGGATGGAATATAATGCAAAGAAACCATAGAGTTGGTTACCTATTCCCTCAAGAAGTGATACTTAGTGGGTATATGCTTGGTCTTGGAGTGGAAGATAGGATTCTTTGACACACTAATTGCACTGGTATTATCACATTTGATTTGAATCGGTGCAGTATAATTTATCCCCAAGTCTACAAGCATGTGAATCATCCACAATAATTGGGTACAACAGGTGGCAACTACAATGTATTCCGATTCTATAGTTGACAAGGAAATGGAACCTTGCTTCTTGCTCAACCATGCTACTAGAGAATCTCCTAAGGAGAACGCACCTCCACTTGTGCTTTTCCTTTTATCCACATAGTTAGCCTAGTCAGCATCTGAATAGACTGATAGTTGAAAATTTTGATTCCTAGGATACCATAGGACATAGTCCATTGCTGCTTTCAAGTATCTGACTATTGTTTTGATAGCTAACAAACGACTTTGTTTAGGTGTGGTCTGATGCCTTCCTACTATTCCAACAGAATGCATTATGTTTGGACGAGATGTTGTGATGGACAATAAGCTACCTGTTAGCACTCTGTAATTGGCCTAAGGATGTGGAGGCAGTCATAGAGGTAACATCAAAACCTCTTCGAGTCTAGGATCTATCCCTCCTAAACTCAGATAGGGATCTCTCTGTTTGATATAGATTTGTTTGAATAGATATTAGGCTAGCTATGATGGATTTGGGTTTGGTTTTTAAATGTTTTGATCGAAACAAGAGAGAAGAGGCCATTTGGCAATGGAGTCAAAGATAACATCAAATAAGACAAATTTGACAGGCCATTAATACAAGGGAAGTTAGGAAAATCACTAGATCTTCATAGGCTTGAGGTATGGCAGAGGGGAAAAAGGTTTAAAGAAGTAAAATTAAATACAGAGAAATACAGAATTCTGCATTCAACTTTCAGTAGAAAACATAGAAACTATTCTAAGCCAAGTGATATAGTGTATATCTCAACAAAATCTTCCCTATTACTTCTTAGAATAATTAAGACTGCAGAATACAACATGGTGTTACAGAGGGAGACAAAATTATAGAGAAAAAATTCACCAGGGAATTTGACACAAGAATCCTATCATATGGCATTGTGTTGCTATAATATATTTGATAACATCCCTATATATAATTAACATCCAAATGTACAGTTAGGTCCAGGAGGGCCTAACAAGATTTTCCATCCAAAAGGGTCCAACCCTTTCTCTATTACAAACATGGATATAAATAAAAAATACAATCCTTAGGCTCATGAGATCGAATTCAATCCTCCTGGCCGAAAATAGAAAGTAAATTGCAAAAAGATCTGAACTGAAAACTGATCCGAATTTGCTGAAAAAAGGGGTCAACTCAGACCTCTGTTTCTCCTCAACAGTAACACCCGTGGAAAAACTGTAGGAGGTTATTGTAGATGATTTTTTCTGGAGAAAAAACTCCTTTAGTTTCTCCAATTTCGTCTCCAGCTCGTCGAAACAGCTCCCGCAAAATTAGGACTGAAACAAAAAAAACTGAAACTATGAAAAATGAGGCTGAAAGATAGCTTCGATTATCCCAAATGGTGACACATGTGCACAATATAGAAGATATTTTTGTTCTTCATCCCGTTCTGAAAAAAAACCTCTCTCAGTTTTTTAAAATTCGTCTCCATTTTCCTGGAATCCGCTTTGGAAGTCGACGTGTTGAACAGGCAAAAAACGGGTGGTTTTGAGAAATTGGGCGAGGGTGGTTTTGGAGAGGTAAGCAGTATATCGAACCCCCCTTGAGGTGGTAAGTGGTATTGGGAGGGGGGGTCTGATTTCACTAGGAGGTGACAAGTGTCCCTCCCAATACCACTTATCGGACCCCCCTTGGTGTTGATGGGACGTGAAGGGGGGGGGGTCTGACATGTACGGGGGAAGGTAGGTGGGAATAAATTTTGGTTTTAATAATTTTTTAATTTAATTTTAATTTTATAGTTTATGTTTTGTTTTATTTATTTGTTTACGTGTTTGTTTTAATATTTGTTTTATTATGTTAAGGAAACCACAAGATTTGTGGGCACAACTATGGAGGAATAAATACACCCCCACTTTCCTCGAAACAAAGCTCATCAGGTGGAATGGTCAAAGCCCAGGGTCGCTAATCTAGAATGAAACTAGGAAAAACTATGGAATCATCACCGACCACGCTTTCTGGGAACTTCAAAGTGTCTCCTTGGCTTACTTTTGGAGCGATTTGTGGCAGCAACTCCCACCCCTGAACACAGATCTGACTCTGAACAACCTCATCCCTCTTACAACAACTGTTGGACTTCACAAAGTGATAGACTAATGGAAGCCTTTTGACCCAGGGGAAATTTGGCGCACATGGAAAACCTCTCATGAGAACTTGCACATTCCCCCATAGATCAACCTACGTCCCTTATAGGAACATCTAGCTGCAAGGAAAAGTTTCAGTCATCAAGGCGAGGATATAATCAGATGGGGCCACTCCACTACAGGAGCCTTCAACATTCCAGAAGCTTACTACATAAAAGTGGGCCACAAAATCTTACCTCGAGAGGAGGTTTGGGGGAAAAAATGGGATATGAAAACTTGGTTGAAAATCAACACCTTTCTTTGGCTAGTGGCGCACAAAATCATCCTTTCCTGGGATAATATTTAGAAAAGGGGATTCATTGGCCCTTCCTGGTGTCATCTATGTGGCTAGGAGGAAGAAACTCAAAATCACGTCCTAAATCTTTGTCCTTACATTTCATGCATCTGGGATCACAGTGCCAGTATCATGAGAACGTCAGATAGGAACCGTACAGGCTTAAAGTAAACCATTGAGGGTTGGAGAAGTTCGACCTTTCAGTCACCCATCCTCAACATAATTTGGCAGTTGCTTCCAGGTTTCATCCTCTGGAACATTTGGAAAGAGTGGAATGGAAGAATCTTCAAATCGATCACCAAGAACTGGCAAGATGTGTGGACCACAATCCAAACCACTATCAATGAAACCATCTTGCTACATATGTGGATAGAAAAGGACCTCACACCCCCTCAAAATGAAATTCACATTCTCAAGGTGTGGAAAATCAATCTCATTCCCACCCCTGAAAGATCATTAGCAGTTGCAAGAAGCAATACAAGCCACACCCACTGGGATGCTTCACCCAAAGACTAGTTTAAACTCAACTTTGATGGAGCCTCCAAAGGGAACCCAGGTCCAGCAGGCTATGAGGTGGTTATCTAGAATGGTAAAGGAGAAATACTCCATATCCTGGCAGGTAATATGGGACACAATACCAACAACATTGTGGAAATTTGGAGTCTCCTATGTGGTCTACAAGTGACCTCAGAGCAATAGATTCTTCCTCTCATTGCAGAAGGCGACTTGCAAATTGTGATAAATCTCTTTACGCATTTGATCAATGGGGTAGACCCAGAGAAAATCTCCCCAAGATGGAGACTAATGAATATACTTTGCAGAATAAAATCAACTCTTCAGCATCGACTAGTAATCCTCCCATCTCATGTAAGAAGAACAACCAATTAAGTGGTTGACTAGTTAGCCAATCTGGAAGTCGAGTTGGAGGAAGGGGTCTTCTCCTACTCCCCTGATGCCAATCCCTCACACCCCATAGTCATCACCTGCAGGAACATGGCTCACACCAAAGACTGACCCTCGGATGGGGTGCCACCTTGACATGATGGAAGCAGCTCCGTATAAGGCCACATGGCTAGGCTACATGACACCAGGTGTCAGTCCAACGTCACATCCTCCGTCAAATCCTCACTGTCATTTAGAAGGCTGACCTTAACCTTTCCTTGCTCACTCGCACCATGCATCTCACATGAATAGAGACCTATGTGTCTTCATGGTGCAACGCAGTGAGACCTCATGGTCACCTCAGCTCCAGTCGACCTTGTCCGATCCTAAAGTCGAGGTATCAACCCCCTTATCTCACTCGTTCACTCATATTTCTCAAAGCGAATCCCCCTAGGCTCAATCCATTCTTTTCTTTTCTCTCCTGCTTTGGTTCGATCCCACCCTACTCATTTTGGAGCTTACTGGTGTGAACCTTCCATTTTGGAGCTTCTCCCCTCCAAAACCACCTCCTTCCTTCATGCCACGACCCAGGGGAAAACCAAGGTGTGGAGCAGCCTGGTACAAGGCCCGAGGAAGGAAACCACCCCCCCCTGATCCACCTTGCGAAGCCACGAGCCCTCCTCGAGTAGTTTCCCCCCACTATGATTTGGCTCCTTCCCCTCCATTGGCCCCCATGGTCATTCACCCTTTTGAAGTAGGTTTTCCCCCTCCTCTTGCCCATTTAGTCATGCCCTCTCCTTCTAAACCACCTCATGATCCAGTGACTGGCCTCTCCCCCATATCGAACCACTATGGTTGTAGGGTCGATTGGTTTGATCTCTTAGGCAATTCACTCGGTTTTGTGCCACCTCCCCCCTCTCCCCCTCGACATCCCTCCTTTCCACCACCCCGCCCTCATCCCTCCCCCATCATTTTAAATTCTTCCCCTCTTCTGGGTTCCTATTCCTCTTCTCCTTTTGTTTGCAGGGATGATGAGCGAGCTGAGCTCATGACCACTCTGAGAAACATTAAAAAATATCTGGAGGACATCAAAATGTCCATGCGCGAAGTTCATACCAGGGAAGAAGACCGCTGGCGCAGAGTGGATATAGTGATGGCGTTTCTTCAAGACCTTCGACGAGCCATGGCTAACCGAGAGAAAGGAAAAGCACAGGCAATGCAGGTCTACACCGGGTCACGTCTAGGTCCAGATTACTAATGTCTTCCTATGCTCTTTTTCTTGTTGTCATTATTTTGGCCCTGCGTGGTATAAGTAGATTTTTTGCCTCCATACGCATGACATCTGTCTCTATGATAAATCTGGCTCTGTGTGGCCTCGTAGCATAGTTTATATTTCTGTATTGGACATCGAACAATGATGGTTTCCCATATGGGCATCATTACCATCTTTGAACTTGGACACCTGGCAGAGGTGGTTTCCCAACAGGGCACCACTGCCAGGTAGATAGTTGCCTATCAGAAATCTGTCCAGGAATCAATACAAACTCTAAATTACAAAAAAAAATAAAAAATTGTTTTACTATATTTATTTATTTATTTGTATTTATTATATGTTTTATAATTTCATTTAATATTTGTTTTGTTATTTATTATATATTATGTTTTATTTTAAATATGGTTTTATTATTGTTTTTAATTTGTTTTTTAATGAATTTAAATTAATCAAACACTAACCTAATCACTAACTTAAACAACTAACTATTAATTAATTAAAAATTAATTTATTATTAATAAGTCTAATCTAATTTTATTAATCTAACGTTTTTTAGTTTATCCTAAGTTTGTTTATTCTTGTGGGATGAGTGATGGGAGAGATGTGGCCAAAGGACAAAAGAACAAGGAACAAAGGTCGATGAAAGATGTAGCAGGTGACGAAGGATTGGGTGAGGGTGATGGACGGGAAAAAGGAAACAACCGAGAGACCAACAAGCCAGGAACTTCATCATGAGACCCACAAATGATATATGAATCATCAGACCTCCTATAATTATAGGACCCTAACATAGGATCCACTTGGGGATGGAAGCTCCTGAGGAGGTGTCAAGAATCTCAGACATCTTGAACATGTAGACCAGTTCTTTTATTCGTTGGGTCATGGTGTCACTGCAGCTACAATCTTCGAACTGGCTAAGATTTGATTGAACACTGAACTATATATCATCAACTACAAACTCTGCTGGAAACCATACAATATTGAAAAAGATGCTCAAATGACAGAGCTTATTCAAAACTTCTACCTACCCTACACTACTGATAATTTTGTTGTTTTAAATGATACAATAATGCCAGTGCAGCCAGTCAAGCAGCTACTCTAATAAATATTTTCTTTCAATGTTTTCAAACAATATCAGAAATAGAACTTGCATAGGCATCATGAATTGCTTTCCATCCTAATGTTTACAACAGAGAACTCGACAATATTGAAGGCCGAAATTAATGCCAGAAATAGATTGGGGCTATGTAGTGAAAAAATTATCCATGTAGGTAGCTATAGGATCAAGGTAGGAATGACCTGTTCCTTGATTTTTATATTCATCCAAGTCAACAACATGATATGGAACTGTATCTATGCTATCTAGATCCTCAAAAAATTATTGATATGGATGCAAATTTTCTGATGGGCTTTGTAATGAGACTTCTACTGAAAAAGACAATGAAGCTGACTGCTTGATCATGTCAATATCATAACAGATTTTCATCCCATAGCTAGATGATGGAAAATGAATTTGACAACAAAAGTCATCCAACACATCAGATATTGGATCCTGTAGAAATTGAGATGACTTCTGCATTGGTTCCACTGAAACTTCTTGATTTTCTGTGTGTTTATCCTTTAGAAAATACTCAAGATTATTTTTCAAAAACTGAAATGAATTAAAGCTTAATGGTACAAAGTTATTTTGGATTAACTCATAATTTGTCTCAGGCTCTAAGCTTTCATCTAGAATTTGAAAATCAAAGTAGGTCAAGGGCTGCAATTATGGGTTTAGAACAACCTCCATATCAACAATGGCATCTTCAACTAATTGATCAGAACATTCTCCCTCCCTACTATTGACAACTTGCTTACATTTTTCTCTCAAAACTTGAAAAGAAGAGAAACATAAGGGCACAGATTTTTCCCTTACTCTGAAATTTTCTGCATTTTCCTCATCGCTGTCATGATTGTTGTGCAAAGGCTGATTGTCATATCTGAGCTATAACTGATCTTCTTCCTGCCAACCACATGTTGTTGATTTCTTTGAATAGTCAACATCTATTTTAGACTCATGATCATCATCATACTGATCACACTTGGGTAGATTATTAGGGTAAGAAGTGTCATCAAACATGCACATCATATCAACTGGTTGTTCCTCTACAAGTTGATATGGGGCTTCATCTTTGACTGCGTTTTGAATTGAATACATGAAAGAGTCATTATCCAAACCATGGTACCAAGGATGAACTGCAAAGTGTTTGGGGACATGGATCCTTGTTTGTTCTGGAACTATTGGCACATGTGGTCATTGAACAACAAGTTCATCTTTTCTACTAATCCTCTGCATCATCCCGTTGACTGTGTTGGTCAGAATATCTAATTTTAGCTCTGAATATATCGAATGTTATTTTTCTATTTTGTCTTTCATCAATGCTTCTAATTTTGCCTTTCTGTTCAACAAGTTAGCTTCCACATCAACTGCAATATTTTTCATTTCTTCAAGGGTGGCAGTGTTCCTTTCTCTTAATTGGAATGCCATCTCAGGATCGAAATCATCAGGGTAATGCAAGTGATCTAATCCTGGGGATGGCCTTATATCAACCGACATTGCATGGTACACCTTATTGAACCTTGTTTAAAATTGATGTACTGTCTCCCCTAACTGTCTTTTCAAATGGTCATACTCTTCTAGGATGAGGAAACCATTTCCCATGATCACCCACCTATCTAAGAAAACTTGCATGAACTGATGAACATTTCTAATGCTTGCAGATGGAAGGTTTTTAAACCAATTTTTAACTTTACCTTGCAAAGACAAGGAAAACATTTTGATATAGACATCGCCATCTTCAACCTCATAAAGGTCAAGGAAATATTCAAACCTATGGATGTGTTTTTAAGCAGTGATATTGGCATCCTCTCCATCAAACCAAGGAAGGGTTTTGCTATAATTGGAAAGGAGTTCATGGAGAATAGGAGGAAAATCTAGAGGCTTGTATCGGTCTGGGATTTTCACATGTATAGGAGGTAAAGAAAGGGGCTTATAGCCAATTGGAATTTCAACAATGGCAGGAGATAAATCATGAGTCTCATGTCTCATTGGGCTTTCTACAGGTGCATCTGGGATGTGCACAAGTGTATGAGTATGTACATAATCTACAATTTGAGGCTTAATATCTTGAGGCTCATCAATTAGCAGGTGGTCAATGAAATCTTCAACAATTTACTTTTGATCAGGTTTAGAATAACATAGAACATAATTATAGATAAAACCAAAGATGTCTTGAATGCAATTTGAGCTTGAGTACCTGATCTTTCTAGGCTGGTTGGTCATAATTCAGGTTCTTCCTCCAGTGGATTCTTCGAATTGGAACTGATCTAGAGATGATTGGAGTCACCAGGTGAATGATCTTATCCTTCTTGTGTCTGGTCATTGTCCACCATCAGTGATCAGATCTGGAACTTGAAGTGCACTACTGGAGAAATTTCCCCAGTATGGTCGCCATTCTGTTAGCACTCTGTAATTGGCCTAAGGTTGTGGAGGCAGTCACAGAGGTAACATCAAAACCGCTTCGAGTCTAGGATCTAGCCCTCCTAAACTCAGAGAGGGATCTCTCTATTTGATATAGATTTGTTTGAATAGATATTAGGCTAGCTATGATGGATTTGGGTTTGGTTTTTAAATGTTTTGGTCGGAACAAGAGAGAAGAGGCCATTGGGAAATGGACTCAAAGATAACACCAAATAAGATAGATTTGACAGGCCATTAATGTAGGGCAAGTTAGGAAAATCATTGGATCTTTATAGGCTTGAGGTATGGCAGAGGGGAAAAAGGTTTAAAGAAGTCAAATTAAATACAGAGCAATACAAAATTCTACATTCAACTTTCAGTAGAAAACATAGAAACTATTCTAAGCCAAGTGACAGAGTGTATATCTCAACAAATTCTTCCCTATTACTTCTTAGAATAATTAAGACTGCAGAATACAAGATGGTGTTATAGAAGGAGACAAAATTACAGAGAAAAACTTCACCAGGGAATTTGACACAAGAATCCTATCATATGGCACTGTGTTGTTGTAATATATTTGATAACATCCCTGTATATAATTAACATCCAAATGTACAATCAGGTCCAGGAGGGCCTAACGGTATTTTCCATCCAACAGGGTCCAAACCTTGCTTATTACAAACATGGATATAAATAAAAAATGCAATCCTTAGGCTCAGAAGATTGAATTCGATCCTCTTGGCCGAAAATAGCAAGTAAATCCCAAAAAGATCTAAACTGAAAACCGAGTTGAATCTGTTGAAACAATGGATCAACTCAGACCTCTGTTTATCCTCAACGATGACACCTGTGAAAACAATTTAGGGGGTTATTGTAGATGATTTTTTCTGGAGATAAAACCTCCTTCAGTTTCTCCAATTTCGTCTCTATCTCTCCGAAACAGCTCCCGCAAAATCAGGACTGAAAAAGAAAAAACCAAAACTATGGAACATGAGGCTGAAATATAGCTTCGATTCTCCCAAATGGTGACACCTGTGCATAATCGGGAAGAGGTTTTTGTTCTTCATCCTGTTCTAAACAAAAACCTCTCTCGGTTTTGTAAAATGTGTCTCCATTTTCCTGGAATCCACTTTGGAAGTCGACGTGTTGAACAGGAAAAAAATGGGCGGTTTTGAGAAATTGGGGGAGGGCAGTTTTGGAGAGGTAAGTGGTATATTGAACCCCCCCTGAGGTGGTAAGTGGTATTGGGATGGGGGGGGTCCGATTTCACTAGGAGGTGACAAGTGTCCCTCCCAATACCACTTATCGGACCCCCCTTGGTGTTGATGGGACGTGAACGGGGGGTCCGACATGTAAGGGGGAAGGTAGGTGGGAGCTTGGGATAGTTTTAAATTTTGGTTTTAATAATGTTTTTATTTATTTTTATTTTATAGTTTATGTTTTTTTTTATTTATTTGTTTACATGTTTGTTTTAATATTTGTTGTATTATATTTTTTTTTTTTTTTTTTGTTTTTTTTTGTATTTATTATATGTTTTATAATTTTATTTAATATTTGTTTTGTTACTTATTATATTTTATGTTTTGTTACTTCAGCTTCAAAGTTTAGATGTCCAAGTCTCCTATGCCATAACTAGCTTTCATCATGTTTTCTTAGATGACACTCTTCTCTATCTTCTTTCAGAACATATACATTATTATCTATCCTTATGCCTTTAGCCACCACTTGTCCTGAGTTTACACAATTTATCTTGCAATCCTTGGAAGTGAACACCACTTCACATCCTCTGTCACACATTTGACTTACACTGAGAAAATTATGTTTCAGCCCATCCACAATAAGAACATCCTGGGATTTTCCTTTACCATTACTCAAACTCACCATCCCTTTACCCATGATTTTACTAGGAGCATCATTTCCAAAGGTTACATTTCATGATTTTCTTTCACTTAGAGACATAAACTTAATTTTGTCTCATGTCATATGTTTGGAGCATCCACTGTCAATATACCAGTGGTTCTTTTGTCTTTGAGATGAAAACACTAATCCACACTTGTCATTTTATTTCTTCTTCCAAACCTTGATGTTTTCAGCAGAGGGAGTCAGATCTGATTCATAGTTCCGTAAGTGACAGTCTGCACCTTTATGTCCATAATTATGGCAGGTGTAACATTCTGGTTCATTGAATAAGGGATCATAATGGTTCTTATCCTTAACTTGTGTCCTTTTCCCAACCATCACATGGTTTGCAGTCTATGATTTTTTGTTACTTGGCTGTCTCATTCTTTGTTGCGGTAAATATCTATTCCTCGAGCGTTTTGATTGCTCATATCTAAATCTTAAAGAACAATTTACAACTTTGTGACCAAAGTTAGAATAGAAAAAACAATATCCATAAAAAAATCCCTTGTACCTGGTAAATGGATGTCTTCTTTGAGCAGGTTGATTTCTTTGTTCTACAGATTCAGTTCTAGCACTTTTTCTTTCACTCTTCCTTGGCAGCTGATTATCTTCCTCTATTTCTCCATATTTGTTGTTGTCAATGAATGTAGACTTGACAAACTTGATGGATTCTTTCTTGCTTGGATGAATTTAACTTGATCCTTCTTCATAACCCAAACCAATTTTCAAATTTGGATTCCTTTGCTAATTCAGAATGGTGGTTAATTCTTTTGAGGCTTTAATGCTTGGAAGATTTTGGAGATATGATGTTTTGAACTTCTCCATCTCTTTTCTGGTTTTTACTACCTCTTCCTCCAAATCTTTACATCTTGCCTTCTTCTCTGATAACTTTTGTTTCAGAATGTCCTCTATTTTCTTTGCCTCTTCTAACTCCACCTTTAGCAGGGCAAAGTCTTCATCAGGTTTTTTAGCATTCTTTTCAAAGTGTATCAACAATTGTTTTTGTTTTCTTTTCTCAAGTCTGAGTCTGTGAATCTCTTCTAAGGCACTGATTAGTTCACCTTCCATATCAACCACAACTTCTTCATCATTAACATCACTTCCCATGTTTTGATTAACATAATCTTATTTGGCCATAAGAACAAATTCATTAACCTTATCTTCACCATCAGAATCACTATCTGTGTCTCCTGAAGAATCATCATTTTTTACACATAAACTTTTCTTTTTATCAAATCTCTTGGATTTATACTTCTTTTCACCTTCATAGTTTTGTCCCTTCTTCTTGTGTGGACACTTAGATGCAAAGTGACCTATCCTGCCATAGTTAAAACATTTGAAGGGAAAATTGCCTTGATACTTGCCTGATCCTTTATTTAGTCTTCTCACCAATTTTGCTTCAATTTCATCAGGCTCAGAATCCTCATTCTTATTTTCTTTAAATGATGCTTCTCTAGAGGTTTATCTTTAAATATCCTCATTTCATATGTAGTCAATGTTCCTAGAAGTTGATCAAAATCCAAGGCTTTTAGATCATTAAATTCTGATATAGCAAATACCTTTCAGTTGAACCTATCTAGCAGAGATCTCAAAATCTTCTGAACTAAGGAGGGTTCCTCAATTTTTTCATCAAGTGATTTCATTGCATTTACTAGTTATTCAACTCTCAGAAAATACTTTCCAACAGTTTCATCCTCTTTCATATTTAACTGCTCAAACTGTACTCTGTAGGTTTGAAGCTTGGCATCGTTTACCTTCTCATTACCTTCATAACTACTAATGAGTTTGTCCCACATTTCTTTGGCAGTTTCTAATTGCATAGCTTTTACAAATTTTGTTTCTGCAAGCCCACTCAGAATAACATTCATATCCTTAGCGTTGAAGTTGAATTCTAGCTTGTCATCCTTATTAGCTAGAACAACTGGCTTTACATAACCAGTCTCTACCACATCCCAGACATCTGCACCTGTTCGACAACACAGGTATTCAAACAGAGGACGAACACCTTCAGTAACCACTCACATAACCAGATCAAAGATCAACACACTTGCATTAACCGCTGCTCGGTACTCTGCTTCTGCTGAAGAAAGTGCAAGAGCCTGTTGTTTCTTACAAGTCAGGAAGCCCTGTGGCTTCGACAGATCCTTTCAGAATTTGGATTCCAGCACCAGCATCCGACCAGCCTTTGGTGTGACAATCAAAGTGCCATCAAGCTCGCCAAAGACCCAGTTCAACATCAACGCAGCAAACACATCGAGCTACACATGC
>JZKD02S1642130.1:261504-282998 GCA_000966675.3 Picea glauca
TCCTTAAATGATGCTTCTCTGGAGGTGGGTTTATCTTTAACTATTCTCATTTCATATGCAGTCAATGTTCCTAGAAGTTGATCAAACTCCAAGGTTTTTAGATCATTTAGTTCTTATATAGCAGAGATCTTCGGATTGAACCTATTTGGGAGAGATCTCAAGATTTTCAGAACTAAATAAGGCTCCTTAATTGTTTCACCAAGTTCTTTCATTGCATTTACCATTTCTTCTACTCTCATAAAGTATTTTCCAACAATTTCATCTTCTTTCATCTTCAGCTGTTCAAACTGCATTCTGTAGGTTTGAAGCTTGGCATCCTTTACCTTCTCATTACCTTCATAACTATTAATGAGTTTGTCCCACATTTCTTTGGCAGTTCCTAGATGCATAACTTTTATGAATTATTCTTCTGCAAGCCCACTCAAGATAGCATTCATAGCCTTAGCATTGAAGTTGAATTCTAACTTGTCATCCTTATTAGCTAGTACAACTGGCTTTACATAACCAGTGTCTACCACATCCCAGATATCTACACCTAACGCCATTATGTAGGTTCTCATTCTAACTTTTCAGAAGGCAAAGTTTGTTCCATTGAATAGAGGGGCCTTATTGGTTGGATTTTCTTCATGGCTTGACATGTTTAAGCTCTAGGATCTTCCCTTAGATAAAAGGGGCCTGCTATGATACCAATTGTTGGACAATTGAGAGGGGGGGGTGAATCAGTTGTTACCATGCTTAAACAATTATGCTTATTTTAAACTCTTTACAATGTACTCAATGACAATCACAATAATGTAGGGAAATAAGTAATAGCACATTCAACATCAGTCACACATATGAGATACACAGAGACAGATATTTCCTGAGGAAACCCATAGAGGGTAAAAACCTCTTCTTCTTTATATGATAAGTAATCTTTACACTCTTTACATTATCATACATATGAGAACCAACTCATAATGAGGATGCAACCTCTGTTTGCAAGCTGCTACTTGCTGAGAACACCAACTCTCTAGTTTCTCTAGCACCAACTAGAAAGAAGCACCAACTCCCCGGTTTCTCTAGCACCAATTAGAGGTAAGCACCAACTCCCTGGTGTTTCAGCACCAATTGGATGGAAGAACCAACTTCCAATCATACAAGCACCAACCTATAAAACAAAGAACAATAGTTCTCCCTTGCACCACCCTGCCACCTTGGTTTCTCTGGCTACAACTAGATAGAAGCTACAACTCCCTTTGTTCAAGAACCCACTTGAACCTCTGAGGGCAACAGTCCTCCCTAGCACCTCCCTTCCACCCTAAAATATAAATATTTTCTGTTATGACTTATTACAATGATATAAAAGTTATTCAATGGCTTACCGGTCTCATCACTGTTCTACTACACTGCGCTGCTATGTCTGCATCAGTGTCTTCTGCACACTCCTTGCACTTTCTGTTATTTTTCCTTTTATGCTCTCTGCGCCATGTCTCTTCAATGCACCATTCCCCTTCTATGGATTTCTGCTGCTGAGCTCTCCTCCTTCTTCACACCTCAATCCCTCATAACAACAACAACTCTCATCTCTTCTTTGTTCTGCATACTTATAGTCTCTGTCCTCCTTGTGCATGCTATATCGCCATGCTTCTTATGCTACCTCCATCTCGAGTGCTATGCCTGATCATCATCACAACTCTTCAGCTTCTCTCACCTTTTTTTTTTTTTCACGCATCCATCATCACTGGGTATTATGTCGAGATTCCTCATCTTCTCTGGTAGTTCAAACTCTTCGTCTTCTCTATCATAGACAAGCTCATACTCTAACAAAAACCATCATTTGTTTCTAGTAGTTACACTGTGAAGTGAAACAGTAGCCCTCTGATCTTATTCAAATTCATCTGCACCATTGAATTGACTTCATTGAATCTTACATTCATTTCACCATTTCGGCATTTCGGCATTCGACAATTCGACATTCGTGTGATCAAGTGTCTCGACACTCTAGGTCGTGAACCCCAAAATGGAGCTTGATTACACTAGCTCCTTCCTCCATCTTCCGTCGATGTGACCAATGGTTGTGACCATAGCCTACACCAAAAGTTGTTTTTGCATTTTGGTGATTCCTGTTGCGAGGCATCTCGACTCGCCAAGTCGCGGTCCCCAAAACTCTGAAATGGAGCTTGTCGCTTCAAGCTTTTTCCCTACAGCTCTTTGATGGTGTGACCACCATCGGTGAATGAGTGCTTATCCTTAACGTTCTTTCATGATTTCTCTTTTCAGCACTTTGGTGTTCTTGTGGCTATGTGTTCTTGATGATTCGTGTCCTGGTATCCGAAGCTCTGAAATGGAGCTTGGTTGCACTAGCTCCGATCATTTTGGCAATTCACATTTTGGCCTTTCGCGATTCTTGCAATGAAGAGTCCCATCACTTGACTCTTCCAACTCCCGGTATCTAAAGCTCCAAAATGGAGTCGGATCAATGGTCCACACCCTCGATGATTCGATGGTTATTCTCTGCCTCGGGACTTCATCCTTCGAGACTTAGGTGGAGTGATAGTGATAAAACTCCTGAAGCAAAAACTCCTGGAGTGAGGTCAGTATTGCGTCACTCGATGACATGTCATGACCCGAGTGGCTGCCATGTGTCACTCAGAAATGTGAATTCCAGTGTCCTGAAATGCCAAATCAACTTGACACTTGTTGTTGTCTGATCATGCCACATGTCATGGTCTTCCACCTATCCTTTCTGACATGGTCTGCCACATTCACTTCCTGGAACTATCGGCCCAGATCACTTCTCGATTTTGCATATTGCGATTTCGGGTTTCGCAACTTTGAGACTCCTGTAGCAAGAGTTATTGACATCCCCAACTCTCGGTATCCGAAATCATCCTCCTTCTTCCAGGATTTCGGTGTTTCGCATTTCGCGATTCCGGGACTCCTGATGATGAAGAGTCTTGACTCTTCCAGCTCTTGGTACCCGAAACTCTGAAATGGATTTATTTCTCGGTCTGCAAACCTCTTCGTTTATGTGCCTCTTTCGGGATTTCGCAACTTTGGGACTCCTCTGTTGAAGAGTCTCAATTATTGACTTCTCAATTTCCCCGTATCCAAAACTCCGAAATGAATTTTACACCCGGTATGTGAAATTCTTTGTTGATGTGCCTCTTTCAGGATTTTAGGATTCTGGATTTCACAACTCTGGGACTCCTATGAGGGGTCTTTGACATTTCCATCTCCCGATATCTGAAATCCCAGTAGCCGAAACTCCAAAATGGAGTTTGACCAACACTTTGATCTTTCCATTCGATCATTGTTGCACTGCTAGTCTTCCTTGCCTGCTTGTTTTCCATCAAATGAACAAGCACACCTTTGCACTGTGTTTGACTCTGCGTTAATTCCTCCCGAGATTACTTTGTTCATGTTTTGGCATCAGTGCATACTCTGATATTTCCATCAATGACAAGCATACCTACCTATAAACATGCCAACACAACAACCCACAACCCTCTGTGGTTCAACTGTCTAGATCTCATCGGGATTTCGTGTTTCGTGATATCTGCGAGCTACTCGATATAGTTCTCCCGATTCACAATTATGTGAAACTTCTCATCTGCTGCCATGTGTGCTCTGGATCGAATGGCTCAAGTCATTTCATGACTTCACATATCACGAGTTCGAGAGGTTAGAGCACCTCCTTCATTTGACTTTTCAGTCAACAAAATGATGATCTTTCGCCACATGTCCTATGGATGATGGACGGTTTCGATGACTTCAGAACTTGTCTTGTGCACTTTCCTTAGGATCCAAAATTTGTTGGCCTACATACTGAGATCAACGGCTGAGATCTGATCTCCTCATCTGCACTTCCTCCAGTCACTAGACTCTGATCTAACGACCCACAGCACTCCTCGATCCATGATCAATGGCCCACATCGCTCCTCCTCCTGAGCTTCATTCCTCCCAACTTGGAAGAGTTTCTAAGTGCCAAAGGCCTTGACCTTTGATCCTTATACGAGTCTTGATGATTTGGACCTCGTCTGTGTCTTCATTGTTGTGCTTTCCATGCACACTCTGCCTGTAACCCTGTCAATATCACTGATGTTCTTGTGCCATCGATGCATACTCTGATCTTGCCATCAATGACAAGCACACTCGGCCTATGAATATTCCAATATAACCTCTTTGTCTCCCTTATATCATCTTTCCTTTGGTGGAGGATTGAAGTGGTGGAGGCCCAGTTGGAAGGAACTTAGTTTCTTGGTTCCAAACTGTGCCGACACAGAAGTATGTAATATTTTCACTTCTCCTGATCATTTATTAATAGAAATACTCCTTTCCCGTCCAACTGATACCTTGCAAATATATGTATTATTATCCATGGGCGTATTTGTTATGTATATTGATGGATTATGATGTCTAATGTGCTAACCTTTTATATTTCCACCATATGCTTGTTTTTGCTTGTTTGTTGAGAACTTGTTGTAGGTTTATAGCTTTGGGTCAAAGTGCTCAACGGTGGACATCATCAAACATCTGGATGAGGTAGGCCTCTTTCTTATCTTGCTCACATATTGGTTTATATAGCATATGTTTGGAATGGATTTTATTTCTGTAGTCATTTTCATTTGTTGTGGTCCACCCTAGCCATAGAGAGATTTTCCTCATAACACATCCTAGATAGAAGGAAAATGAATTCACATAGGGGTTATGTTGATCATCTTCGAGTAGACTTAAAGGGCACACATACAAGCAAGGCAAAGTGGATTGAGAAGGACAAGGTGAGGGAGTTCTTCCCTCACTTATCTATTGATTGATGAAATCTTTTGGTGGTCCAAAAATCTCTTAGTGGGAAGGCATGATCCAAAAAGGATCCAAGGGATACTAAGGACAACTCAGAATTCCCAGAAGAAACTTAGGAAGCTCAGAATGGCCTCAACAGTCAGAGAAAGGGAAAAAATTCAAAGTCCTCAAAATTCAGTAAATTTGGAATCATCGGGAAGAGCATGTCCAAATATTTCCAACGACGTAAATGAACCATCAAACAGAGTTATGGATCGAAAGATATTCATAGTCAACGTTTTGGTCAACATAGCCCAGTGAGCAGGGATGAGTTAGCATCCGTACTACTGACGTCAGCATCAGTACAGATGATGTCATCATATGTACAGTGTACACGACACACATAGAAGGTGACATGCTTCATGATGACATCATAATGACATCAGCATGGTGACGTGGCAACACCAGAGGCTGTCAATCATTTTTGGCATTTTTGAGTCAATCCTTGGACCAATGAAAAAGTGCCACGTGGAAGTTTGTACAACCACGTGGAAGATCGTACAGTGACGTGGCAGGTTGGTGTGGTAGCTGACGTGGTAGGTGACTGTTAAAATGGTTAACGTGGCCTAATGGTTGGATACCACATGGCCTAGTCATGGGATGCCACATGGTAGTGGGAAAATGCCCAATGAGGGTCTGAAAACGGAATTTCAAAAATAAAAAAAAGTGGGCCCGCCAAATCTGGTGGCCCAAACTGTAAACTCCAAAAAATCCAAAAGTGCTCCAAACTTGGCAAAATTCTAATATATATATATATATATATATATATATATATATATATGCATTGTTATAACTATAACCCAAAAGGGGAGGCCCGCAGGCTCGACCCCGAGACCTCCCCCCATACAACGCCTTAATAATAACATCCACCACTGTTGGGCCAACAGACTACATTGTGTAGTCATCCCCACTTTTTCCTTTTAATATGGGTCTTCCCACGGACAGGAAGGAGGGGCGCTTGACAGTACGACCGAGCATGGAAAATGAGATGCAACACAGAGAATTAAATGCACGGAGCAGGCACAGAAACCAAGATGATATTTCTCAAGGGCCTGGGAGTGCCAGAGTCAAATTGAGGTGTGGAGACAGTCATTTTTGGGTAATTTGATGCCATGAATTCAATGGTGTTGTCTATTTTCAGATATGAGAAAAGATTTTGTGGCTTAATTCCAGAATGAGGTATACTTATGTATTTTGCCAAATTATTTTGTTGAGTTAATAAAAAGGCCTACCCATTTGAGAGAAGGACCCGAAGACATAGTCCACCAGGGACAAACTCCGTTATCAAGTTTTTGTGTTTAGATTTGATGCTTATTCTCTTCATTATTGATCTTTTCCTTCTTTAATGGTGCACTTTAATTTATGCTCATTTAATACAATTCTATATAAGTCACTTCGATGAAAAGATCCTAGATCATTGGGAGTCGAGATAGTAACTCTTGCGATGTGTTCGAAAGAGATAGAAGTAACTACTATAAAAATATCATAGGAGTTAGAAGTAACCCCTCCGATATGGTCAAAGTATTTTATCCCAACTCTCACGATATCGTTGTGTATCAGAGCTAAAGACAGGAACTCCTTTGAACTATTTGGAGGAGTTTTAAGTAACTCCTTTGAACTATTCGAAGGAGTTAAAGGTAACTCTTCTAAACTATTCAGAGGAGTTTGAAGTAACTTTATCGATTTTAAAATTTGGATTTCAACACCAAGTACTGATTGTTTTCCAAGTTAAACATGAATTATCAAAGGAATCTTGAGATGGAGAGGGATACTTACAAGGATTTCTCTTAGGCTAAAAAAAAACAAGGGGCTCCATTTTAAGGGAGGTAAACAAGATCAAACGAAAAATGGAGGGTTGTAGTGCATGTCACAACAAGCGTGATTCTTTTAATTTCTCATTTTCTTTTGAATTCATCTTCTTTGATTGGTCTTTTTCTTCATACTTCTTTGTGTCAAACATTGATTTCTTTCATTCCATTTGAAAGTAGTGAAGCATAAAAGTTTTGCATACATCATTGCATTGAATCAATGAAAGAAAAAGAGAATTAAAGAACTTAGCATGCATTGGCCTTGAAGTTTGGAAGATTTTTTCTTTGATAATTTGTAAAAGTTTTGGAATCTTCATTTTAATGAAAGCGAATTGCATTGAGTGTTGTTGTAATTGAGTTTGTACTGAGTGTTTAAGTGTATTTCCTCTCATTCCTGGGCAACCCTTCTCACACAAGGGTCAATCATGAGGTCACATTGGGACTAGAGGAGTAACTAACCCTTCTTTGTTAGTCTTGGTGGGGAGATTTACATGTATTGCAAACAATTTCGAAAGAAACTTGGGGATCACTTGAGAATATTTCCATCATTTTCCTCCTCAATGACCTGAAGACCATTCTCAGGAAGATGTTATCAACGAAGACAATTACTATGAAACTGGGAGCACAAGTACTTGTTTGATTGGTCGCCTTGAGGAACATAGATTTCAGGAAGGTTTTGTACCTCCTGTAAACATAACTTTAACAAACCCTCTCGATCCACTTCTTGTAAGTGTAAAATATTTAGAGGATATGAAATTTCCCCTAAAGCCTTCCCCTAGTTGGAATTATTTTATATGTATTACTTCCTTCCACTGTGCATTACCTCCAAAAATTATATTATATATAATCTTTGGTCCCATAGACTTGTTCATAGTGTTGGTCTCTCTAATATTAAGACATCATGCTGCTTAGGCCTAATATTTGTCACAATTAAGTGAACACCACTTTTCTTTATTGATTATAAATAACTAGGAGGGATTACTTTATCTGTTTCCAAATTGAGGAATTACTTTATTGATGCATAAACTCATAGTTCATTGGGCTACCCTTGGGAAGAAAAAATGAGTTTAATGGTACAATTGGATTGTTATTAGGCCAAATATGTTTAATGGGTGCAAGTGGGCTCTTGTTATCATCAGTCATTTATAATGGTATCCTTGCACCTAATTTTCCAAGGTTTCATTTGAATGCACTCAAAAATTCAAGTTTATAGGTAGGATGGAAATACATATTAACCACAACAATGGAAGAAAAATTAACTTTTTCAATCCTTAGAGAATTAAATAAATGAGACTGTGCATAAAAATGTAGAAGTCTGTGATCATCATCATCACTTTCACTGTTTCCACAGATTGACCTTTTGACATTATGTTTTGTGGCTTTTGATATAAAGATAGAATCCAAAAAATAAAATGTTATAGTTGTTCCCCTCCAATTTTTTTTATCAACACCCATTATATAGAAGCTTATCCTTTGAGAGTCGGGGTATCCCTACATGTGTGATAAATCCTTCAATACATGAAGAAAAACCTTCAACAAGGTCAACTCCCTCTTTCTAAAAGAATCCTATAGTAACTAGAACATGAATTTCATTAAGGTTGATTCCCTCTTTATGAGAGAATCCAACAACCCTGTCTTGGTACTCTTCAATACTCCCATCAGCTAAAAGCTTGGAATCTATCACTTGTTTAAGTTTACAAAGAAATGAGTGTGTTGAGAATTTTATTGTAACAACAAAATTCACTTGTAATATTATGTTCTTGTGGTTTCCTCAATATTTTCATCACATCCCTTATGACACTTACCGACTGTTTCTCTCATTTTATAGTGTTATAGGACGTACAAGAAAACAATTATTTATCAGATCTATCTTCATCGAGAGAGGGAATTTCAAGTAGAATAGAGGAAAGTGAGACATATAGTATCTATAATAGGCAAATATCAACTAGAGTTGAGAGGATGAGAATAAAATTACATAGACACATGTAATTTTTTCTTGCTAAAGGGGGTTCATGTTGTTATGATGATGAGAGTATAGATGACATCAAAGTTCCCTTGATGTACAAACATATAGTGAAACGATGGGTACTAAAGGATATTCCTAAAATAAACATTTATTTTTGTGTCAATGAAAGGATATACCACATTGCTCCATCGTCATTACATGGTTTGGGGCTATTTTCCATGGATGGAATAAAGGTATGTTATGGCATATTAATTGAATTAATGGAGTATGTAGGTCCCTGTTACATCTACAAATATTGGATACGGCTAGTCCAATATACAAAAAGTATGCGAAGATATGGTGTGGATGCAAATTATATACAACTAAAAGACAAGGATCAAAATAATGGAGAAACTATGTATATTTATGGAAGGCCAAAAGAATGAAGGAATATTGCAGGGTTTATAAACAATACACGTCATGTGACCACAAATAAGAAACCCAATTTCATATTTGAGGGGCGTGAAGGAAATTATGTATTCGTATGTGCAATAAAATCAATAGTTGTAGGGGAAGAGTTGTTGATTGATTACAATTTGAATAGAATAGATAAAAACATTGCTATTATGGGGGTGGTATGTATACTACTTTACCCAACCTGTAATCAATGACTCTTATATTTTATGATTTCCATTATGTTTTTTAGTCACTCTTTACTTTGATGTTTTCAACATGCCATGTTTTTTTACCATGTGTATTCATGAACTAACTTTATTTCTCATACATTTTAATTTATTATGTTTTTATAATTCTAATGTATGCCTGTCCCAGGGTGACAAGGGGAAGGAAACAACCTCAAAGTAGTCAACATTTCCTCTTGAGGACATGCTTAATGAGGAATTTGTTTTTTCCTCCACGAACCCAAAGAAAGAAATAAGGAAGATTGTGATAAAAGAAAACAAGGAACTCCATTCTTTGATTCAGATTCGGCCACAGACAAATGAGATAAAATAAAAAAATAATTCCTTGATGGACATAATTAAACGCTATGGGGTAAGAAATATATTTAATTATCCCATTTTTATTTATTTTGGATTTCAATTTATATACTCTTACAAGTACTTCATTAAAAACTCTTTGTTTTTACAGGAGTTCTTGCATAGTTTTGATCCCCATTATGTTCCTACAGAGGTCGGTGTTAGTACCAGTGCCATTGCTACACTAGCACAACATCATATGGGTACACCCCCCAGGGTCGGTGTCGATGTCAATACTACACTAGTCTCGTATACTGGTACACCCCCCAGGGTTGATGTCGGTACTACAGTACCCGACCCTGACCAACACATGCCACAATATGCACAAGATGTTGTGGATGCAAAACATAGCATTGCACATTTTGAAGCATGATTTTCTAGATCTTCTCGTGTCACTAGAATGGGAAAACTATCAGTTAAATTTTTGGTAGACAATGATCTCATCCATATGAAAATAGAGAAGGTTCCAAGTATTTAAGATATTTAATTGTTATGTACATTAATATATTTGAAATTTATGTATAATGTGCGATATTTATTTTAAACTACTGATAATATCATTTTTAGGAAACGATACATTTTATAGACACATGGATGACCTGCCCTTGGATATCTTTGGGCCCACCATACACATAAGGTGGAATTCCAAAATTTTGAAGTTAAAATATGGGTTCATTAAGAAGTTGGTTGGCTTGTTTGGTGAGGCTACCTTCAATAAATCACGAGTCTCCTCAAAAGCATGCACACATTTAAAATATATGTGGGACTAATATAGGGTTCATCTACAAAAAAAACCCATGTATGAGCTTCCTCCAATGATTCCTGAGAGGGATTGGAATGCCCTAGAAGACGATGCAAAGGAGAATATTCTCAAAAAAGAAGGAAATGCACCACCCATCTCAGGAAAGTATGAGACACTACTAAAAATTTAATTATGATTCCTTATCATCATTGTGACATCTAATTATGTATTTGAAACTTTTCAATACATGATCCTAGACACATCCAAAGCCACCAAGGACACGATATAAAAGCATGGGCAACACAAACTTGGCCCAGGTGGTTACTCAAAATTGATTGTACGAATTGTAAGTATATAAAAAATCAATTGGATCCAAATATTATATTGTTAACAATTTTAATTTAGTTGTACATAAGAAGCAAAATTCATGTTCTTATGCAAAATTGCAGGGCATGGAGTAAAAATAATCTCCAACATAGAAATACCTCAAGATTACTTTCAAGCACGACTTTAAAGCCATGGTTGAACGCAAAAATCTCTTGGGGGAATCATAGCCTTACATCACTCAAACGGACACCTGGGTAAATAAAATCAATGAAGATTATTTATAGTTTATTAATTGTACAATCTATTGATTATTTTTTTGGCCATAAAGTATTTTGTTTGTCTTATTTAAGTAGGAAACCAATGTAGAAACAAGTGTCCCCACTAGAGGAACACAATCTACTAACAATGGAGTGCAACCCAATGAAAGCGGTGTGGAGTTCGGTACTGGAGGTACTTCATGTGCTATAAAAAATGTAGTATGGATTACACTTAAAATTATTTAATTACAAATGGTGTATTAATTATAACCTTTCCTATTTCAACTCCAAACCATGTAGAGGATGAGGCTAGACAAGAAGATGAACATATGGCCGCATCCCAAACTATTTTGATTACCTCCGCTACTCAAGTAGGTAAAGATAACTCTAGTGCACTTTTTATTAATGAAATACTTGTAATAATAATAACTTCAGATATCAATTTAATGTTTCTTTATTATTGTAGCTAATGATCTACGCCCCTCCTTACAGTAGCCTCGATGTTGTGATTACACAACCAGGTCATCAATAAGGCATGCAGAGGACAAAAAAATTGAAGGGGAAGAAGGATATGATGGAATCCTTTCTTAATTCATGTCAAAAAAAAAAGAAACCGAAAAAGAATTGATTGTACTAGCTATATAACACAAAACGTCATGTACCATTTTCTAAAAACATATTTTTGATGATAAAAATTATTGAGATGAATTATTTTTTGTGTATGATGAATGAATGTTATATGTTAATGAATCACTGTTATATTTTTATTTATGCACATATGTTAATGAATGACTACTATATGTTTCTTTATGTTTCTTGTAGATAGATTGGGTACTAGGGAGTTGAGAATGATGTGAGGGGGGGGAGGGGCCATAAGATCTCCCACCTTCACATGGTTGACCCTGTTCAGTAGAGAATAAATTAGGATTTGGATAATCTTAGAGAAATCCTCCCTAAATCCAACAGAGCAAAATTGAAGTCAATGTTGACTTCACTGCTACTCCATTAAAATGAGGGAGGTTTGCTCCAAGATTAGACTACTCCAATAAATTATTCTTGAAACCAAGAGGAGATCATTCATGTATTCATGCACTCAAGCATTTTTAATTATTATTTAGTCATAAACATGTTTGTTAATTTATTTTATTATTTTGTTGATTCTTTGTGTGATGGTTAAATTTCTAGAACATCTACAGGAGGAGATCTATTGGAGAAACACTTAACGAATTTGATACAACCATCGAATATCCATGTATTTGAGCTATTGTTCCATTTCTAATTTCAATTTATTTGTATTATTTAGATGATTATTTTTATTTTGATTATGGTTCTTGTCACTCACATGCATTCCTTTTCTAGTCCTTTCTTCCCATAACTATTTCATAGATTTATTGTCACAAAACTTTGCTTGTTTGGTGATTTTCATAGTGATTTTTAAAAATCTAGTATATCTCCCAAAATATAAACACTTAGTTCCGAATAGTAAAGGTTTTCATTAGTGCCCAATTGATGTCAATTAATATTTTTTTCTTTATTGAACAAGTGCTCAGGGTTATAATAGAAATGCCTTCCAAACCCAATAGAAATTCTAAGGAAATGTGGACATCACTTCTACATTGATTCATCATATAGAGAGCCCAATTGTCTACATAAATAAAATAAAATGAATTTATCCAAAACATACTGGGGAAAAAGGGAAGGGTCCATTTGAGAGCCATAAATCTTAATCCAACAATATTTTTCATCGACAAAGTAATATACTTTTCCAAGTAGAAAAATAATCACATCCTCAGTAATGTGGACAAAGGTATGATGTGTGATGTATATTCTCATTGTAAATATAATTTTATTTCTAACCCTATAAGAGATTTCATACTTTTTTTCCTTTGTGGGGTTATGATATTGGAATTTCACTAGATTTTGTTCATGCTTCACTTTCCTGGATTTTGGAAACCCTAGGTACTAATTCTAGAAACATAACACATTTGAAAAGAAGGAAATGGCATGGAAGTTTTTAGTTTCTTGGAAATTACTAAGTGGATGGTCCACACCATTTGATATGAAAACCTGTTGAGGGGTCCTAAATCCCTTTAACTCAATAGTAGGAACCAAACCCTCCACCGAGGCCCAATTAGACTCTGCAGCGTTTAATGGTGGAATGGTTCTCCAGATATTGTGATCCGTCCAATTAATCGATGGGATTTACGTAGTGATTGACAAGATGTCTTCTTGTGAAAACTCCTCCTTCAGTTCGAACGTTCTTTTTTTGTATTTTCTCTTATAGGTGGGACCGATACAAGATAAATGCTGGTATAAACTAGCTGGGTAACAAAGGGGAAAGGAATTAAATACTGAAGAAGGTTGAGCCTGGGATAACCCTCATACTCAAGCATGCAGACAATGATTCTTATACCTACAACAAGTATAGTACTAATACATTAACCTGTTAGTGCTTCAATTATTGACTAAGGTACAATTATCAGAGGAAAACATACATGCAATAAATGATGGGAAGAAAAATAGTTTCCTTAACTCTAATCATCAATCACATATTAACACAATGATTTACTCTTCATCATTAGAGACAAGAACTATAAGAATATTAAATTAGATAACTTATCAATAGATTCAAAGGCTCTTACTCATTACAACATCCATTCATGAGATGAAATCAAAATAATTATTCTTCAGATCCAATCACAAACTCTTTGATGAAAAAAAATAGAAAACTTTGTCTCTGGTCCTAAACATGACTTCTCAATTAAGGAAGCTATGAAATAGTTCTTTACAATCCAAAAATGAGGGTCGTTGCAAAAACCATTGACCTTTGCTAACAGGTCGATCCTCCTATTTATAACATATTATTCACTAAAAATAACTATCAAAAGTGCAAGATAAGTAAAAAAAAACATTGCCACATGGCACTTTCCTCACTCGGTCTTTTAAGAGTCACCAAGTGGTTTCACTTGAGTGGATGACTCTTCTCTTACACTAAAAATTGGACGAAGAGATCCTCACATGTGTTGGCATACACGAATCTGAGTTGGTCCATTGGGGTCGAAAGGATCTCCTTTATCTCTACTGCCCATGCCTGATACTTGACTACTCTGGAACTTAATTGTTGCAACACGGTCCAAGCCTTGATCGGGTGTTCCATGAACCGTTGCACTTGACTTGGTGCCATGTTCGCCACCTTTTCTATCTTTGCATCCCATGATGATTCTTGTTCGACATGTAATTTGACTACGTCATGCAAGTCGACAAAGCCATCGAGTGTGCCGAATTTTGGGAGGTTGATGTCTCTCATTGCTCGGTTGATCTTTGTCCAACTCTTTTCTCACTCGGCACATTTCTCTTGGGTTTCTTGAAGAGGTTCTTGGGAAATTTTCACCCAGTATTTGACTGACTTCTTTATGTGATCGATGTTGCTATACCTTAGTACCTGAATATCGTGCTCTTCGGCGTCTCAACCGTACTCAACGACGTTGATGTAATCGATCTTTTCCACTGCTTGGTGTGCTTTCTCATACCATCTTTCCATATCTTTTTATGTCGCCAGCACCATGAGGGTGTCTTCTTGGAAATCGGTTATTCCTGCAATGAAAAGGAGCCTCTCATTTGTGAATTTATTGTAGGTGTCTTGAAATTCATTTCTCAAGAACACTGTGGCCTGTGTGGAGTCCTGATAATATTTCACCAAATGGCATAGATGTTCAAATTCCTTTAGCTCAGTAGCGAACTCCTCTTCATCCCTTTTCACTCTATCAAGGGTGGCATATGTGATTTCCATTCCTGTGCCGATAAGCTCGGATGTCTTGGCATGCTCTGTGCTAATCATTTTTTATTTTGTGGTGATGAGGATGGAGCGATCTAGAGTAAGCCTCCTCTTCTTGGTGGTTCTCTTCATGATGTATTTCCTCTTCCATTCATAGGAGATGGCTTGTATATCAACAACCTCATCCATGGGTTCAGGGATTTGATGATCTCCCCAGGTAAGTATATTTCCCAGTCTCCTGACAGTGTATATTTGTTCAAGCCTAGGTTCTTGAACCTCTTCCATGTGTTCTGAAGGTCTGACCTCTGGTTGTTGCTCATCGGAGGTAAAGTACCGGTTGAAATTGAAGAATCATGGGCATGCTCGATACTTACTTGATAATCGACTGCTGAGATGTTGATTTCCTACTGTGGAACTTATTCTTTTGGTTTGCCCGACCCTAGATCGTCCTTTGGGCTATCCACTTGGGTCTCCGGTACATTGAGAAGATTAGTGTCTATGACATTTTCAACCTCATGGTCATTACGTGGAAGGCCTCAAATTTGAGCATCGAGATCTAGGGAAGATGCCATATCGGGCTCCTTTTCCTCTGTGATCTGCACCAGAGTCACCCAGGACACCTTCAAACTCTCCTCGTCATCATAGATTGTTATTAAGTCGTGGAGGGGTTTTGGTGCACTTGTTATTCCCCGATGTCCTTGCTATCTCTGGTTGAGATGAAACGTCCCCTGGTGATCTATCCTGTGGCATTATAACTTCAGGGTTATCTAACCCAATGATTTCTTCAATTTGTATTATCTCTGGGCCACTTAGACCTACCCGACTTTCAACTGGGTTGTTGACAGGGACCCTTGCCATTTCTATGAGGTCTAGGTCATTCCACAGTTGATCGATTACTCTCTGTGCCTATTCCATCATGAGAAATCCTCTTTCCTGTGCCTTCGGTGTCATAGACAATCCCCTGTTCTGCACCTCTCTTGCCTCTACCGCTCTGATTTACTCCCTGGATCTGAGAGCCTCTTGACTCGACTATTCTATTGTCGTTTCTTGTTCATCCATTCTCATGGCTCTGAGCCTGGTCATTTTCGGGTTGGCTATCCTTTGTACCACCTCGTCACAGTCCTGGGCATTTTCTGTGAAGACTTCGTCTTCAAACTTGTCATGAGCATACGGCCAACAGGATGACACTTGTGAAGCATGTTGCAAGAACATTCCCTTTGGATCGTTCTTGCAGAATTGACTCATTGGGAATATGAACTCGAGTTGTCTCAACCTTTCTTGTTTGGCTTGAGCGGTATATTTACTTAGTAGAACACTACATGGAAACCATAGGGTATGATAGCCCATTTCCTATCTTTGACCAGGGTGGCATTGTAGCCTTGTAAGATGGTTTTATAACATATTTCTCCTATGACAAGTTGGTCCGAGACATGAGCTCATAGGAGATGTGGTGCTCCAGTGGACTTGAACAACCTAATGTAGGTGGCGTGCTCATCCAAATACCAATGGCCTACCTTGGATATCATCTTTTTTACTGTTGTCGATAGCCTTGGGAATTTTCTTCTTCAAAAAAATAAAATAAATTTGGGTGATGAATTCATCATAGATGAGGGAGTAGGATTTCTTATACATGTTTTCCCATAGCACACTGAAGTAGACATGGACCGTGAGCTCTACAACATGCCAGCTCATATTTATGCCAATGAAGACATTTATGGCGCACATGACATCGAGCAAGTATGAAGCCATGTAAAACGTTGGTGCTTCCCCTTCCTTCGGTGTCTGGGCTTGTGATACACAAACGCTCAGTTGCTTGGAGATTATTTATCCCCAGTTGAAGATGCACCAAATGATTGTAACTGTGTATGCCAAAGGCATCCATGCCTTTGAAAACCTGGAGCAATCTTTCTCTCCGTACAATTGACAGATGAGAGCCATCAAATAGACATATGACTCCCTTAAGTTAGTTGTCCCATACCAACTAGTGCTCCGGTTGGTAAACTTCTTGTCCTCCCTCCACCATGAAGCTATCACTTGGCTGGTGTCATGGTGTTCGTATAACTTCATGACGAAGTCTGTGTTTATCTGCTCCTCTGGGTCCCTGAGTTTGTAATACTTCTGAACTTCTAAAAGGAAGAAAAATCTGATATAGCAACCATTGTCATCATTGATTAGACACTTTTGTGTGTCTATGTGGTCGATGAGCGATTTAAGAACTTCTATGCAGGGAAAAATGGGGGTTCTTCTTGCCACCATATGTAGATATGACTGTCATATGTTCAAGAATATGTGGTCATCGAGTTTCCTTACGTCTGGATCACTGTGTGGGACATATTTTGGGTTCTCTTCTCGGCTAATATTGTTAAAGAGATCCCTCTAATGTGGGAGTGCCATATTCTACCATGTGCTTGCCTCTGCATATCCAAAGGCTGGTGGCTGGAAGAAAACATTCTTTGTCACTGTCTTGATGACAAGTTCTGGCCTAGGGGCATACTCCAATTGCCTCGTGGTTCTCAGAGAGGAACCTTCGCCCATTTCTAGTTCTTTAAGCTTTGGTTCTCTTGGAAAGAATTTGGTGGTTGGATTTATTGGAGGCATTGTTCCTGCAACTTAAACAAAATTTGAGGGACTGTATAAAAACTGAGAAACTCAGATACAAAAATTACAGCCAACAAATTTACAGATTCAGATACATACCTCAGAAGCTTGTTAAAACCTGGTTATTGTGACAATCACAGGATCGATAAAGCATTCGAGTCACTCATATTTCTCCTTCGAATGCTCTGGAATTCTCTCATACAAAGAATGATTTCGTTTACAATGGCTCAAGATAATTTAAACATGGAAGATATTATTGTGTCGCATAAGCCAGTCAATTCGGGTTATGAGTGAAATTTTAACAAATATGCCACCGAATCTATAGAAATTAAATTCATCATGGGTTGACGGCGGAGGCGGGGTTGGTGATGTGTTATATCAATAATTTTAAATTTTTGTTTTGATTGGCGCATGAGGTAGCGACTAATGCAGGGTTGGGTATTAATTATCTCCTTAAATTCTCAAAATATGATCGTATCGTATGCTAAAATGTCCCATAGTGTCTCTCTCTCAGTGGATGGATCGGGGATTGGGGGTGTGTTATGAACGTTTTCGTTGATAGCCTCCTACAAAAAAGTTCCGAAAACGATCTATTTTACCGTACATTGCTGACGCAACAACACATACTTGGAGGTATGACTCAGACCTAGGGAGCCAAGGTTAACTTAGGATAGCACTAGACCGTATGACCCTCTTACTTGGTAAAGACATGTGGCATTGAGGACTGATGACTTAATTCACTTTTATTAATTAGAGTCGGGATTTTCCTTAAGTTATTCATTCTAAAGCAAACCTAAGCTTGTTGATGTCAAAAAGTGGCTAGGATTGGCTATCGGTGATCAACCTATCAAAGTGATTTCAGATCGGCCCCTTTGAAAAAGTCCCATTGTCGAAAACACATCAGGGATCGGCGATCAGGAATAATTTTATCACAGTCAGAATGTTTGTTGTGATCCTTCTAGGTTTTCCTTGATCCCGATAAAGTGCATTGGGCATCAACTATCAACGATGTCTTTCCGTTCTTCGTTAAATCCTATCCCCTCCCATTTTTTAACGATTCCAAAGAGGAATTGGCTATCAGAGATATATTTACGCGCAAACCAAAACTTCCTTTTTTCAATGCTGATGGAAATCGATGCTCAACGGCTGAGGTTTTCTGAGTGGTTCTTTTTCCTTCCTTGAATTCCTTCCGATGCCGACCTTGATCACGTTTGGTGAAGTGTTTGGCTACCAATTCTTTGTTCAAGTGTTTAAGGTCTTTTTAGTCATGAAGTTTCATAAGTTCAAGAAAAATTGAATCGGTGATGAGAATCATGAAAATAAGTAAAGACAAAACATTTTTTCAAAAATGAAATCAAATGAGACAGTGCAGAAGATCAAGTGGTACCCAAAAAAGTAAAAAATTTACAGAGGCTTTTTTAGGGTGTGTTGAGTGCTCAACACAACCATCAATCAAATATTTTAGTATTTCCCTCCTTAGTGAGCCAATTGATTATAAAGAAGAATTTTCTTGAGAACCTAGTAGTGGTTTCTTTCCCCCACTTTTACATAACATCCAAACCAAATATTTATATGGGAAAGATAATATCTCTAGGTCATACATGGGGGTAAAATATATGGGGTCTTTGACTAATCTGATCAAGAAATTATTTCCCTCTATTGGATTGTATATTCTCCCACCAAAACATAAATGAAACGTTGAATTGAAAGAAATAAAATTTATGAAATATGGTGTCTTACCTAGTCTCTAACCAAGATCAATCATTGTTTCTTAATTGAATACTGATTTTTCAATACACTATTGAATGATTTCCCTTGAATTAATAGCTTTTAGGAAACATGAATCCTTCACTATCTTCAATATCCATGCTACTTCTATCATTGACCTACTTTGAGATATGTAATTTTTTATCCATAGGAATCTGTCATTTCTAATGATGAGGAAATTTTGAGTATCTATAACAACGAGGCTTCCTCTTCATGTAAGGATCGAACAATGTTTAATAATCCAAATATTTCATGGTATATTTTTTGGGTATATGTGGCTAGCATTGAAGGTGTTTGGTCATGAACTTGTGCATTTGGTTTCAATTTGTTAATGGAGGTCAAGCCCATCACGTATTCAACACCAAATCCACTAAAACCAAGTGAAATGGACAAGGTAAGCTCTAAGCAAGGAAGAATATTTCATTTCCTTTCCATTGTGTGATGTTTGCATGGTAATTAGTTTGATATGAGGCTAGGGTAAAACTATTTTCACAATTCCAACCTCCATTAAATGATTAATTCATTCTTTTCTATTTTGGGTAGGGACCCTTTTTCATAACCTCTCTATATCTCACTGTTTTGAAACAAAATGCACAAAGGCCAAGCTCTACTTGACCTATTGCACTCCTTTATTTATGATTATGAGCATTGAAATATACAACTCTAATACTTGAAATTCGTGACATGTGTATGAGAGGGAAAGTATGTGAGAATTAAACCTAAATATTTTTAAACCCAAAGCTTTGTTTCCTTACTCTATTGCAACATATATGTTGAGGTTTATTTCAACCTACGTATGAATGAATTAGTTATGGTTTGAGTGGTTATCCACTAGAATCAAAGTGTGCATACATTTATGCACAATTTGTGGCATAATATTAGCCTTGATATGGAAACCTCTTTGAATAGGTCAAAACCTAGTTCTAGACATGCATTGAAAACATGTTATAAGGATATATTTAATTGTACACATAGTACAAGAGCTATGATTTTGTGCCTAGACACATACTGATGGATGTACCCTTTTGAAAGGTTATTGAAATTTTAATATGTCTACTTAGGCCCACATGAATTTGAACATATTATGTTGAGGCACAATGGGTAACATATTAGTATTGTTCATTACTTGTTGAATGCATGCCTATGTGGTGTTTGAAGATTGATATGGAAACCTCTTTGAATAGGTCAAAACCCAGTTCGAGACATGCATTGAAAACATGTTATAAGGATACATTTAATTGTACACTTAGTACAAGAGCTACGATTTTGTGCCTAGACACATACTGATGGATGTACCCTTTTGAAAGGTTAGTCAAATTTTACTATGTCTACTTAGGTCCACATGAATTTGAACATATTATGTTCATGATCTAGTACATCACTAACAAATGATTATTCATACTTTGAATTTCAATGTAAGTTTTGTGTGTATTTTCTTTAGGAACGTGAATGTTTTCAAAACTTATGTCAAGAATTGGAGAAAGCATAAAGGGTGCATAGCTGAAAACTACATCATGAAGGAATCCATAAACTTTTGTGTTGGATATGTGGAATGTATGGAATATATTGGAAGCATGCCTAGTAGAAATGAGGTTTGGGATGATGAAGAGGGAGAGGTTTTTCATTATGGGATGGTCTTATCCAATGAAACTTCTATTGAATTGGAAGATACCAGTTTGTTATAATCCCATAGGTGGGTCTTGTACAACAAAAATTAACTTCAACCTTAGATAGAGTAAGTAATAAACATGAACTTATAAAACCTATTTTTAATAGATTATATCAAAATATCTTGAATAAAATGTCCATTGACATGAATGGAAATTAGGATGCAATTGAGTGAAATCTCCAATACAAGCATCCAAGCCCAAAAGGATGAAGCTTTGTTACAAAAGATTGATAGATAACAATTTAGTGATGTGTATCATTGAAAAAGACTATTATGATAAAGTTTTAAATTGCATGTTTTTCTAATGACATTTAATAATTTACGGGTGGAAGGAAAATAAAATATTTTCAATAATCTTAAATGGTTGGCACATAGCCCAAGGAAATATTCAACCAAATACAAGGGATACTTAATAAATGGGTGTAAATTTCATATTAAAATCATAAAGAATGTTAGAACCACCAAAAATAGTGGCATGTGCATAGATGGACAAAATTTAATAAGTTCAGGTGCAAAAAACAATAATCCTATACATTAGATTATAACATATTCTGGAGTGATCCAAGAAATAATCATATTGGACTACTATTGTATGGAGTATCCATTCTTCAAATGTGATTGGGAATATGTATACAAGAAGAATGGAATGAAAAATAATGAAATTAGTTTCACAATGGTGAATCTAAATGGATGCTTAAGAAATCATTATAGAGTGCAAGATGATTCAATAAATATGATGAAGTTG
>JZKD02S1642130.1:284293-301058 GCA_000966675.3 Picea glauca
AGGACAATTGTCTCTTCCAATGTTCAATGAAGCCTTATCTGGAAGATAGAAAATTGCTTGGAAATCATCGTTAACCTCTTTGGTTATTCTCTTGTTTTCGGCAAGGCTTGCCTCCCAAACCTTGAGTATTATATCCCCTTTGATCTTCTCTGAAACAAATAACTTTTGAGTCTTTCTGATCTCCTCTTTTGCTGAAAGAGTCACTCCCTTTTGAAAAGTGGTTCTGGCTACTTTTGCTTCCCTCTCCTTTAAGAGGATACTGCCAAAGTATTTTCTTGTCTCTTGAAAGTAAGTCTGAATAATTTCAAGCTTAGAGATCAATCCATGTTGCTCTTTTTCTATTTTTGCATGTATTTCCAATGCCTGGGCTTGGAAGGTTTCCATCTCTACCACTTGATTTTGGATTGAACTCATATTGTTCTATCATTGTTTATTCCTTTCTTCCTGATGTAGGACCTGTGCTTGATTGGCCTTCATCTTCATGTTCGCTTCGTTTAATCTTGTTCTTAGTATTTGAATCTCCTGCATGTCACTGGTTTTGGCTCGTTCTAGCCCTTTGTTTATTTCCAGACTGATACTTCTTTTAGTCTCCCTTAATTGACTTTGTAGTTGGGCTATCATTTGGTCTTTCTATTGTAACCTAGTCCTCAAATTGCTTACAGAGTGTAAATTTGTTGGTGCAAAGGCTCCCATTGTGCTTGCTATTTCTGTAGTGAATTCCCCTTCTTCAAGATTTTGTCCATCTACGATGATCTTATGCTTTTTTATCATCGTGTCTTCTCTTAGATGCATTTATTGTTTCAAGATAACCCTTCTCTTTTTACTGAAAAAATAATCAGATGAAGAAATTTCGTCTCTAGAAATAGGTTCGACATCACTAACATATAGAGCTCCCTCTTGGGGGTTTCCATAGGTAGATTGCAATGGGGTCAAAGAAGTAATAGGGATTCCAAGCTTCATCAATATTGTTCCTCCTATTTTTTCAGGAAAAATCTTAGGGACTTCTGGAGATGTTTCCAACTCCTTTCCTTTCCCTGACTCTGAGTTCTTGATTTGTAGAACTTATGTTCTTAGTGAAGGCATTTCATTCTCCTTCAAACTTTCCTTTGTATTTTCTTTATCCTATGAATCTGATTCAAAACCTGGGGGAGGTCCTTCCTGCTCTAGAGGGGGAATCGTGTATTGACCTTACAATATCTTCGGTAAACAAATTCGCCTATGGCTTTGGAAAGTCATAAAACCAGTCTGTAAGTCGGGTGGTAATGCCCGTAGTCTATTTAATAATTCCTCATAGGTTTTGACCTCCTTGAACATATCATCATAAGCAGACCTTTCGTGTTCATAAGCATTCATACCACAGTGTATCGGGTGTTTATTCACTAGTTGATAAGGGTCATGCTTTTTGTGCTCAATATTTACCATTTTGATTTCTTCGAGCGCTTCTGCTTCCACCTTGGAATGCCCCAAGTTTAGTAATGAAAATTTCCTGATATGCACAGGGAAGATTGGCCAGGATTTCTTTTGAGTCGGCTTTAGATCTATTTCGATGTCGCCTTTCACTATTTGGTGTGCTACCTCTCTCAATACTAGTCTGTCTAGGAGAAATTTTGGAAGTGCATGAGGAGGGACTGAGCACCCATAAAACCTGATGTAGGAGAAAATTTCTTCGATGAACCAGTCGGCTATTGCCCTGAGGTTTTCTGAGACTATCTCAGAGATGCGAGGAGGATCACAACCATAAATCATTTTTATGCATTGGTATTATTACGAAATGACAAATTTTGTAAAATGATTTTTTTGTGTTTTCTTCCCACAACTCTGAATGATACTCATGAATGGGTTGGGGGCAGGTTATGTTCCAATTCCAATTCATCAGAGGGAACATAGTCAAAAAACAAATAGCATCCATTATGTATGCCGACATGTAAAAGGCCACTAGTTGACCTTGGGCTTTTGCGGATTTGTAATTTGAAACCTCTTTGGCCAAGTTATCGAATAAAATCTTGCTCCAGTTGAAACTATATCCTTTTGATGCCTCCTCTAAAAAGGGTACCCAATCTGTCAGAAAATGACAGGGATTCTTTTTGCCAAAGAGTTTGCACAACATCATGGCTACATAAACCATGTATTCATTCAAAGATGAGGTGGCATAATTTCCGTGAGTGTCAGCCGTAAATTTTGATGGACATCTCCACCATCCTTTGATTAAATCATGATAAGTTAGATCTGCCTTAGTACACTCCTTCCTTTAAAATTCAGCTATAAACTCGGCATTGTAAATATATTTAGGATTGGGTGAGAGTTTCTACATTACTTGGATATGTTCAGGTTTGAATGAGCCGATAACGACTGATTGATCATTTAGAATACTTCTCGTTGGAATATCAACCTTCTCTAGAGCCCAACTGATCATGTCATTGTACGCCACAAGCCGTGGGTGTGCTGCAATCTTGTGAAGCTCAGATTCAGCTATGTCCCGAAGGTGACTCTCGGAATCATTTGGGGAATTTTTGATTTCATAGTCCAGAATTTCATAGATTTGTCTCCAGGATTTGATCGAGTCGATAGCATGTGGTGTTGTGTCAGATATGATATCTGCCTCTAGATTGCAAATCTCAATTGCATCTTCACTCTTCTTAGGCGCTTTCTTTGGTGCCATGACTTTTGTATCAGAATGAAAACATGTCACAGAAGAGAGGTGTATGAGTTTAGTTGAATGTGTCTTACACCTAATAGCATGAACCAGGATAAGTTGCAAAACACAGACCTTTAATTCTGTTTTAACTCATTTAATGGTGAAGGTACTGACGCAACTAACAAGAAATTAATACCTTAAATGCAGTGAATATTTCTGAGATACGCATTAGTGTCACATAAATCATCAGTTATCTGTTATTAATGTGGCCGTATTTTTACAATCCTAGATTCAAAATTCGAAAGATTTCATTCAACGGTACCGAAAATAAGAAAAAACCTAAGAAGTTTAATTACCGTTAATTGTGTTTTTAAAACAGAGTTAGTTCAGTTTAAATGTTGATTATGGTTCGAGACTTCGAGTTTCAGGGGTTCGAGGATTGTGGATACATGAGGTATGCCATCGCTAAACCCCGATTCCCAAAATTGCGAAATCACGATGGTAAGAGGTTAGTCCTTAACTTTCGTATTAGTAAATTAATTAATCAAGATTAAAAAATAACATTCATTCTTTCGGGAAATCAAGGATCGAGATTTCATGATTCAATATGTCTGGAAAACATATGGTTTTGAGTAGACCCGAATCCCGAAAGGTTTAAATATTGTTAATCAACCCCTTTAGGGTTTAAATTACCGTGATTTAAAATAACTTTACAGAATGCGTGTCAGGACTTTTAAAACACTTTTGGTTTTTTGCCTTTGATTATTTAAAGAATAAAGCTTGTTGGGATTTCGGTACTGGGCTTTTGGAAATGATAGCGAGGGTTATGCTTTATGAAAAGCTGAAACTCGAAAAAGGAAAGTTTTAGTCTTAGAGATAAAAGCTTTAAAAACTATTTCAACATAGGCTCCAATTGGGGACCTCGTCTCCTTGTGGGACGAGGAGAACGAGTAGAATTAGTGCCTTTATTGGGTAAATGGAGTCAAAGGATTATTTCTACGGAACTTACTTAGGAAGGGGATACAGAGGGAAAAAGAGATTTCGTCTTTACTTCTGAAAAGCTTTTCAAAACTCCCATGCATTGTAAACTCAGCTGCAGCCCCATTCATGATCTTCTCCTTCTCGCTATTGAATTTAGGTCTGCTTTAAGATGATAAAAACAATCCTAGGAAATCCAACAAATCTTGCAACTTTTGGCTTACATCAAACGAAGTGAATTTCATGCTTTTAATTGGGGAGCCCTGTCTAAACTTGGGATGCAGATCTAGTTTTGAAAAAGATGGTAACCAGAGTAGAGTGAAATTTATGTATGACAACCTTACAGATACCTCAGATATTGCTTCACTGCCAGCGAGCCTGTTCAGTACCCCGGTGAAGTTATTTGTCACTTTTTATTGAATTTCCTTTCACCGCTTCGAATCATAATTATGCATTTAAATGCTGAGACAAGGGAAATCATTCATGAATTTCCTTTCATCATCTTTTTGGACTAGATGGGGAAATCAAATATAAATTTCCTTTCACCATCTATCTTATATTTTACTTTTTGAACATGAAGTGGGGGCAATCAGTTGTACCAAGTATACCAGGGATGATATCTATGTAAAATTTGCATTGGAGGTCTATCAACTTACTTTGATTACCCCAGACCAACCTTCTCTTAACTTTCAAAGCACCTTATCCCACAGGGAAAATGGGAAATATTACTTCTAGGGTCCTTCCTTCGAGCAAGCCTCAATCCTTAGAAAACTATTAAGAAACCTAGGAGAGTTAGGATCATCCTATGCATAACTTCGTTTAGTTAGAGAGTGAGGAGTTATGAGGACTGCATTACCTGTTAAGATATGTTTTACAGCTTCCAAAGTTAAGACGTAATCTCTTCTCCCTCTGTGGGAAAACTTGAAAGATGCTTGGTTTTTTAAGAAGGCAAAACTGAGGGTAGAAAGGGGCGATGGAGAAAGACCTAGAAATCGAAAAACAGGGGTCATGTATTAAACCCAACTCTTGGAACCCTTTCTTGGAGACACTTTACTCTCTCTGCTTATTTTAATTGCCTCTTATCTTTATCTAGGTGAAACTCTTAGGACCCATAGTAAGAACTCATTCTTTTAGTGACATATCACACTTACGAGACCATCACTGCACTTTAGAGACCTTCGTTTGAAAAATAGACTTCTCAGGAATTCACACCTTTGCTTTACCATTTTCGTTCTCTTTTGAAATAACGGAAAATCTTTTCTATCACCTGTTTTCGACGAATTTATCTTCCGATATATGGCCATCTATTTGCTCCTTTCGCTTGTTTGGGTTGCAAGTCGGGATCCTGTAAGGGAACAACATGAAGAGTATCAGGGCTTTAAAAGAATTGAATGCATTGAAAATTTTGTATCCCTACTTCTAGAAAAACATTTACCTATTTTATTTTTGACGAAAGTAGACTTACCAAACAAAATTATGAAATAAAAAAGAAAACACAAACCGGTATATACAGTAGGAATTTTGGAAACTAATTATTTCATATAGTGTTTTAAATAACGCCCGTTGACAGGGGCGTTGAGGATTTTACTGTCCAAATTCTCTAAAAGAAATGAATTTTTTGCTTTAGGAGCTATAACCTTGAACGGTCTGTACTAGATGTGATTGAATTTACCATATTTTGCCGAGTCTTCCTTCCTAGCATCCCATTTTAAAACCAAATCTCCAGGGAGAAATTCTCTATCTTTGGCCTTACGATCGAATAGCGCTTTCATGTTGTCCTGGTATTTCTGCAACCTTTCGTCCACTTCAGCCCTGTGTTGCTGGACTTCAATCAGATGGTTTATTATTCTTGTGACATGATTTGGTTATTCTTTCTCATCTTGCCAAAGTTTCATTACAGGAAGCGCTAGATTTATAGGTAATACTATGTCGGTCCCATACACCATTTGGAAAGGAGAAGTGCTGATAGACTTTTTCGTGCCTATCTGATTTTCCCACAAAGCGTATTTCAAATGCACATGCCAAGATTTCTTGTTCTCTTTCAACACTTTCTTAATTATATTGATTAGGCTCTTGTTTGAAGACTCAACCAACCCATTTCCCTGGGGGTAATATTTTGTGGAATGACCAAGCACGATATTGTACTTTTGGCAAAAACTGACCATAGCCATAGATTTAAAGCCATGGGCGTTATCTGTGACTATCTTTCGGGGGCAACCGAATCTAGACAAAATGTTCTCTTCTAAGAAATCTATTACCACCGAATCCATAGCCCTTCTAGTTGGAATAGCCTCCACCCATTTGGTGAAGTAATCTGTAGTAGTCAGGATCCATTTATGTTGAGCGCTAGAATGAGGATTAATTTCGCCTATGAAATCTAATCCCCATTGTTGAAAATGGGCTTTTGTTTTGATCGGAACCAACGACATCGTTGGGAGTTTATGCTTGTCTGCAAACAATTGCCAAGGGTTGTAGGCTCGGACCTTGGCATTGATGTCTGAGAAAAATTTGGGCCAATAATATCCTGCCCTCAAGATCTTATAAGTCGTTTCCCTCCAGGCATGATGTCCTCCACACAATCCTTCGTGAAATTGGCTTATGACCTTCTTTGTTTATGATTCAACCAAAAAAACCAACAGGAAGCCAAGTGGGTCCTTCCAATACAATTATCTTTCAGATATACAGTACTTGACCGCATGTAGCTTCAGCGTTCTGGCTTTAGATGGGGGTAAGTCACTCGGGCACTTCAAGGTCAACAGGTAGGACACTACGTAATTGTACCAATCTGATGAAGCAAACTTCTCTTCGATTATGATTTTAGTTATTTGTTCATCAAGCTCGTTCATGTCCACACACTCTTCACCTCCCTATAGGCCATTTATTTCGAGAGCTCTGAAATTTGATTCAACTAAGATTTTATCCAAACCTTGTCCCTTTACTAGTCTCATTGGTTTTATCTTCGGGTCGAATTCTTGAATTTTGGCAAGCCACCATCCTCTTTTGCCATCACTGTCGGACTGAACCAAAATGTCTTTTACAGAGATGGTGGGTATGTATGCAATCACCCTGGAATGAAACATGTAGGTTTTGAAAGCATTTAATGCCTTCACCATAACATATGCTTGTTTTTCCATTATATCATATTTGAGTTCAGTGTCTCTATGAATTTTTCTAAAAAAGGCTATCGGTTTCTCGAAACCTTCTTCATTTTTCTAGAGGAGTACCATGGCAAGTGTGTGTTCAAAGGCGAATGAGAAAATAAGAAAATCCTTTAGATAATCAGGGCTTGCCAGTACGGGTGCCTCGCTTATAACCTTCTTGATGCGTGAAAATGATGCTTTAGCTTCTGCTGTCCATTTCACTTCGTTGTTTTTCTTTAGCATATTTGTGATCAACTTCACGATTTTAGCAAAGTTTGGGATAAATTTCCTCAAAAAAGTTATTTTTCATAATAATGACTGAATCTCTTTTACATTCCTAGGGATATTTATTGTGTCTATAGCTTCAACTCTTTTAGGATCAATTTTAATTCCATCTCGAGACAGAATATGGCCCAAGAGTTTACCTTCTTGCATAGCAAAGTGAGACTTTTTGGGGTTTAAATACAAACCAAACTTGCGGCATTTCTCAAACGTCTGCTTGAGATGTATCACATGATCTTCATCATATTTAGAAAAAATGGTTAGATCATCAAGATAGATAACCACAAATTTGTCCCTTTCACCAATGAAAGTGATATCCATAGCACATTGGAAAGTAGCACCTACATTCATTAAACCAAAAGGCATATTGTCATACATAAATGTACCCCAAGGGGTGGTGAAGGCTATTTTTTCTTTATCGTGTTCGTTGACGGAAATTTGATTGTACCCGAAAAACCGTCAATCATCGACATCCTATTTGCCCCAACTACTTTTTCTAAAATGTGATCCATTTTGGGTAGGGGGTAATTGTCTTTGAGGGAGGACTTATTTAGATTTCTAAAATCAACACACAGTCTAATTTCCCCTCTTTTCTTTCTAACCGGGACCAGTTTTGCTACCCAATCAAAGTATCTTAGTGGTACAATTATTTTTTCATCCAGGAGCTTTTTGACTTCCCTTTCGACCATGAGCAATAAAATAGGATTGATTTGTTTGAGTTTTTATCTAAAGGATTTGACCCCAGGCTTTAGGGGTATCTTATGTTCAATCAAAATGGTGTCATAGGTTCTTAGCTCTTCATATGACCAAGAAAAAACGTCCTTGTACTTTCTAAGAAACTCCGCGCATTTACTTTTGGTTTCTGGGGACAGATATTTGGATAGTTTCACCAACCAAGGGTTTTCTTTAGTACCTATGTCACAGTCCTCAACCTCTTCATCTTGAGGCTGTAGAGTGGATCTTAAAGGGATATCATCTTGATTGAATAATATTTCCAAGGGAATCAGGCCCTTGGGAATCTGGTTATTTTTAAGAACGAGCATTCGGTGATTCACGATTTTATCATGGAACTCTTGAGGATCCTCCCCTTCCTGCATGATCCAAATAGGATCACTTTGGTTTTCTTGGTCAGCGTGCATTTTGGCAAACTCATTTATTGATTCTAAAAATTTGAGAAGTTGTTCATTGTCCTCAAAGAATTTCCAATGTTGTATGTTATTTGGTATAGAAGGTCGGTGCCTCATTTGTATGTGGTACTTTAGTTTAAACGCAGTGGGAGGTGTGAATGTTGAGGCTGCTTTGGCTAACGCATCAGCCTGTTGGTTTTCAGCTCTTGGAATGAAATGAACCTTGATAGAGGAGAAGAAATTGTCGATCAAATCCTAGACGCAATTCCTGTAGGACCTCAACCTAAGATGTTTGGCCTGGTACTGTCGGCTTACCTGTTTTATGATTAGCTCGGCGTGACCAAAGACTTCGAGGTTTTTTATTTTCATTCTCCTATCGGCTTCTAAACCTAACACGAAGGCTTCATACTCACATACATTATTAGTGTGGTCCTCATTCCACTGTAGTCTGTAGGAAAAGGGAATTACGAATTGATTATCGGGAGCCACAAGGAGTGCCCCAGCTCCAACTCCAAAGTAGGATGAAGCACCGTCAAAAAACATCTTCCAGACACCAGAGCTATATACATTTTTTTTAATTTTTTCTTTTTCTGTTTTTTCTTCTGTACAACTTTCGTCTATACCTACCTCAATATCATCATCAATGGATAAAATACAATTACCTAAATCTTCATCAGCAATATATACAGGGTAGTTATTTGGGTTATGTGGATCACCGACCATGAATGCCAACCTAGTTTATCTGTATAGACATGTGTATTGTCCTCCAAAAACTGGAATCATAGCATATGTCGTATCAAGATGGAGAGATCCTCCGAGCTTGGCACCCCATGACCTAGATAACAACATACCATATTTCGGAGGGATATCAACGACCACTACATCCATAAGAATGCTTTTTGTGGGTATTTGTGCCATATTTACCACCAAGTCTTTAATCATGCCTATGCATTTGACTTTTCTTGAATCAAATGAATATAAATCTCCATAAGGCCTAGTGATTTCGAGACCTAATTTATCCATAATGGCTTTAGGCATCACATTGTGGGATGATCCAGAATCTAGCATGCAGTTATGGAGTAGGTGGTCGAACAAGGTTAACGTGATATAGAAGGGGGCAACAGTGTCTTTCCCACCTTCAAAATGTGGACCAAAAACTATGTTCGGCTTGTCATATTCTAAGTTGATGACATCGACTTGGCTTTCATCTTCTGAAAAGATAATCATCTTGGCAATTTGTTTTCTGTATATGGGATTTTTAGCCAGTTCAACAAGTGGGATAGGGATTTTGATTTTGTTTATTTCATTTTCCAGACTAAAATTTCCTAGGGCCTTGTCGCTCTCTATGTTTGGGGCCTCCATTCCTTTCTTTTCATCTTTTCTTTGTGGTACGGATTTGGTTTCACTCATAGGGATCTATGTTTTCACGGTGGGTGTTCCTACTGACTTTGACTTGACAGGTTGTGTGTCAACAATGTGGGTTTTTGTAGTCTGTTTCTCAACAATCTTTGGAGCCGCTTCATCAGTTTTTCCCCTAGGAAAGATCTTTTTTGTTGGGGCGGTTGGAAGACTCTTGTTCCTAGGTCTTAAATTGTATTTCTCATGTAGTTCATCTATAATATCATCTGCGATACCCTGATAGGTCAAATCTTCAAAAGTACCATTGCTAACATCGTCTTCCGATGTAATTTATTTATTTAAGAATTTTTCGTAATCTTGTCTTGATAAATAGGGTGATTTACTATCATCGCCAATATTATTTATATCCTCATCTAACTCTTCAAAATCTTCTAGGTCTTCCTCTCCAATGAAGTTTTCACTTTTGAAGGGGGTTGGGATTTTTTTATCCTCATTCTTAATTGTTTTCTGTGGGGCCTGAGGATCAGGATTCCTTCTAAACTCCTTCCTAGGAAAATGATCCCTTTTTGATTTATCTATTTTCGTTTTTGAGATCTTATTTGACAGTTCTCTAATTACCTTAGCCATCTCATCTATTTTATCTCCTGAGGATTTCCCTGATCCCGAGAATCCACCTTGTTCTTTGAATTTCCTACTTTCTTTGTTCCCGGTTTCTATTTTTGCTTTTAATTTCCCTGATGCCATCATGTTCGATTCGATTTCTAGGGCATCATCTTTCATTTTTGTGAGATCTGTTGATCTCCTTTCTCTCAATAATAGAGTGAAATCAGGATCAAAGGCTCCAGTGAAAGTCACCTTTGCTGTGGGTTGAGAAGGTTTGACCTCGACTGGGATTTTATTATACAACATGTTAAACCTTTGTGTGAACTCAAGAACTGATTCTGAGTTTTTCTTTTTAAGGGCTCCAAATTCAATTAGGTAATAGAGGTGGTCTCTCCTTCCCCCCCATTGTCTGATAAAAGCATTTTCAAGTTCTTCGTAAGATCTTAGAGATCCTGCTACTAAGGCTCGGAACCAGTTCCTCACCTGTCCTTCGAAAGTCTGAACGAGGAGTCTAGAATAGACATCTTCATGTTCGATTCCAAGGATGTCGGAAAATTGGTTAAAGAAATTTATGTGTTCTTGAGCGGTTAAATCTCCTTCCCCTATAAATTTGGGAAGGCTTTTCATATAATTTTCGGGAAGGTCGTGTAGGGGAACTAGGAGGACAAGGGGGGCATATCTGCCAACTACCTTAGCAAAGATTCCAAGAAGAAGTGCTTGGCCGCTTGTTGGTCCTTCTGGGGCACCGCCCCCAGCTCCTATGTCTTCGTGTGTAGCCATTGATGGATTTGAGGCTGAAGCTCAGAGTGTGTGAGGAGAAGGCTCATGGAAGCTTGGGTAATATACTTTAGGAAAAGAGAACGTATTGTTTGAAGAGGGAAGTGAGACGGATCTCTCAAGTGTTTCCTTAACGTTCAACTACGTAAAATCAGGCTGACAAATAATATTCATGGGTGAAATGATTTGTCTAAGGGATCTTTGTAATTTTAAAATCTTTTCCGGATCAAAGACTGGCGAGGTCTGCTTGTCGTCTGGGTTCTTTCTAGTGTTCTTTCGGCTAAAATCCAGTTTACTTATCGTGGATTTGCCAAGTGAAAAATGAAGGTATCCTTAGAAGGTTTTTCTATCTTTGTTCACTATCAAAGAAATAAAGTGTCAATGTTGTTCTTCCCAGGGAAAAGTTTCATTTCTTCAATCCCCGGCAACGACGCCAAAAAGATGTTGTTCCTGAGTTTATACTTGAAGGCTCTAAAGTATACTGTCAAGGAATTCGAAAAGATAAAGAGACTTGAGGGGTAAGAATCAATCGTGAAGGGTAAATCAGAGTTAGTTTCTCAACTATCTTTGTCTAGCTTCCAATTATTCTTGGATGCTGATATCTCTCTCGATAACTGCCCATGAGCGTTCTAATTCAACCCAGGTAGTTTTTGTTTGTAGGATAGTGTTAAATAAGTTCAAAGAAATGCTAGTTTGATCTTGAATGCTAGGTTCTATGTTAGGTTGTCTATTGTTTGGGACAATCATGGGGAGTAAAATTTTATTGAATTATAAAATGTTTAAAGATTTGTTGCTTCAGTTTTGAGGGATGAGATAGAAAAGGAGTTTTGGAACTCAAAATAATAACACAATAATAGTAGAGGGAGTTTCTTGTACTTGAAATGATTTTGAGAATAGTACAATAATAACTAAAGTAACGTTGCCGAAAAATATGAGGCTTTAATCATGAAAGAATCTCATATCATAATAGAAGAAGGAGAGAAAAACGAGATTTCTAATGAAGTATAAAATATAACCATCCAAATGACCTACAGGTCTTGAAACTGCTGATAACAATCACATAGGAAAAAATGCAAATGATTAGATAATCAAATAAATTCAAACTACAATAGAAGTTTGAGTTAAACTATAACTGGTCATTCATTAGAAAGACATGAAAAGAAAGATGTTGAAAGATATTGAAAACAGAGTAAAGGAACACATAGGTTAAAGTTGACAGAATTCAGAATCTCTTCTGCATTATCTATATCATTGTAAATCAGAAAACTTCTAATAGAATTGGCTCCCAAAAAAACAAAAATCCCTTTCTCAGTCTTGTGAAATTATATTTATACATGATCACCAAACTTTTTTATTTTTGTTGGTGATTAACTAACTTTCGAAGACTAATAGTTACATGAATGTGAAATACTGAACTATTTGTATTTCGATCTTTATCTTCTTTGATTAATTTCGATGATGAAATTTTCAAAATAATACTTTATTTCTTTGTTGATGAAACTCCTTCTTCTGTTTTGAGACAATCAATACATTTTCCCAGGAGTTGCACCAACACCCTAGGAGCCTCTAGAATATCTTTCACCTCAAATAGGAAGAATTTTCTCTGTAGTCCTGGTAGAAAATCGTCAACTATCTTTCTTGTAAACTCAATAGTTTGTAACTTTAAATTCAACTTCACCATCCACCTGTTAATCTATGTAACATCAATTACCTTTATCTATGATATTTCTAATTGAATTTCATCCAGATTCTCCTTGAAATTTAATTGATGCCTTCCAATGTTGATTTGTCCCAATAACCCAGGACAGTTGTCTCTTCCAATGTTCAACGAAGCCTTATCTAGAAGATCGAAAATTGCTTGGAAATCATCGTTAACCTCTTTGGTTATTCTCTTGTTTTCGTCAAGGCTTGCCTCCCGAACCTTGAGTATTATATACCCTTTGATCTTCTCTGAAACAGATAACTTTTGAGTCTTTCTGATCTCCTCTTTTGCTGAAAGAGTCACTACCTTTTGAAAAGTGGTTCTGGCTACTTTTGCTTCCCACTCCTTTAAGAGGATACTATCGAAGGATTTGCTTGTCTCTTGAAAGTAAGTCTGAATAATTTCTAGCTTCGAGATCAATCCCTGTTTCTCTTTTTCTATTTTTTCATGTATTTCCAATGCCTGGGATTGTAAGGTTTCCATCTCTACCACTTGATTTTGGATTGAACGCATCTTGTTCTGTAATTGTTTATTCATTTTTTTCTGATGTAGGACCTGTGCTTGACTAGCCTGTATCTTCATGTTCACTTCGTTTAAGCTTGTTCTTAGTATTTGAATCTCCTGTATGTCACTGGTTCTGGCTCGTTCTAGCCCTTTGTTTATTTCCAGACTAATACTTCTTTTAGTCTCCCTTAATTGACTTTGTAGTTGGGCTATCATTTGGTCTTTCTGTTGTAACCTAGTCCTCAAATTGCTTACAGAGTGTAAATTTGCTGATGCGAAGGTGTTGGACAACTGAGAGGGGGGGTGAATCAGTTTTCACCGTGCTTAAACAATTATGGTTCTTTTAAAATATTTACAACGAACTCAATGATGATCACAATAGTGCAGGGAAATGAACAATGGCACATTCAGTATCAGTCACATATATGAGAAACATAGAGACAAAAATTTCCCAAGGAAACCCATACAGGGTAAAAACCTCTTCTTGTTTATATGATAAGTATTATTTACATTCTTTACATTATCATACATTTGAGCACCAACTCATTGTGAGGCTACAACCTCTATTTTGTAGGCTGCAACTTGCTGAGAGAACCAAATCTCTGTTTTTCGATAGCACCCACTGGAAGGAAGCTCCAACTCCCTGGTTTCTCTAGCTCCAACTAGAAGGAAGCACCAACTCCCTGGTTTCTCTAGAACCAACTAGAAGGAAGCACCAACTCCCTGATTTCTCTAGCACCAACTAGAAGGAAGAACCAAATCCCTGTGTTCAAGCCCCCACTTGAACCTCTGAGGACACCAGTCCTCCCTCGCACCTCCCAACCTCCCTGGATGATGAATATGAAATACTGAAACCTATAACAGCTCAATAGCATCTTACCAGTCTCATCACTATTCTACAAGATTTTTCTACTCAGAATTCCTCACTGTCTTCCAGCATGCATCTGCTGCCCATTCTGTTCTTCTGCTTTTATGCTCTGTGCACCATGTCCATTCGCTGCACAGTTCTTCTTCTGTTCTTTTCAGCTGCTGCACTCTAATCCTTCTTCATGCATGAATCACCTTCAATAACATCCACAACAATTCCAACAACAACAACAACCCCATCTCATCTTTGTACTGTGTATTTATAGCTTTTGTGCACCTTGTGCATGCAATGCGCGCAATCCCTCTGCATCCTCACATCACATCGATATCCTCCATAACTTGAGTGCTCTGTCTGATCATCATCGTGACTCTTCAGCTTCTCTGGCCGTTTTTCCACTCGTTCAGCATCACTATATGTTATGCTGAGATTCCTCAGCCTCTCTGGCAGTTGAGACTCTTCGTCTTCTCTGTTCCAGTTACTAGCTTCAATGCTCATCCAGTTGTCAGTCGTCTCCACGAGCATCTTCATCCCTCTTCAAGATTCCCAGAGACTCTTCATCTCCTCTGTCAATCACCCCGAAGTGTCTTTGAGTCGTCTAGCAGAAACCATCAGTGGTTTCTGGCAGTTACACTGTGACGTGCAACAATAGCCCTCCTATCTCCTTTAGTTTCATCTGAACTGTTGGATTAACTCTGAAGGATATTGTCGTGATTTATGCGTTTCGCACTTTCGCAATTCAGAGATTCTACGATGAGGCATCTTGACTCTTCATGTTGCGAGCTCCGAAAAGGAGCTTGGCTGCTCTAGCTCCCTCCTCTTCGTGACCACAGGCGGTGACCACCGGTTATAGCGATATTTCATCTTTTCGATATTTCAGTATTCGTATGATTCTGTGTTTTGACACTCCCAGACACGATCCCCAAAATTTTGAGGCGGAGCTCATCTGCACTAGGTCGTTCCTCCACATGACCACACGCAGTGACCACAGGCTGCGCTATAAGGCGCTGCTAACTTATGGTCTTCATTAACCTTGATCAATGGTCCACAATCTCAATGAATCAACAGTCCAGATATTTTCGCGATCTCGCATCTCATTGTTCCTTAGATGGAGGCTCTCGTTACTCCAAGTCACGATATGCGAAGCTTCGAGATGGAGCTTAGATCAATGGTCCAGAACTCTTGGTGATCTGACAGTCTAGATCTTATCATGAGTTCACTTCTTGTGATTCCTGTGATGGAGGTTCTCGTCACTCCAAGTCGCGATAGGCGAAGCTCCGAGATGGAGTCTTTGTGGTGCTCTGATCTTTTTCCACGCGTCCTCTTGGTCAACGGTCCACGACTGTCCCCGATGGATGGTCAGGATTCCTTCACAGATTTGGGGAGTTGGATGACTCTTGGACTTATCCACCTTGTAGCTTCACCATATCTAATGGCTATTGAGCCTTCGTAGATACCCCAGATCCTACGGCCCAGATCTTCTCATGATTTCTCCACTTCATGATTTCGCTGCTTCGCGATTTCGTCCACCTTCACGATTTCGCTGCTTCGTGATTTCATCCACCTTCGTGATTTCGCTGCTTCACGATTTCGTCCACCTTAGCGATTTAGCTGCTTCACGATTTCCTCCACCTTCGTGATTTCATTGTTCTTTCCATCGCTGTTCTTTGCCATCACTGATCTTTGTCATCACTAATCTTTGCCATCGATGATCTTTGCCATCGTTGATCTTTTTCATCGTTGATATTTTCCATCGCTGATATTTTCCATCGATGTTCTTGCCATGAATGACAAGCTTACTCCCAACTGTAAACCTTCCAACAATCTCCCCCTTTGGCATTGATGGAAACCCTGAACGGTTGTGCTAATCTATTTGGACCTTCAACTGTAGCATCCAATCCGGACAACTCCTTTTCTCCCCCTTTGACATCAATGTCAAAGAAAAAATGTTCCCCCTCTGTTGTTGCATTAATTTTAGGAGGTATCAGATATGCAACCAATATAGGACTCCCCCTAACAGGATGGACTCTCTTAGATGTGAGACAGGATGACACCCAACTTCTGTCTGAGATATTCAAATATTGTCTTGGCTAGGGGTTTAGTAAAGATGTCTGCAATTTGTTCTATAGTGGGAATGTAATGGACCTGAACAATCTGATTGGTGACCTGCTCTCTCAGAAAATGATATTTTATGGGAATATGCTTGGTCTTGGAGTGGAATACAGGATTTTTAGACACACTGATGGCACTAGTGTTATCACAATGAATTGGGATCGGTGTAGTGTATTTTACCTCCAACTCTGCAAGTGTCTGAATCATCCATAATACCTGAGTGAAACAGGTAGTAGCAACAATGTACTATGCCTCTGTGGTTGATAAAGAAATGGATCCTTGCTTTTTACTAAGCCAGACTACTCAGGAGTCACCCAGGAAGAATGCTCCTCCACTGGTAATTTTTCTCTCATCAACACAGTTTTCCCAATCTATATTTGAATAAGCAGTCAGTTGAAGATTTTGATTTCTGGAATACCACAGACCATAAGTCATTGTTTCTTTCAAATACCTGAATATCCTTTTAACAACTTGCAAATGAATCTGTTTAGGTGCAGCTTGATATCTTCCTACCATTCCTATAGCATGCATTATGTCTGGGCGAGATGCTGTGATGTACAACAGAATTCCTATCATTGATCGATATGAGCTTTGATCAACATCAGGTGAATCATCATCCTTTCTTAATTTACATCCAGTTACCATAGGTGTACTCACAGGTTTAGAATCTTCCATTTGAAA
>JZKD02S1642130.1:312638-327276 GCA_000966675.3 Picea glauca
ATATAAATTATGTCGTGTCGTTCATTGGATCTCCGACCCGGCACAACGTTAGATGGATAGCAAGGTCATCGGTCTAACTATATTACCATCATCAATCTGACGAATATAACCAATGAATGTCTGTTGGAGTACTAACGCATATTGGGCATCAGAATGTCAAACACAACATCAGAAGTCCTACTTTGCAGTCATATTTGTGATGGTGGTTTTTTCGGACTTCTGACGTGTATATGTCGAAAATAATGGAAAATATGAATGATGTTTTAGTCTTTACGCATGTCGGTATACTGACTAGAGTCTGCCAGATATACAATGACCCCATTTTCGTCAGATAATTTGACTAAATTACATCGACGGATCTGATAGCCATGTTTTGTCAAAGTATCGATGGAAGGTCATCAAGACACTGATGTACATTTGTTGGATTTCGTCAAAATTCTAGCAGTGGTTTTAAGATTCCAAAGCTCAAAATTTAATTTTGGCTATTGAATGTTTCTATCTCTATTCTTGAACTGCTTTCCATTCTTTACCACAAACTTTAACACAATTTATGACTTACAAATCTTACTATACCTAAGGTTTAGTTTTGAAATTCAAGATTGATAAATCAAGATCTGATACACACGTCAAAGCTTAACATAGCTCTAATACCACTTGTCAGGAAATGAGACACACTTCCACAAGAAACCTAATAAAAGAGAGGAATAGTTTAATCAAGAATTTAAATGACAAAGAAATCACATAGTACACAGAGATTTTACTCTGGAAACCCAAACTAGGAAAACCAACATTCCTTAAGTGTTATGTTCTCTTCTTTTCTTATTTAATATGAATAAAAGGTTACATGTATAACCTTGTTCCATACCTAAGACACAATCGACATCATACCCTCTTTTATGTGCAAGAACAAACTTGTAGCCAATTCAACTTACATCTGCATGACCAACAACCTACATCTAAATATTTCTCTATATATTGGCTATCTTATGATTCATTGATTAGACTTTACAACCTTACAACACACATCTTTATAGGATTTACAATAGGAAAAACCCTAAAGACGTGGCATCCAAAAATGGTTATAGATCCATGAATATCATTGGCTACAAATCCCATGAATCTCAGTATTCTATTACAGTCAATTCCAAGTCGGATTACCATTCGACTACAAATCGACCTTCATTCGGTCTTTAGGTGGTTTCCACACTCCCGCCTATCGACCTCTTGTCAGTTGACCTCTTCAACTTGTTGTCGATGGATTTACCATGTCAAACCGCCTCGACCTTCTACTTCGACTTTACTCAGTCGACTAACCTCGAACTTCAACTTTGACTTTACTCAGTCGACTAACCTCGACTTTCGACTTGTTGTTGATCTACCTAGACTAGACTTTCGCTGCAAAGAATATCAAAACCCAACAATATATTATATGAGTGCACTATGCACCTTTTGTAATATATTCTTATGAATGATAATATAATAATCATGTTGTTGTGGATGTATCCCATTTTGGGGTGAACCACATTAAATATATGGGTTATGATGAATGGTGTGTTGTATGTGTTTATTTTATGTTCTATTAATGGTGAAAATTTAATGTATGAATGATTAATATGAATATGGTATATGATGGTTCTGCACACATGATGAATGGTATAATGAATGAATGTTAAGTATGAAAAATATGATGAATTCCTCCCATTCCCCCATGACTGCGAAAACCTAATTCCTACAGTCCCCATAGGTACCACAGGTGAGACTTCACCTACTTGCAGGTGATACTGAAAGGGATGGTATATTTAGGGTTTTTTTGGTGATTTAATGTTGAATCTTGGGTCTTCCCATTATGCACCAACAAGTAGCTACAAAATCTTTGATGATGTAGTAGCTCAAAATACATTTTTGTAGCCTAGTCACTAAAACGATTTTCTGCAGTGAAATCATTGTTCTATAGGGATGCGATCACATCAATATTGAACCCGAACTTATGGAAGATGTAAAATTTATCCTTGAATCTCATTCACCTATCAAATCAACCCATGGATCCTCCAGATCAACTCAGAAGTAAAGTCAAACTTGCATTCAAATATGTACAAGTGGTGTTTTGTAGGATGGGTTTTCATAGAATCAACATGAGAAAGGAACATGATCATATTAGAGAAATTCATTCATTTTTTCATGAACTTATCCAATATGTGGATGACCAATCTTATTCCATACATCCACGAAGAATGTTAGATCTAATTCTGCATATATGCATGTGTAATTTGTTTGTAAATAGTTTATGAAATCCATGCAGTTTGGATATGTCTGATATCATATGTATTGTATAAATATGGGTAATCAAACAATAAGAAGGATATATATAAATTATCTCTTGATGTCATACTATTTTAATCATATTGTTTTTGAATTAATATAAAGATCTGGTTACTATGCATTCTCGAGAGTTACATGTTTTGAGTTTATAAAGTTTAAGTCTCATACGATCTTTCTAAGGAGCATTACCCAAGCCAAGAGGGCCCCCTGAGGAGAAGTATGCAATTCAATTTCTTTACTATTGGTATTATTTTCTTATTCAGTTGTGATATTTCATATTTCTATTGATTTCTTTTATGCAAGTTTATTTACTTTTGTTTACACAATATAACTAACACATCAGACATCAATTGAATAATTAATTTTTATTTCCACATCAGGAAATCTCATTGCTTTAGATGATCGAAAGATTGTCATTAACAATCCAATATATTGATGATCCTAAGTGTTTAAAACTGTATTTGTGACTCTATTATTATGTTTCTTCATCTTTACCAAGTACTATGTTCTTTCTGCAGTAATCATAACTATATTTCTGCATCCAAGGAAGTGAACATTTTTTCCTTGTGGATAATTAGATAGATTAGAACACTAGTACCTGCATATATTTTTCATTGCACTTCATCATTTTACAGTCCCTAGGTTTATCATTTAATGTAGCAAAATTCATCTAATTGAATTGGCTGACATTTTTTGCACTATTGTCGGGGAAGTACAAAGAGGCATTTAGTTTTTATTTATTTCAATGCACATAGGACTGAATGCATGGGAAGGGATATGAGAATACGAGAGGTAAAAACCTACACATTCGCTATGAGTATAGTTGTATCGATTATCTTTTCAACCATTTGAAATCATGATTAATAGAATGCATGAATAAGTGTAGAGATAATAGAGGTAGATTTACTAGCGATAGGAGTACACCAAACACCACTTCACCCACTCCATCACATAATATTGTAATATCCACACCATCATATAATGCATATGCAGGTAGAACTACAATAGGAGGACAATTAGGAAGAATTGTGATTACACAAACAAAATGAAAAGGAAAATTTGGAGAAGGAATTTCTAAATCAGTAAAAGTTTCGTCAACCTCACAACAAGTTGTCATACTTCTAGCCAAACCTCAAGAAAAATAATTACTTAGTGGGCATTCTGAAATTGTACTTCCATAAAACCCTTTTGAAGAACCATAATTCTTTGTTTCATCAGAGGAATATGTAAATAAATAATACACCGTGTCTGGAATATTTTGTGGCTGATAATAAGTAAGAGGACTTGGAGGTGGAGATGAAGAATGACAAGAACAACCAGAAAGAGAAGAAAGACAAAAGGGAACATACACATTTGTTGTTGATGATGAATTTGGATTTATAATTTTGGATCCAACAGTTGTAGTCCAATTGAAGAACATACCATGTTCAACACTGCCCAACTTTCATGGTATGATAACTGAAGAACCATAAACTTTTATTTTCAAATTTGACGTGTTATGTCATAGATATGATTATTATTTTGACACTACAAAATTGAAGTTGTTGTTGGAAATATAACTGAGAGGGGGGGCTGAATCAGTTATAATATAATCTTGAAACTTTTTTTTGTTCTTTTCTGAATCTTTCTAAATTATTATTTAATGTGTTACTGATAAATTAACATGCATAGATATACAGTATTTGATCAATCACACAGAATACGCAGAGACACAGATTTATCATGAGGAAACCCATAAAGGGAGAAAACCTCTTCTTCTTAGGATTTCAATCAAGCTCCAACTTTCATATGCATCACAATATTTGAGCTCCAACTCAAATATGAGGCTAAAACCCCTGATAGCAAGCTACAACTTGCAGAGAGCACCAACTCTCAGATTTCTCTAGCACCAACTAGATGGAAGCACCAACTCCCATGTTTCTCTAGCACCAACTCTCGAAATATCTTCTAGCACCAAGTAGAATTTAGAGGACTACAATCCTCCCTAGCACCACCCTATTTTTGGCATGATTTATAGGAAAGCATGTGCTTTTCATTGATGGAAAGAACAACAACAATGATGGAAAACAAGAACAACAAAGATGAGACATGCAGGAGAAGGTTCGGAGGACGAAACCTTTGAATACTTAGAAACCTTCTAAGTCGAAAGAAATCGTAAGATCAGGATGAGGAGTGATAGTGGTCGTTGAATCAGTGTCCAGACAGTAGGAGCACACAGAAGAGGAGAACATATCTCAGTAGTTGGATATGAGCAAAAAGGATCAACAATCGTTGGATCCAGAGATAAATGCACAAAGGTTAAGCCTTTGATAAGATAGAAGAGAAGCATTGTAGAAAGATCGAGTCGTCGATATGAGAACGTGATCAAAGAACAATGTTTAGTTCCAGTATAAAGATGTGAGGAGGTTGCACTCAAGAAAATTTGAAATTTGAAATTCCTGGAATGCGAATTTTCGTCAGTCGTTGGATCAATTTCAAGTGGAAGGAAAAGATAAGATAGCAAAGTTCCATCACATAAATATCAAGCCATCGAACCAAGATCTTGATCGAATGAACAACATTCACTTCGGATATAAATATCCAAGGAGGTTATGCTCCGGAAAGTTTGATATTTGAAAAACCCGAAGCCTAAAAATCCTAAATGAATAAGGATCGTCGAATCTGGAGATCAAACAATGACCATTAGATCAGGGAGATCTATTTCAACATATTATGTCAGCAAATCTCATCCTCAAGGCCATGTGGCAGACCACGTTAGCAGGCCACATTAGCAAGGACACATGGCATACCACATCGACAAAGGACATGTGGCAGACCACGTCGACAAAGGAAATGTGGCAGACCACGTCAGCAAATGGCATATGGGAGACCATGTCAACAAGTACACATGGAATAATCAGATGATGACAAGTTTCAAGAGGAAATTGGCTTGTTCCATGTCAACAAGTGACGTAAGAAATCTACGTCACTCCGAGAGATTTACTTTGGAAGGTTCATCACCAACAAATGTCAAAAGTCTCGAAGTCCTGAAGGACGAAGGTCTGAAATCGCTCTCAGCCATCCGATATGAAGATCACTTCGGGTGTATTCTCAATCATTGATCATGAAGGAGGGTACGTGTCAATGGATCGTGAACTCCGGGTGAAGCTTCTATGGAAAAACACGAAGTAGAAAGGTTTGAGATTGGCGAAGGCCAAAGTCCTAGAGTGAAGGATAGTCGTTGGATTAAAAAGGACATATGTCAGCAGATATTTCATTTTGCAAGATATCCATTCAGATGAAATGAGAAGTTGAGATTTGAAATCTCTGAAGTCTAGAGACCTGAAGGGATTGTGACCGTTGATCCAAAAGGGGAAACGCGTTAGTGGATTTTTAGCTACGGGAAAAATCAAAGGAAGGATGAAAGAAAGTTGAGAGTTGAGATTTTCGAACCCCGAATACATGAAGGGATAGTGATCATCGATCCAAAAGGGACACACGTTGTTGGATCGTGGACTCCAGGTGAAATGATCCAGAAGCAAGTGGATTTTGAGAATCGAATCTCCCAAAGCCCGAAAGGAGAAATCAATCTCATCTGTTTGTTTGGAGGTTAGATCTGATCCACAGATCATGAAAGGACAGATCTGAACCATCCACTCAGGAGCACTGTCAAGATTGTAAGATTGACGGTCCCATCGCATTGTGGGTCAGAACATTCTCGGGTCTTAATTTTTCGTGAGCGGGACGCAATTGAAACCACGGTTTCGATGAAAGGGTATGTGGAAACTCAAAGTAAATTGTGGGGTGAAAAGAAGTTTGATTCAAACCAACCATGGACGTGCACACAATCATGTGGTCACATGAATCTCATAGCCCAAGGTCATATCGTGAAATGGAGCCAACGCTCACTAGACATAAATCGGGAAGCACTTTTTGAATAAGTGTTTGGTCATCGTTGGTGGTCACGCAAAGGAAGGGGATTAGAAGCCAAAGAAGCCATAATTGACTGGCCGTAACTGACAGAGAAGATGAAGAGTTTCAACACCTAGAGAAGATAAGGAATCTGAGCATAACTCCTACAGATGATGAACACATTGAGTATAACCACTAGAGAAGATGAAGAGTTGTGATGATGATCAGGGAGAGGACTCGACGTGACAAAATCATGCAGAACAGAGAAGTGAAAGTAGTATGTGAGTTAGCTATGCAGTTGTGAGGAAGAGATGGAGTGAACAACCTGTAGGGAAGAACAATGACGCAGTGAAGAGCATGCAAAGGCATTGCACATACAATGCAGATGGCACACGGAGCATAAAAGGAAGAAGAACATAAAGTGCAGGTGAGGCAAGCAGAGAGACACTGATGAAGGAAGAGAAGAGAAGTGTAGTAGAACAATGATGAGACTGGTAAGCCATAGATAAATTTTTTATCACTATGATAAATTTATAAAAATCAAATATTTATATTTCAAGGTGGTAGGGAGGTGCTAGGGAGGACTGGTGTCCTAAGAGTTTTAAGTGGGTGCTTGAACACAAGGAGTTGTATCTTCCATCTAGTTGCATCTAGAAAAACCAGGGTGGCAGGGTGGTGCAAGGAAGAACTATTGTTCTCTGTTATACAAGTTGGTGTATGTGTGACTGGAAGTTGGTGCTTCCATCTAGTTGATGTTGTAACACTCAGGGAGTTGGTGTTTCCTTCTAGTGGGTGTTAGAGAAACCAGAGAGTTGGTGCTTTCAGCAAGTTGTTGCTTGTAAAACAAAGGTTGTAGCCTCAAGAGCAGTTGGAGCTCATAAGAATGATAATGAAAGGAAAATAAATATTACTTATCATATAAATAAGAAGCGGTTTTTCCCTTTATGGGTTTCCTCGTGTGTGTTATTGATGTTTAATATTCTATTGCTTACTTCCCTGCATCATTGTGATCGTCATTGAGTGTTCTGTAAAGAGTTTAAAATGGGAATAATTGTTTAAGAAGAGTAACAAATGATTCACCCCCCCTCTCATTTGTCCAACAATTGGTATCAGAGTAGGTTCCTTTTATCTAAGGGTAGATCCTAGAGCTTAAACATGACTATCCATGAAGGAACTTCAACCAATAAGGCCCCCCTATTCAATGGAACAAACTTTTCCTTCTGGAAAGTTAGGATGAGAACCTACATAATGGATTTAGGTGCAGATGTTTGGGATGTGGTAGAGACTGGTTATGAAAGCCAGTCGTACCATATTCTAAGGATGAAAAGATAGAATTTAGCTTCAATGCTAAGGCTATGAATTATATTCTAAGTGGACTTGAAGAAGTAGAATTTGTAAAATTTATGCACTCAGAATATGCCAAATAAATGTGGGACAAACTCATTAGTAGTTATGAAGGTAATGAGAAGGTAAAGGATGCCAAGCTTCAAACCTACAGATTACAGTTTGAACAGCTAAAGATGAAAGAGGATGAAATTGTTGGGAAGTACTTTATGAGAGTTGAAGAACTAGTGAATTCCATGAAGAGTCTTGGTGAGAAGTTTGAAGACGTATTTTTAGTACAGAAAATTTTAAGATCTTTGTCAAATAGGTTCAACCCAAAGGTCTCTGCTATAGAATAACTTAATGATCTAAAAACTCTACCTTTTGATCAACTTCTAGGAACATTGACTGCATATTAAATGAGGATAGGTAAAGATAAATCCACCTCTAGAGAAGCATCATTTAAAGAAGATAAGAATGAGGATTCTGAGCCTGATGAAATTGAAGAAAAATTTGTGAGAAGACTAAAGAAAGGATCAGGCAAGTACAAAGGAAAATTGTCCTTCAAATGTTTTAATTGTGGAAATATAGTTCACTTTGCATCTAAGTGTCCACACAAGAAGCAGGATCAAAATTATGAAGGTGAAAAGAAGTTCAAAACCAAGAGATTTGGTAAAAGGAAACTTTTATGTGTAAACAATGACGACTCTTCAGAAGACACAGATAGTGACTCTTCTTGTGAAGATAAGGTTAATGAATTTATTCTTATGGAAAAAAATGATTATGATAATAAAAGCATAGGAAGTGATGTTGATGATGAAGAAGTTGTGGTTGACTTGTAAGGATAACTAATCAGTGCTCTAGAAGAAATTGCTAGACTCATATCTAAGAAGAAAAAGAAGAAAACATTGTTGATACAGTTTGAGAAAGACAATAAAGAACCTAATGAAAACTTTGCCCTGCTAAAGGTGGAATTAGAAAAAGCAAAGAAAATAGAGGACATTCTGAAACAACAGTTATCATAAAAGAAGGCAAGATGTGAAGCCTTGGAAGAAGAGGTAGTAAAAACCAGAAAAGAGATGGAGAGGTTTAAAACATTATATCTCCAAAACCTTCCAAGCATTAAAGCCACAACACAACTAAACGACATTCTGAGCAAACATAGATCTCCTTTGTTGAAGATTGGTTTAGGTTATGTAAATGGTTCAAGTAGCAAGAGACAGAAAGCAAAGAGCCAGTAAAGATGATCAAGTTCCAAGTCAACAGGCAATCAAACCATGAGAGTACTTTGTCACCAAAAGCTAATAAAGACAAGATGATCCATGATAAGAAAAAGAAGATATCAGAATATGGAACAACAAATGCCAAGAAGAATGCCACCCTTCAGGTACCAAAATTTCTTCCATGGTTACTATTTTTACTGTTAAAATTTTGGTCATAAGATTGCAAATTGTCAAATTAAGTTTAGAGACATGCAACTATGGAGGTCAAGAAATAAACAATCTTTACAACATAGAACTAAGCATCCAATGAATAGACAATGTAGCACGAATCACTTTGACCTACTGAAAAATGAGCTCAAATGTTATAACTGTCATAAATTCGGCCACAAAGCTGCAAACTACCATTTGAATAAGTACAAGGCAGATCCAAGGATAAATCATTTAGCTATAAATGCCAGCACATGGAAAAAGAAAGATAGTGAAAAATGTGGTCTAGTACTTTCAGCTCAAAAACAAAAAGACCCCTAGTATATAGACAGTGGATGTTCCAAGCACATGACTGGAGACAAGGATAAGTTTTATGTCTATAAGTAAAAGAAAAATAGGAAATGTAACCTTTGTAAATGATGAACCAGGTAAAATCAAGGGTAAAGGGATGGTGATTTTGAGTAATGGTAAAGGAAAATCCCAGGATGTTTTTCTTGTAGATGGGATGAAACATAATTTTCTCACTGTAAGTCAAATGTGTGACAAAGGATGTGAAGTGGTGTTCACTTCCAAGGATTGTAAGATAAATTCTATAAACTCGGGACAGGTGGTGGCTAAAGGCATAAGGACATAAAATAATGTATATGTGTTGAAAGAAGATAAAGAAGAGTGTCATCTAAGGAAACATTATGAAATATGGTTATGGCATAGGAGACTTGGACATCTAAACTTTGACCACTTAATCAGCTCAAAATTCTTGAGGCAGTAAAAGATCTTCCAAGAATATCAAAGCCACAAGACTTTGTGTGTAAACCCTGCCAAGTAGGAAAGATAACAAGGACACAATTTAAATCCAAGAGATCTACTTCAACAAAGAAACCACTCCAATTAGTTCATATGAATTTATGTGGACCATCAAGACAGGAAGGCACAAGGAAGGAAAACTACTTTATGCTGATCATTGATGATTACTCCAGACTTACTTGGGTTTCTTTTCTCAAAGAAAAAGCTGAAGCATTTGAGAAATTTAAAATATTTAAGGCTTTAACTGAGAATCAAACAGGCAAGGGGTTAAAAGAAGTAATATCAGACAGAGGAGGAGAATTTATGGCAACTGATTTCAAGGAATTCTGTGATAAACATGGGATCAAGAGAGAATACACAATCCCATGAACTCCACAACAAAATGGAGTAGTTCAGAGCTAAAACAGAACATATCAGCAAATGGTGAGGTTAATGATGAATGAGAATAACATTGGTCAAACTTACTAGGTAGAAGCAATACACACAACAATCCATATTATTAACAAGGCCCACCTTAGACCACATAGTGAAAAGAAACCTTATGAATTGTGGTATGGAAGACTTGCTTCAATCAAACACTTCAAAGTCTTTGGGAGTAAGTGATACATAAAGAATAATAATGAAAACCTTAGCAAGTATGATGACAAGGATGATGGAGGCATCTTCTTAGGATATGGTACCAATAGTAAAGGATATAGATGCTTTAGTAAAATATTGCATAAATTAGTTGATTGTATTGATTTAAAGGTTGATGAAGGAGTCCCAGAAAGAGAGGTGAGAAATATTGAGTCTACTATAGAGGACACAACTGAAACTAAATATGAACATGTCCAAGAATCAGATGCAGAAGAGACACCTAGACAAGAAGAGTTAGGACAACAATCAACATCAAATCCTTCCTATAGAATTACTCAAAAGAATCATCCTGAAAGTCAGATAATTGTTGAGAAAGACAAAGGTGTACAAACTAGGAGAAGGACAATCAAAGACATCGAGCAATCACATATGGCCTTCATATCCATGGTGGAACCCAAGAACTTCAATGAAGCCAGTGAAGATGTAAATTGGTTAAAATCAATGAATGAAGAACTGGACCAGATTGAAAAGAATGACACTTGGGAACTCGTTACTAGGCCAGCAAATAAAAATGTAATAGGATCCAAATGGGTCTACAAAAATAAGATGAATGAGAAAGGAAATACTGTAAGAAATAAGGCTAGATTGGTCTGCAAAGGATATGCTCAAATAGAAGGATTGGACTTTGAGGAAACATTTGTGCCTGTAGAAAGATTAGAAGTTATTAGAATGTTTCTTGCCTATGCTTGTCATAAACAGTTTAAAGTCTACCAAATGGATGTCAAGTCAGCTTTTCTAAATGGAGATTTAAAAGAAGAAGTCTATATGGAACAACCAGAGGGTTTCCAACTGTCATATAACCCTGACTTTGTCTACAAGATGAAGAAATCCTTATATGGGTTGAAACAAGCTCCTCGTGCCTGGTATCATAGACTGGATACGTATCTACAAGACAAAGGGTTCAAGAGAGGAACAATTGACAACAATCTATATATCAAAACAGAGGGTAATGTTCTGATCATTGTGTTGGTCTATGTAGATGACATCATCTTCGGTAGTAATAATGCTTCATTGGTAAAATGGTTTTCTTTTGCCATGCAGTCTGAATTTGAAATGTCTATGATAGGGGAATTGTCATTTTTTCTTGGCCTACAAAATACTTAGAGGTCTGAAGGAATATTTCTTTCTCAAGAAAAATGTCTAAGAGAAATGTTGAAAATATTTCAAATGGAAGATTCTAAACCTAAGAGCACACCTATGGTCACTGGATGAAAATTAAGAAAGGATGATGACTCCCCTAGTGTTGATCAGAGGTCATATAGGTCTATGATAGGCAACCTATTGTACATCATAGCATCCCATCCATACATAATGCATGTTGTTGGAATGGTAGGAAGGTATCAGACTGCACCTAAATAGAGTCATTTGTTGGCTGTCAAAAGAATATTCATATACTTGAAAGGAACAATGGACTATGGCCTATGGTATCCTAGGAATCAGAATTTTCAACTATCAATCTATTCGGATGCTGATTAGGCTAACTGCATGGATGAAAGTAAAAGAACGAGTGGTAGTGCATTCTTGTTAAGAGATTCCCTTGTATCATGGTTGAGAAAGAAGAAAGGTTCCATTTCCTTATAAACTACAGAAGTTGAATACATTGCAGTTGCCACATGTTGTACCCAAGTATTGTGGATGATTCTGACACTTGCAAACTTGGAGGTCAAATATACTGCGCCGATCCCAATTCATTGTGATAATACCAGTGAAATCAGTCTGTCAAAGAACCCTGTATTTCACTCCAAGACCAAGCATATACCCATAAAGTATCACTTCTTGAGGGAACAGGTGACCAACTCTATTGTTTCCTTGCATTATATTCCGTCCAAAGATCAGATTGTTGATATCTTCACTAAATCGCTTGCAAAAGATCAGTTTGATTATCTACACCAGAAGTTGGGTGTGAACCCATTATCAACCTAAGAGGGTCCATCCTGTCAGGGGGAGTATGTATTGGTTGAATATCGGATACCTCGGACAAGGACTACAACATCTTAGGGGGAGCATGTTTTCTTTAACATTGATGTCAAAGGGGCAGAAAAGGAGTGGTATGGATGCTATAGTTGGAGGTCCAAACAAAATAGGCATGATTTACATGAAAGTGTGTGCTTTTCATTGATGGAAAGAACAACAAAAGTGATGGAAAACAAGAACAATGAAGACGAGACCTGCAGGAGAAGGTTCGGAGGTCGAAACCTTTGAATACATAGAAAACCTTCTAAGACGAAAGAAATTGTAAGCTCAAGAGGAGGAGCGACAGTGGCCATTGGATCAGTGTCCAAACAGGAGGAGTGCACAGAAGAGGAGAACAAATCTTGGTAGTTGGATCTAAGTGCGAAGGATCAGTAGTTGTTGGATCTAGAGATAAATGCATGAAGGTTAAGCCTTTGATAAGCTAGAAGAGTTGCATCGCATAAAGATTGAGCCATCAATCTGAGAACATGATCAACGAACAATGTTTAGTTCATTTATAAAGATGCAAGGAGGTTACACTCAAGAAAGTTTGATATTTGAAATTCTCCGAATGCGAATTTTTGTCATTCATTGGATCAATTTCGAGTGGAAGGACAAGATAAGATATAAAAGTTGCATCGCAGAAAGATCGAGTCGTCGATCCAAGATCCCGATCGAACGAAAAACATTCACTTCAGATATAAATATGCGAGGAGGTTACGCTCCGAAAAGTTTGAGATTTGAGAAACCCGAAGCCTGGAAATCCGAAATGAATAAGGACCGCCAGATCTGGAGATTAGAAAATGATCGTTAGATCAGGGAGATCTACGTCAATAGATTACGTCAACAAATATCGTCCTCAAGGACATGTGGAAGACCACATCATCAGACCACGTCAACAAGGACATGTGTCAGACCACATCGACAAAGGACATGTGGAAGACCACTTCGGCAAAGGAAATGTGGCAGACCACGTCAGCAAAGGGCATATGGGAGACCACGTCAGCAAGTACACATGTCATAATCAGATTGTTGGTGAAATTATATGCATAATATATTACCAAACATAAATTATCAACCGAGATTCATAATCAATAGAGTTGATGCACTATATGTGCCGATAACAGATAGGTTCCTATGTCTATTTAGTATAGCTTAGATAAGAAAACCATTTAGAAACTGACACACTTTTAAAAATAACAATGTTCACACAATTCGAAAGCTGGAAAGAAAAACTCATAAACAAGCAAAATCTCTTTCTCAAGTGATGGACATGTTCATTGATGTCTCATGAAATGAAAGGATGAATTTTGATTCTATTTCCTAGGGCAACTAAACTAACAATAATTAACACTTTGCGGATTCGCAACATTCCATTATAGGTCCATGTAGGGTGAGAGATGGAGGTCTTGATTATGCATATGTTAGCAAGGTGTAATCTAATCAATTTTGGAAAATAAATCTAAGTGTAGTGGGATGCTCCATTAAAGCTCGTGTATGGTGAAAGATGGAGGTCCAACTATCCCTGCATTCCACACTTTGCAACAAATTCGAATAGTGAAATCAAAACGAAATAACATGAAATCAAAGTAACAGATGCATGAAATGAAGATCTACACTAACAATTTACAATGAGATTACCAAGATGGATCGGTGGCCCTTGTCGATGCCAACATGGAAGCTTTTAGATCAGTAGATGCTAACTTCTAAGAGACACAAGATCACTGAATTCAAACTTGCATTAATCTTCAACAAGTAGGTTTACAAAAAGAGTCTTTTCATGAATCAAATCTACATCATAACAATTCTCCTCCCCTTTTCTCATGAAGAGAGGGCACTCTTTTTTATACATGAGAGCTTTGAAAAGAAGATAAACATCTCATAATTACAGATCCACTTTTCTCTCAACCAATTTCCCATTATTACAAAATATTATCCCTTCAAATATTCACACATATCTCTCATATATCTTGGATAAGATATGACAACCAAATCTCCATGATATTCTCCTTGGAATAGGCTTGAATTATCTCCTTAAATCTTGAAAATGGTGGAGGAAGTATTCGAGAAGTCTTTTTGAATTAATACTTCACATATTCCTACACATGATAAAGCTCACACATTTTTGAGATATATATGAAAACATGTCAATTTTCTAATATTTAACCACAAATTCCCTTTTAATACTAAAATAAATGATTTGGAAAATAATAAGGTTAAACCCATATTTAATTATGAAAATGGTATAATGAAAGGTTAATGGGGCGATGAAATGTGAAGAA
>JZKD02S1642130.1:332136-350032 GCA_000966675.3 Picea glauca
GACATTTCTGAGCCCCAACACAGATGATGACAATTGTCAAGAGGAAATTGGCCTGTGCCATGTCAACAAGTGACGTAAAAAAGCTATGTCACTCTAGGAGATTTACTTAAGAAGGTTCATCACCAAAAAATTTCAAACGTCTTGAAGACTCGAAGGACGAAGGTCTGAATTCTCTCTCAGTCGTCCGATTTGAAGATCACTTCAGCTGTATTCTCAATTGTTGATCGTGTAGGAGGGTACGTGTCAATGGATCGTGAACTCTGAGCGAAAATTCTCTGGGAAAACATGAAGGAGAAAGGTTTGAAATTTCTGAAGGCTGAAGTCCCAGAGAGAAGGATAGTCGTTGGATTAAAAAGGACAGATGTCAGTAGATATTTAATTTTGCAAGATATCCAGTTAGATGAAATGAGAAGTCGATATTTGAAATCTCTGGAGACCCGAAGGGATTATGACCGTTGATCCAAAAGGGGACATGCGTTAGTGGATTTCTAGCTCCGAGAAAAAGCAAAGGAAGGATGAAAGAAATTTGAGAGTTGAGATTGTCGAACCCCGAATACCTGAAGGGATAGTGACCGTTGATCCAAAAGGGACACACGTCATTGGATCATGGACTCTGGGTGAAATGATCCTGAAGCAAGCAGAGTTAGAGAATCGAATCTCCCGAAGCCCGAAAGGAGAAATCAATCTCATCCGTTGGTTTGGAGGTTAGATATGATCCGCAGATCGTGAAAGGAAAAATCTGAACCGTCCACTTAGGAGCATCGTCAAGATCGTAAGATCGATAGTCCCATCGCATTGTGGGGTCAGAACATGCTCGGGTCTTAATTTTTCGTGAGTGGGTCGCAATTGAAACCATGATTTTGATGAAAGGGTACATGGCAGCTCGAAGTAAATTGAGGGGAGAAAAATAGTTTGATTCAAACCACCCATGGACGCTCCTGCAATCATGTGGTCACATGAAGTTCATAGCCCAAGGTCATATCGTGAAACTGAGCTAGCGCTCACTAGACAGAAATCAGTAAGCGATTTTTGAATAAGCGTTTGGTCACCTCCAGTGGTCATGTGAAGAAAGGGGCTTAGAAGCCAAAGAAGCCATAATTGACTGGTTGTAACTAAGAGAGAAGACGAAGAGTTTAGACACCTAGAGAAGCTCAGGAATCCGAGCATAACGCCTACAAATGATGAAAACACTTAGTATAACCACCAGAGAAGATGAAGAGTTGTAATGATGATTAGGCAAAGGACTTGACGTGACAAAAACATGCAGAGTAGAGAAATGAAAGAAGTATGTGAGTTAGCTATGTAGTTGTGATGAAGGGATGGAGTGAACAACTTGTAGGGAAAAACAATGACGCGGTGAAGCGCATGTAGAGGCATTACACATAGAATGCAGATGGCGCATGGAGCATAAAGGGAAGAAGAACAGAAAGTGTAGGTGAGGCGAGAAGAGAGACACAGATGCAGACAGAACAGAGGAATGTAGCAGAACAATGATGAGACTAGTAAGCCATAGATAAATGTTATATCACTGTGATAAATTTATAAAAAGAAAAGATTTATATTTTAGGGTGGTAGGGAGGTGTTAGGGAGGAATGGTGTCCTCGGAGTTTCAAGTGGGTGCTTGAACACAGGGAGTTGTCGCTTCCATCTGGTTGCAACCAGAAAAAACAGGGTGGCAGGGTGGTGCAAGGGACAACTATTGTTCTCTGTTATACAGGTTGGGGCATTTGTGACTGGAAGTTGGTGCTTCTATCCAGTTAGTGTTGGAACACTCAGGGAGTTGGTTCTTCCATCCATTTGGTGTTGGAACACTCAGGGAGTTGGTGCTTCCTTCTAGTGGGTACTATAAAAACTAGAGAGTTGGTTCTCTCAACAAGTTGTTGCTTGTAAAATAGAGGTTGCAGCCTCAAGAGGAGTTGGAGCTCATAAGAATGATAATGTAAATAAAATAAAGATTAATTATCAAATCAAGAAGAAGATATTTTTCCCTTTATGGGTTTCGTCAGGAAATATCTGTCTTTGTATATTTAATGTGTGTGATTGATGTTTAATATTCTATTACTTACTTCCCTGCATCATTGTGATTGTCATTGAGTTTTTTGTAAAGAGTTTAAAATGGGCATAATTTTTTAAGCATAGTAAGAACTGATTCAACCCTCCTCTCAGTTTTCCAATACCTACTACCCTGATTGAATCTCACAAAACTTTAGTTACTTTCTCTATCTCTGATATGGTCTATTACAACTCCATGACTCCTCTGCCTCTTCCAACTTCTATTCTCTATTCTGCTTCTATCCTATGTTATTTCTCATGTTGCGCACCACGATCCTATGTTTAGCTTCTCTTCTTCCTTTATACTTTGTGTTGTCTCTTCTTTCTTTACACTCTGCCTATGATCTTCACTACAATTCATCCACTTCCTCTCATTCTTCCCACATACGTAGCTCCCCAACAAAAGCACACTTACTTCTCTGTTCTGCATTTATTTCTCATGCCCAGTCCTCTACCAAATCATCATAGAAACTCTTCATCTTCCCTGGTGGTTATACCGAATTTGTTCATCATCAATGGTTGTTATCCTGAGATTCTGTGGCTTCTCTGGAAGTCGCAAATCTTCTTCTTCTATGGAATTTACAATCAGTTGTTTTGTCTTATTTGGCTTTTGAGCCCCTTCCTTCATGTGACCAACGGCGGTGAGCATATGCCTAGAAAAATGAGTTTCACGACTTCACGCTTCAGGTATTCTGTTGTGAATAACCCAGGCTCTCCCAATTCCTGATCTTCAAAGTTCCGAAGTGGAGCTTAGAAGCACTAGATCCCTCCTCTATTCTCTCATTGATGTGACCTTGAGCAATTATCTCATGTGATGAAGCGATTGCGGGTGCAATCAAAGGTGGTTTGAGGGAAATCCGCTTTTCACCCCGAAATTCACTACACAGCTCCACGTGTCCTTTTTCCAAAACCATGGTTTTGATTGCGGCCCACCCTTATCTTTTAAAATTTCATGTACCTTCAATCCCCGCAATGCGATGGGACCGTCGATCTAATGATCTTGATGGTTCTCTTGAACGAACAGTTCATATTTGTTCTTTCACGATCTGTGGATCAGATCTAACCTCCCTAAATCAACGACGGTGATTTATTTCGTGATCCGGGCTTCAGGAGTTTCAAATCTCAAACCCTACTTTCTTTTGTATGCCAATATTATAGAGTTGATGATCTGTAGACACCTATCCTTCTCAATCAATGACTCTTCCTCCACTTCGGTACATTGACCTTTCAACCAGATCAACAGTTTTGTGTCCCCTTTCTTCATCAACAGTCGAGATCTCCTCTGGGTCTCTGGACTTCTGAAATCTGAAATCTCAAAATTTACTTCCCCTCAGAGTATGCGGATTACTGCTACATGTCCTCTTGTTGATATGGTCTACCACAAATCCTTGCTAGCGTGGTCTACCACTTGTCCTCTCAAATCAGACGAGTGAGGATTACTTCGGGTCTTTACCCAGAGTCCACAAAATTATGCCACGTCTTTTCTGGATTAGACGACCCAAATTATCTTCAGACAATCTGACGCTTGAGATCTTCTTTGGACAATCTGACGACTGATATTTACTTCGGATGATCCGATGGTTGACACGTATTTTCTAGATCAGACGACCTAGATTCACTTCAGATGATTTGACACTTGATATCTTCTTCGAATGATTTGATGTTTGATATTTATTTCGGATGATCCGACAATCGACAATTTATTTTAGATCTTCGGCTCTCCGGGCTTTGGGTATTTCAGTACTCAAATTGACACTCTAGATCAGATGACCCAGATTAAATTTGGATTATCTGACGTCTGAGATTTATTTTGGATGATCTGACGATCGACAATTTATTTCGGATCTCCGGCTCTCCGTGCCTCGGGTATTTCAGTTCTCAAAATGACGCTCTAGATCAGACGACCCAGATTCTATTCAGACAATCTGACACTTGAGATATTCTTCGGATGATCTAATGGTTGCGATATTCTTCAGATGATCCAACGGTCGAGAATGTATTTTGGCTCTCCAGCTCTCTGGGCTTCGGGTTTTTCAAATCTCAAACTAAAAAATATGAAGTGAGATTTTTTCGAAGCTTAACCTCCTCGCATCTTTATACCCGAACTAAATGTTATTCATCGATCATGATCCTATATCGATGACTAGAATTGTCTATGATGTATCTCTTCTATCTTATCTTGTCCTTCCACTTAGAATGATCCAGTGGATGACGAAAATTTGCATAAATGAGATCTCATATATTTTACTTCATTTATCCTATCATTCCACTCGAAAGTGATCCGACGACTGGAGGGAATTTGGGTTTGATCCGACGGCTGATGGGTATTTGGATAATCAAATTCTCAACTCTTTAGCCCCACTTATCCTATCCTTCCACTTGAAAATGATTCGACAACTGACGGGAATTTGGGTTTGATCCAACGACTGACGGGTATTCGGATAATCAAAATCTCAACCCTTTAACCTCTCTTACATTTCAGTACTTCTCTTTCCCTTCTGACCTTTGATCCTTGCATACTGTTCACTTCTCCTCTTGAGCTTATGATTTTCCTATTTTCCATCGTTGCTACCATTATTGACATCAATGAAAAGCACATGCTTCATGTAAAACATGCCAACAATCTCCCCCTTTGGCATTGATGGCAACCTGGAAAGGCTGCACTATTCTTCTTAGACCTCCAAATCTAGCATCCAGACCACACCTTTTCTCCCCCTTTGACATCAATGTCAAAGAAAACATGCTCCCCCTGAGTTGTTGCAGTACCGTTTCAGAGGTATCATATATTCAACCAACACATACTCCCCCTGACTAGATAGACTGTTTTAACTTGATAACAGGGTCATGCCCAAATTCTAGCGTAGATACTCAAACTGAGCTTTTGCAAGCGGTTTAGTGAAGATATCAACAATCTGATCTTTGGATGGAATATAATGCAAAGAAACAATAGTGTTGGTCACATATTCCCTCAAGAAGTGATACTTGATGGGTATATGCTTGGTCTTGGAGTGAAATATAGGATTCTTTGATACACTAATAGTATTATCACAATGAATTGGGATCGATGCAGTACATTTTACCTCCAAGTATGCAAGTGTCTGAATCACCCACAATACTTGGGTACAACAAGTGGTAGCTGCAATGTATTTATCTTTTGTAGTTGATAAGGAAATGGAACCTTGCTTCTTGCTCAACCATGCTATAAGGGAATCTCCTAAGAAGAATGCACCTCCACTTGTGATTTTCCTTTCATCCACGCAGTTAGCCCAATCAACATCTGAATAGACTGATAACTAAAAATTATGATTCCTAGGATACCATAGGCCATAGTTCATTGTTCCTTTCAAGTATCTAAATATTATTTTAACAGCTAACAAATGACTTTGTTTAGGTGCAGACTAATACCTTCCGACCATTCCAACAGCATGCATTAGGTCCGGATGGGATGATGTGATGTAAAATAGGCTTCCTATCATAGACCTATATGAACTCTAATCAACATCAGGTGAGTCATCATCCTTTTTTATCTTACATCAGGTGACCATAGGTGTGCTCATAGGTTTAGAATCTTCCATTTGAAAACTTTTCAACATTTCTCTTAGATATTTTTCCTAAGAAAGAAATATTCCTTCAGACCTCTGAGTAAGTTGCAGACCAAGAAAAAATGACAGTTCCCCTATCATAGACTTTTCAAATTCAGACTGCATGGCAAAAGATGTTACACATGATTTTGGTCACTCTGGTGATGTCTGTACTAGTGATGTATTCAGGCTCCCACAAGGACTTTTTGCCTGAGAAAAGTGACTGTTGTCTCCTTCCAAAAAACACATTTTAAGATGAATTCGTAGGCTACCTATATTACAGGATGCAAAAACCCTTCATTCTCATAGGCAATCCAAACTTAGGGTGAGAACTGTTCGCCATTTTCTCTATAGGGAGGGTGCAAACCCGTTTCAAAGCTTGGAAAAGAGAAGAGGTCATGAAGGTTCTAGAAGGGAATCTTCTAGAAAATGAGTTGGCATTCGCATGGTTGGCATCCTACTAACTTCTCAGATTTAGTGGGATCATCCTCATCCATTTAACCATCTCTCCTTCTCCTATATATTGAAAGTTTTCTCATGGAAAAGGTTAAGAAAGATTGAATGAAGAATTGGTGAAAGAATTGTGTGGAGGAATCTGCTTGGACAAAAGCTTGAAGACTCTATTTGGTATATCAAATTGTATTGGATCTTCTTCATGCAAGTGCAGAGCAAGTGTGTGTGTTGGAACCAAGGGTCACTGAAAGGAAGCTTGCAACATCAAGGAAATTTGGTTGTATCTTCTACTTTCATTTAATTTAATATAGTGGCATGTCCCTTTCCCATAAAATCACTCTTATTTTATTGCATAACTCCTTGATCATATGCATAGGTTGACATTGAATATACTTTGCCATCTTCACTTTGGTTGGTTTTTGTTGTCTTGGACCTGATTTCAAAAGAGCACTGGAGCGAAGAGGGAACAACAGAGACCTAAGGAAGCGATATAAAGTTATGTCACTCATTCCTTCTTATTAGTAGATTCAATGACTACAACTTAGGGAAAGAGTCATGTCCTGTCCTGTTTTGTTCTAGATCCAGGTGGATCTAGGGAGATCTATTAGTGTCCGCACCTACTGATTTATCCAATAACAAAATTGGTGACTCCACTGGGGATACAACCCATTTTGGTGGTTTTTTTCTTGGCCATTTTCTCTTGACCTACCTTTTTTCATTCCCAATCAATCTCTGAGTCTTGAGGAGATCCTCACAGACTCCCTGGATCCAGAAGTTCCCTCAAAAAGTCTACGTTTTTTCCAAAATTTGCTTGATTACAAACCATCTTGCACTGCACCTTTCTATGGCCTACGAGAATAACTGAGGTTCGCACCCCAATGTTCAGTTCAGTGCAAATTTCTCGCACCCTCCCTTTGTCTAGCCTATGAGAATCCTTAATTCTCGCACTGTACCCCACTGTCAGACTGCAAACTCACTTGTAAAATTTTTGGATTAAGTCTTTTGTGTCTTCAGATGCCCAGATTGGTTGGTGTGTCTAGAAAGAACTTCTCTGGCGAGTGATTGAATGTTTCTTGACTTCAAATCTTGTGAATGATTAGTTTTCAAAAATTGAAAGATCTTCTTGTTCATTTTTTCTCGATTTTTATCTCTTGACCTTTTCTTAAGAAGGGTATAATCTCCGATTCTGAAATCTGAGTGTTTGTTTGGTCATGAGCCTTTGATTAGATTAAAAGTTCAGATTAATTGTCCTTTTCAATTTCTTGTTACTTGGAAAATTGTTACCCATGTGCATTTGAAGAGACTGGTCTTGTCAGTTTGTTATTTTTGTCTTCATTGAAAGATCGATTTTGGTGTTTGTTGTGTATTTATTTTTCATTGGTTGCTTAATTTTTCTTAGTTTCATCCATGTTGCTTGGTTTCTAATAAAAATTAAAGACATTTTATTTTTTTTAAGAAACTTTTTAGTCAAAAATATTGCCATTCAAGTATTGAAAGAGAACGAATAGGGAGTTTTCATTGTTCATGGTTGTTTGATATTACATTTCAAAGAAGATCATACATCGTAGTTCACATTTTTCTAGAAAACTCCTCTTTCCCTCCTGTAAATAGGATTCATCGAACAAAAATTTGTATCATTCATTCCTATTTATGCATTGTTGGGTGAGAGTCTCACACAACATCGATTTCATTTTCATCTCCTTTTGAGTAACAACAGCCTTTAATAATATTGCACAATTTTAAAATTCAACTAGTAACTTTTTCTAGGGCTCTTTTACACCAACATTAGCTAGGCTAGAGCTTTGGAATAGGCAGTGAGACACACTCTCTAAAGCACAAAACACACAATAGTATCTTGTGATAAGGAGTGTCAAATTCCGTTTGCAGCATTTTGTCCTGGGAAGCCCTTCTCACACAAGGGTCAAACCTGAGGTCACATTGAGATTGACAGAGTTACTCACCCTGCTTTGTTGATATCGGTGTAGAGATTACATGTATTACGGGGGTCACTTGAAGGTATACCCACAATGATGAGTGGAAGCCTCTCAAGATGATTTAGGGCTATATACCCTACCCTTGTGTGTGGATCGGACTGTCGACTGTTCCCCCAGGCATTATTGTTGTTGGTGGTAACCTTAGTATCCTATCTTCTCAGGATCTTACACAAGGTGAGTGTGAAGGGGTAAGTCTTCACGGTACCTGGAATCGATGATTTCCAGACTCACTCGGGATCCCTGGAGGGTATACCCATGATTGTGTGTGGGATCTTACACCAGGGTGCAAGTCCATTAAGCAGGTCATCAACGTAACTTTTCCACCCTGGCCCAACCCCTTCTTGTCTCATCGTTGCGACGTTGGATTTCATCACCAACTAGTGACTTCGGAATTAGAAGGCCTTGTTTGCTTGGTTTTGCTTCCTAGATTTTGTTAGCGCATGTTGTTTGTTTACCCAAGTTGGCCATAGAATTTCTTTCATAAAATTCTAACTCGATCACAATTGACCCTCCATGCCATTCACGTAGAATGCAATGTCTACCCGCAAAAAATATGGAAGGTTCTCAACCCTTTCCTACCAACTCACCGGAGGGATCTCCTCAACAGAGTGAAGTCCAAGACGTTGCCACTCCACCAGTGGAAAGAACTAACTCTTTAGAAAGGTTCAAAATTACCAATTCTCGAGAGGACTTTTGACTTCCTCCCGACTTCGGGAGACGTATTGTGCAAGTGAATTCTTCCAGAGATGTAGTTGTTCAGTCTTATGGATCACCAACTGCACCTTTCATAGGACCTGAGGGTAAAGATCCTTTTTGGACTACTGGAATTTTTAGACGGGATCTCTTTGGCTTAGGAGAAGGCATTGATATCACTGTCGCACCTGAGTTTCCCGAAACATCTGATCCAAACACAATACATTTTACTATTGCCTATTATTTTCCTGGTACAGATGCTCTGCCAGCTAACCACATCTTGACTATCCCTCTACAAACAGTCCATTACACAATGGTCCCAGATACTACGAGTCCTCACACTGGGACTACAGCGGCTAGCCAAGCCCCCATTAGCACACCGCTTTTGCCCAGATTCACCCCAACCCTTCCGCCCGGATATCATGCTTTGAATGCTTCTATTCATGCTCCTACACAAACTCATCCGAGACTCCTGGCGTTTCCACTTCTTTTGGGCACCATCTCATTCCCTGTTTTATTCCGACACTTCCTCAACCCCCTTTCAAAGGACCTCTTCCATCCTCTATCAGAGGCACTGAACCTAGTGGTACCATCCCATCTTTCACACCTAATTACTATATTCCTATTGGTGGACAATTTCACCAATGAGGCCAAACCCAACCCCCTTTTGTAGGAAAAATCCCAACTGGGATGCAACCCCCGATTGGAGGGAAACCCCCACCGACCCCACCCTATGGACAAAACATACCTCCATCCTTGGCCCAGTATTGGAATTATCTTATACAACATAATCCTCACTCGACTGGGGGGAAACAACCTCATGCTAGCTCCATCATACCCCCTAGTATAGGCCAACTGTCTCTAGGAAAGTCTAATCCTATTTGGGGCTCGAACGCTCAACCCCACATCTTTGTTCAAGGGTTCAACCCTATGAATTACTTTCCTCCACACCAACCACCGAATCTGCCTAGATATTCACATTATATGAAAACTACTTATGGTCCCACTGGTCTACCAACGAGACTCCCTCCCCAAAGTCACCAGTACCCACATGTGAATAGATAGTTACCCTTCTTAGCCACCCTAGACCTCCCTAATCTGTCGAGGATTTTAAATGATCTAATGTGTCACTCTCCTCAATGGCCCGCCATACCAGCCAAACTACCATCCGACAACCCTAAATTCGACTGTAAACCAGGAGAGGACCCAAACAATCATGTAATGACTTTTCACCTTTGGTGCTCATCCAACTCCTTGATGGATGACTCTATTCATTTACTCCTTTTTCAATGAACCCTCACAGGTTCCACTGAGAAGTGGTATATAGAATTACCATGAGGCTTCTTCACCGACTTCAACACCCTCTCTATGGCTTTCCTCACCCACTACCAGTTACTGATCCGCTATGAAACGGGAACCGAGATTTTGAGTTATTTCAAACAAACCAAAGAAACTCATATCTCTGATCACATTCATGAGTGGCGACGGAGACAACATCTCATCAAACTCAAACTTCCCAATCAGTTGCTGGTAGAGTGGTTCACCAAATCATTCGTGAATGAAATCACTTGTGACATTACCATGGGTGGAGTTGCCATAGAAGAACAGGCAATCAGTCGTGCTCAATACCTCGACCTCATTTATTCACAAACGGTTACTCTTTACGACTTACTCCCTGATGCACCTCATCCTTCTACTTCCGCTACTTGAACTAGTCCTGCTGCTTCTCATGCAGCTAACAGTGTGATTGGAACTTTCCATGCCCAACCTCATTCCATCCAAACCTCTAGCAGCAACCCCAAACCCATTTCTTCTAATGTTCAAAATGATCCACCTCCTACCCCTCCCACCGGCAAGACTTCTGAGGTAAACTCTGTTCAATCTACCCCCACTGGCAAAAATAAATCCAAATAGGGAAAGGGTAAGAACAGGGAGGATAAAAATAATCCGAAATCTAAGAAAACAAAAACACCACCTATTGATAATATGGATAAGCGTAAACCCTGATACCCTTGTCTTATCTGTGGTGATGATCACTACACTAAGGATTGTCCACGACGAGCCGAGAATACTAAGTTCCTTCAAGGGACCAAGAAACCCCCCACTCTAGTCGTATTGTCACAACCCTTCCCCTCTCAACAACAAGCCCAATTGGTCATTCATGACCAACCTTCCCGCTCCAATACATCCTATGTCTTAATGTGTACAGGTGATTCAAAGAAAAATGACATCACACTTACCACTTGAGCCAAAGATTCTTCTTCCTCCAAAGAAATGGTTGATGCAATACCTCCTTCATTGGCCCAACCATATCCCAAGACTCCACCTACCGAAACCAAGTATCTACATGTTGAAAAACTCACCTTGGCAGTCGTCCAAGTAGTTCAACGTTTCCAACACTATATCCTTTCTCGCAAAACTATGGTAATTTCTAACTGCAACCCTATGCAGCGCATTCTTACACGCCAATTGCTAGGGGGGAAATACTCCAAATGGATCATAATACTCTAGGAGTTTGACTTAGAATTTGAACGCGCTAAGTCCAAGAAATCCTTGGTGTTTGTCGAGTTGATATGCGACCTTCCCTGCTCTGAGACGGAAAATGTAGCAGCAGATTCATTACTTGATGAATCCCTTTTCCTGATTAGTTCAGATGACCTTTGGTATGGGGATATCATCATATATCTCCAGAACTAGACTTTCCAGCCCAATTTGTCTAGCACTAACTATCGTCGAATACGCTACCAAGCCCGTCAGTATATTATCCTCGGTGATACTCTTTATCGTCAAGGGATTGACTCCATTTTTCGACGTTGCCTCACATTTGACGAAGCCAAGAAAGCCCTAAATGACTGCCATTCTAGAGCCTGTGGTGGTTACATGTCTAGATATGCTACTGCCCATAAGATCTTATGAGCATGGTATTTTTGGCCTTCTTTATTCAGCAATTGTATAATTGCCATCCAAAAATGTCATGCTTGCCAAACCTACAACAATAAAATACAATCACACCCTGCTCCTCTACACCCTGTGGTCTCCATTGGTCCTTTTGCGAAATGGGGTATCGATTTCATGACATTTCACCCTCACTCGGATGGGGGGCATGGTTACATTATTGTAGCCATAGATTATTTTATGAAAAGGGTCAAGGCGATGCCAACATTCGACAATACCGGAAGGACTACAACATTATTTATATTCAATCACATCATTGCTCAGTTTGTTGTTCCTCAAGCTATCGTTACTGACCACGGTAGCCACTTTAGAAACTTCATGATGTTCGAACTCACTGAAAAGTTGGGTCTTTGCCATGAAAAATCAACACCCTATTACCCACAAGCCAACGACAAAGTTGAAGAAATAAACAAAATCCTCATTACCATGCTTTGATGAATGATAGGGATTCACAAAATGAGTTTGGCACATGATGTTGTTTTCAACATTGTGGGCTTACCGGACATCCATTAATTCTACTACCGAGTTTACACCATTCCAGTTAGTCTATGATCTAGAATCCATCTTGTCGATTGAATGTGAGATACCCTCCCTAAAACTAGCAGTGAAACTTATTCCAAACACTTATGCTGAAGAAGAACGTCTGTTGTATCTCATGCAATTAGAAGAAACCCGTCGTGACTCCACCCTAGTTATAGAAGCCCAGAAAAAACACATCAAAGACCAATACGACAAACATGTCAAGCCATGCATTTTATCCAAAGGTGATCTGGTTCTCCTTTACGAACAAGATCAGGATATGCTAGGAGATGGAAAATTTGAAGCTATGTGGTGAGTTCCTTATATCGTCAGACGAGTCTTGGAGAAAGGAGCTTATGAGTTAGTTGACTATGAAGGTATCCCTTTGAGTGAACCCAGAAATGGGTTGTACTTAAAGAAGTACTATGCTTAAGATCACCTATGCATGAGTGCTTGTATTTTATTATATCATACTTTTTGTGTTTTTTTTTCGTTATTTGGTCTCTGCCCTCGACTGCTTATATTGCGTTGTGCTTGGTTTCCAGATGTCAGAGTTTTTGTCACCCCACATTGGCTTCTCCGATGGCACTAGCCATAGTACTCAGAACCTTGCTTCTGATGCATGGGAAATTTACACCCCTACAAGCGAACTTATCAGTCTACGAGGTGTGTGCCTCAGTCGTGCGACCAACAATATTGCAAAATATAGCGCCGTCATTGAATTTTTGATTGATGCTATTTCGCCTTGTATCTTCCACCTAGTTATACGAATCAATTCGTAGCTAGTAGTACTACAGTTAAGTAACGTCTATGCTATCCGAAGTCCTACTTTATTACGGGTATATTTATGAATTCACCTCTTGGAACGTTATTTTGATTATATCGAATATCAACACATTAATAGATGTCCAAATACATTGACTGATGCATTAGCTAACTATGTGTTAGACAGACATTTGGGACATTTATAAAGCAATCACACATCACATGTATAACACAACACAAAATAAGTCGGTAGAAGCCGTATATATGTATATAATGATCAAAAGTTTTTACAATTTTGTTTTGTCCAAGGATAAAAATCTCAAAATACGAAGCCCATAGCCTCTACAAAGTAGCATCACGGATGACGCTCACAATAACACAAAACTGCTTGGGCTACCCTATGAATCACTCAACTGATAGACTCGGACACACCCACAGTATGGCACTGGTAACATCTCAGGATCTCCCCAATAGCAATATCAGGGATGTCCATGGTCAACCCCTCCAAGTTCTACTCCACTGCCTCGTAGTCTTCGACATCCCATCTCACAACTGGAGCCACTTCTCCTCACCATTGAATAGGAGACGTTCCTAGAGGTCAATATGGCCCCACATCGATGTCATCAAAAAAAAAATTTTTGATTAGTTCTTGGACAAACATAAAAACATTTCATATGATAAAATTTGCAAAAACATTTAAAAATAAAAAAATGTGTACTTCTTACCTAAGTCACCCCGCTAAGCATCCTCAGGCAGGGCCAAATCCGGATCCCCTCGGAAATCCAAACCAGCATATGCATAGTCGTCAATCATCAACATCTAGGGCCTCAACCAGTCAAAAAATGAATCATTGTACTTGATTATAGGCCCAGCTACATGTCGAGCCATGAGGTTGCACCACCTCAGCATCCTCGAATCATGTGGGGCCGGTAAACCCCAATCAACCTATAGTCGTAGAAGTGGGACCCTCTCAAGGAAGAATGACACCAAAAGTGATCCGTACCCAAACTGCTTCAAGTCACCCTTTCTGCACTTCGTCAATTGTCTCTTCATACTGCAGAGAACTGCATCCGACTAGTTGAAGACCTGAGGCTCTGTGCACTCTATGGTGTATTGGAAATAGCTCTGGAGAGCCATGTGTGGAGCTGCGCTCCCAGCCATGAGTGCAATAGTAAACAAAATGGTCCATAGGGTAAAATCGTGGACCCCCCAAATAGAAACCTTACCTTCGCTTCTCTCTGCCTCGGGAACACAATATTGGCGACAATACTCACTCATAGGAAGCCTGTTGCCTCTGCCTTCAGTCAAAGTAGCATGGTATCCACGCCGTGACAACCCCATTAGAAAATATATATCCTTGATATCTAGGGTCAGCGTATGGACTCCCACGTGAAATAACTATCGGTCCACATCCCACATGTGGACCAGGTATTCCAACAACCTGAGTTGGGCCCTCATGCCTGGAATCCTAAAAAAATTCAATAGCCCACAGTCCCGGAGGGCAGCGACTGTACCCGATTCATTCTCGGTAATGGAATCATCCTCCTCATGTTCTCTTTCTCTCCATTCCAACATTGTGATGGTCAAACACCTGCAAAAGATCCATGAGAGGGGAGTCGGCAACTTGTTTTAAACTCTTGCATAATTTTTATTGAGCAAAACCTTACTTCAAAATCCATTTTTCGACCCCTGCAGGTGAGCCTTTAGCACAGTGCGAGATTCTAGCAGGTGCCCTGAAGGCCACCTATGAGAATCCTAGATTCTTGCAGGTCTCGCATGGCCCACCTGCGAGAATCCTTGGCGCATATTCCGACCCTAAAATGGACTTAAAACCCAAAAAATTGCCAATAAAAACCAAAAATAAACCATGGAAATATTAGAGAATCAAGAGATTACCGCGTTGGCTGAAACAGTTCGCCGAATGATCGCTTGTGTCTCCGACAATCAAGCAAAGAAATTTGGGGGAAAATGAGGTATGTTGGACAAGTTTTTGGCAAAATCACAATGAAATGGTAAAAAGCCCTTTTTACCCTTATTTATTCACTTTTTACCATTTTTGTTGATTTTTTATATTATTTTTATTACATTGTCTATAAAACTTAATACCCTAATAGCCTTGTGAATGTAGTTTTTTGTAGATATAGAAACTTTGAAGTCCAAACGAGGGGGTACGAGTGTTTTTTTCTTTTTGTCGCATGTGCGACTACTTTTTTAGGGTTTTTAGGAAAAACCTCGAGCTCAGTCTTCGTTCATTCTTGTGCTCAAAAAATATATGAGAAAGTAACCAAGTATACTTTTTCTCGTCTTTTCGTACTCGTCATGGTAACACGAAAACGAAGAACGTTAAGGAGTATTCTTTAAGCTCTTTTCACGCTCCAAAAAAATGAAAATATGGCCGAGCAATCTTGTTCTTTTCATGCTTGTTAAAGAATTTGAAAAAATGTTCAACGAACAATAGTTTATCACTTTTTCTGTCTCGTTGAACTCTTTTACGAAAAGGAACTAGGAGATTTCTCTTTAAGTGTTTTTCAGACTCTCAAAACATGAAAAACCCCCGAGTTTTCTATCCTTGGACTCGTTAAAAAAACATTGAAAGACCCGCAATGGGACCGAACCACTCCTTCCTAGGGTTCGTTAAACATACTCCGAGGGACTCATCCGAAGGATGAGCTTACATCAACAAGAATATGTTATCCTTCTCAAGCTTGTGTAAAAATAAAGAGGTACTCACCCGAAATGGTCGGGGAAATTTTGGGAAAGGGATGTGTTTTCGTATTCATATTAACGGCAGTAAGTGTTGCTCTTAAACATGAAACCCCCTATTCTTCATTTGAATCTAGGTTGGGAAATCCATTTGTCTCTCATTCGACTTGTTACAAGGTCATATCTTGGGTCGTCTTTGAGTCAATGTTGCCAAGTCCTTGGTCGTGTCATTCATATGTTCAAGAGAAGTTCACCTGAGCCCTCTATTGAGTCGGCCATCTGCAGTTGTCCATTCTTACTGTGTTGGCCTTCCCTGTGTCTGTTTCGACCCGTATTCATACTTTGTTTCATCCTCAAAATCTGTTACTTATTTCATGTCATTAATGGGGGATACATCAAGGCCCTCCTATGACGATTCTTGTTCCATCGACTCCAACTCATTATCGGAAAATGAGACTAAGAAATAATTTTGTACCTTGGAACCTGCATGCCTTAATGGCAGGTCTCTTCGCTTTCGACAAGGATTTCACATCATTGATCCCTAACCGAGAGATTCCACCGAGTGCTCGACTTCAGCTTATGCATTCGCATTCGTTTGGATTTTACTTTGGTACCTTGGGAGTCATTGACATCAATGGTGATTTCCCTCGCACTTGTTAACGGTTTTCATCAACGACAGGTAATCAAGTGGTTTCTACCATGTTTGAATTCAGTACATGTAATCACATGGCTAGATGCGTACTTTCAGCTGACGGGATTGAAGACCCCGGGTCTCATATTTTTGATCCAGATTGTGATGGAGTATGTATAATTTGTATCAACACATAGATCCACTTTGTATGTCACGTGGCTATGTCATCTTAATTCAAGTCTTCTCACATAGATCCACAGTGTATTCATGGTGGCTATGTAGCATTGTTTATGACATGGATCCACAGTGTATGATTGGTGGCCATGACCTCTGTTTATGGTTCCATTCATTTGTGATCTGAGCATGGGAATGCCTACCTCAGAACTGGTATTATATTCTATAGATGCTTGGTTGTTTACAGGTTTCTGATTAAGCACGCTCCTTGTTTCTGACACACACATGCATTTTACAAAGTATTTCAGTCGTCACAAGTTCCAGCCTCATACTTTGGGGGGCATTCTATTACACATGATTTTGGTCACTCTGGTGATGTCTCTACTAGTGATGTATTCAGGTTCCCACAAAGAATTTTTGCCTAAGAAAAGTGACTGCTATCTCCTTCCAAAAAACACATTTTAAGATGAGTTTGCAGGCTGCCTATATTACAGGATGCGAAAACCCTTCATTCTCGCAGGCAACCCAAACTTAGGGTGTGAATTGTTCGCAGTCTTCTCTATAGGTAGGGTGAAAACCTGTTTCAAATCTTGGAAAAGAGAAGAGGTCACGAAGGTTCTAGAAGGGAATCTTCTAGAAAATGAGTTAACATTCACATGGTTGGAATCCTACTGACTTCTCAGATTTAGTGGGATCATCCTCATCCATTTAACCATCTCTCCTTCTCCTATATTGTGAAAGGTTTTTCATGGAAAAGGTTAAGCAAGATTGAATGAAGAATTGGTGAAAGACTTGTGTGGAGGAATCTGCTTGGACAGAAGCTTGAAGACTCTATTTGGTCTATCAAGTTGTATTGGATATTCTTCATGCAAGTGCAGAGAAAGTGTGTGTGTTGGAACCAAGGGTCACTGAAAGGAAGCTTGCGACATCAAGGAGATCCGGTTGTATCTTCTACTTTCCTTTAATCTAATATAGCGGCATGTCCCTTTCCCATAAAATCACTCTTATTTTATTGCATAACTCCTTGATCATATACATAGGTTGACATTGAATATACTTTGTCATCTTCACTTTGGTTGGTTTGTGTTGTCTTGGACCTAATTTCACAAGAGCACCGGAGCGAAGTGGGAACAAAAGAGACCTAAGGAAGTGATATAAAGGTATGTCACTCATTCCTTCTTATTAGTAGATTCAATCACTACAACTTAGGGAAAGAGTCATGTCCTGTCCTATTTTGTTCTAGATCTAGGTGGATCTAGGGAGATCTATTAGTGTCCACACCTACCGATTTATCCGATAACAGAAGCAAATCGTTGTACAAATGAAGCATTATTAATACCAAAGATGATGCCCTCTACATAGACCAACACAATGAG
>JZKD02S1642130.1:350188-369488 GCA_000966675.3 Picea glauca
TCATCATGTTATATGATTTCCAAGAGTTAATTCATGTTTTTCTGCTGTTACAGGGAAAAACACACCATGTTTCCAGTTCCAACACTTGATCTGGCACTCGTTCCAGCACTCATTCCGGTACCCAATCCGACACTCATTCCAAAACCCAGTATTGCACAAAAACACAAGGCGAGTTGGCGGTTATGGCATTGGCGGCCAGTGATGGACAAATTGGGCACATGGGTTTTCTTCATGATCGCCCCCTCCAGCTACTAAGCTCAAGACAACTCAGTTTTAGTTGTCCAAAGAAGGCAATTATTGGCTTGCTCCGTTTTGTCAGTTAGGGCATTATTTATTGTAATTTGCCAAATTTAGAGGTGGTTCGACCCTCCTGTGGTCGACCACTTGGTTTGTAAATGTTATAAATACCACTAAGGTGGTCATATGATTGTTAAGTAGAAGAACCAAGTAGCATAAGCATTAGAATTGCTAGAAAAACGATTTTTCTCTGTTTGAGTTTTTACATTGCAGGAATTATGCAAGAACTACGTTTTTGGATTTTTATGGTGAATTCGGCCTGCTAAGCTTGTGGTGTACTTTTAGAGAGTGAACATGACTTGATGGGGGGGCCACCAGCAGTCTGGTAACTTTCTTCATGTGTATTTATGCATTTCTTAATTTAATTGCTCTCTTTTATTTTCTGTACATGCATGTTTTTATTGTGCTAACTACTTTGTTGTAGCTTAGTTGTTTGGATTCTTTTTTGTAGGTTAGATGATGATATGTGTTAGCATGAACTGATTTTGTAGATTAGGAACAGGCTTGCAAGTCTCTATACTAACCCTGTTTGCAATTAGAAAGTATCTCTCTCAATACTAACCCCATATGCAATTAGATGTTAGATTATGCTTGATTTATGATTTTATCATTGAAAGTTTAAAACATAGTTTAATTAGAATAGAATAGAGTTTGATTTGGGTTTTCTTTGACAAGGATTGATGGATGGATAGAGTTAATTTCATTTTTTTATTACAGCTTGCTAATTTCAATTTTATATAGATCTAATTTAATTAGTTGTTGGTTAATATAGGTTGTTAATTTACTTTCCAATATCATACTTTAATTTATGTTTTTAATCATTTCCTTATTATAGTTTGAATGGTTAGAATAGACATGGCATAGTCTCGTTTCACGCAATTTCCTTTCCTAGAATTAAAATGCAATTACATTTCTTAGTGAATGGTTGAATCTAGTTTTGCTTACATAGTGTAGAAGTATAATGATGATCTCGTTATGTTGTTGATGGTTTATACATGAATATGCAGGGTATCTAACATTATTTTTGTCATGGCTAAACTCTCCTTGGATTGTTTGATCCATACATTTCATTTTTCCATTGAGATTAGTGTTGAGCTTATACCATTGGAATTGTCATTTCTTGTCAAGTGTCATCGAGATATCATCCGACACTGAAGACATTCACACAACCACTAGCATTATATTTGAGTGCTTCATAGATTAAAGATAGTTTCTTTCTTTTGTAGATTAGAAGAGATAGTTTCTTGTTTTCATAGATTAGAATAAAGTCTTATTGTTGTTGTAGGATAGATAGACTCTACTTTGATAGATTAGATAATAGTTTGCTAATTATAGATTAAGAATTAAATGGTAGTCCTTCTTGCTTTCAATAAAATAGATTTCCTTTCATGCATTAGAATTAGTTTTACATTAAACATTTAGTCCACTTGCCTCTTAGGCTAGATAGTTTTTCAATGAGAAGTTTTACTTTGATTGCTTGCAATAGGTAGTTGTCTTTGCTTATTTGTCTATTTTCTTTAGTAGGTTAGTTAGGTGCCTTTGCTTACCTGTTTATTTGTTTTAGTAGGTTAGTTAGGTGTCTTTGCTTTCTTGTTTATGTATTTGCTTTCATAGGGTAGTTACTCATTGAATATAGGTTGGCAAGTTAAAATAGTTTGCTTTTGTTAGTTGCTCATTGTTATAGTTTGCTTATTGGTTATTGTTGAACTAGTTTGCTTTCCATAGGGTTTTTACTTGCTTTCTTAGGACTATCCATCGATCCTTGGCCCAAAATTACTTAGGTTACCTAACTTCAAGTTGCTTAGTAGGGTTTTCTCATCAGATAGGTTTACTTGAGTAGATTAGCCTTAGATAGTTGCTTTCATTAGTTAGATTATACTGCTACCAACCTTTTACCTTTGGCATATATTTTGCTACAACTCTAAGTTTACTTACCCTGGGTTGACAATTTAATTGAGGGTAGTTTAGTGTATTTTTTAGTACATATAAATCACCTAACATTTTGGCGCCGTTGTCGGGGAGTTGTCTTAAGGTAAGAAGTAGTTAGGAAATAGATCATTCCTATACCTTAGCATTAGATTGGTGGCGGGGGAACTTTAAGATGAGAGGTAAGAACCTGCGCATTTTCTATTGCAGGCTCCCCCAAACCCAATGATAGTTTTTCCTTTTTGTTTTTTCTTTCTTTCATGAATAGACCTAGAGATCCACAAGGTAGATACATTAAATCTAAATTAGACCTTTCAACCAAGGTTCCTTCTGATCTCTTTGGGGGAAGGAACGTTCTGCTTATAAAATCCATAGACCAATACCGAAAAATAGGAGCTAGCTCAACCCAAAGAGTTAAAATAGTCTCTAAAAAGAATAGCACGGGGAGAACTATAGAAAAAGAAATTGAAGTATCAATCATATTAGGATAGGAGGAAAGACCACTCAAGCCTTCCGCAGAAACAATACAACCTTTTCTTTTACACCACCACCAGGAAATCCTAATTTTGAGGATATCATAGACCCTGAACAGGTGGATCTTTTGTTTGGAAGTTTAGCCAATGTAATTATCTCTTGTTTGGGAAACCTTATTCTCTTCAAAGATAAAACCACCCAGGTACTCTCTTTTTGGAAACCAAGCCAATATGGATAATCAGGAAGGCCATAACAATGTAAGACACAGGGAGGAAGAAGAAACTGGAAACCAAACCGAAACTACCTTTGGATTTCCAATTTTAGACACCGCTCCAAATGTCAACATGAAGAATATTCCTCTCTCAACACTGCCTACCTTTTATGGTAAAAAAAGTGAAGATCCAAACACCTTCCTATTTGAATTTGACATCTTGTGCAGAAGCTACAACTATCTGCAAGATGCCCACAAATTAAAACTCTTTCCTGCCACCCTCAAAGACTCTGCACTAAGATGGTTCATGGGGTTGGGAGAATCCAGTATTAGGTCTTGGGAAGCCATGAAAGACATAATTCTTAAGAAGTACCAAGACTACTGCAAGACCAAAGAGTCTCGTAATGACATCTTTAAAATCCAATAGTTAGAAGATGAGACCCTTGAAGACTATATGGAAAGATTTGGTTATATCTTCGAGAAGTCAAAATACCATGACCTCCCAGAGAATGCAATTAGGGCTCTTTTCCTTAAGGGAATTTCAGAAGAATATCTAGAGATGCTTAACCTGATGGCATCAGGTGACATCTCTCATAAACCATTTGCTGAAATATGTGAAATGTGTAAAAACTTCTCAAGGAGTAGGGCCAAAAAAGGAAAGAATGTCCAAGACTCTTACAATAGAAGCTTAAAACCAGTTAGTTCAGGTGGCATCACAAGAGTAGAGATAGGGAACCTTCTAGAAAACTTTAAAATAGATATCCTTAACACAATAGGTTCCCAGTTTGACACCCTTAAAATAAAAAAGAAACAGGAGGAGGAAAATGCAGCAATGAGCATATATTGCCCAAGGTGCAGGAGGAAGCATTCCTCAAGGGAATGCCCATTAGATAACATTTCAGTTTGTGGCTTCTGCACATAAGACCATTCAACTGAGAAATGTCCATCTTTGCATGGTTTATGAGCCATCTATAGGAGTGGAGATCCTGGGGAGTCTTCTTATGCACTTAGGAGGCCATGGCAGCCTAGGAACCAGCCCACATACCCATATCTACAATCCCAAGTTCCACCCTATTATCAACAACAAAAACAGTGGAACCCACCAGGTTGGCAAAACTGGTCTACTCAGTACCAACATCCTTGGCTTCAAGAATGGAAAGGAGGACACAATCTAGGAAACCGTCAAACTCCACCTATCCCTATGTCCAACCATCGTTATCCTCAGTTCTCATCGAACACTCCGCAGCTTCTGCCAGGATTTGTTCCACCACCTTTACGTCCTATTCCACAACAACAACCGCTACAATATCAAAATGCAAGCTCCCCGAGACCGACACTATTACCGGCACAACCAGTGTCGAATCCCAATAATAATTCCCCTCAACCTCTTCACAATGTTGATATGCAGGCTTTCCCGACATATGTTATTACTCTTGTTCCATTACAGGAAATTCAACTAAGATCAGGAAAACTTCTAGATAGGCAGATACCTTCAGTAGTCATCCAGGAAGAAGAAGAAGAAGAAGAGACCACCAAACAACCCATGGATAACACTAGGTGGGAAGATGTTATTATCTCGAAGAATCAAGAACCCAAGATTCCCCAAAATGAAACTTCACAAATTACGAAGGTCCTTCCTTATCCAGACTGATTGGTAATCGCGAAACCTACCACCCGACCGGAATTTGACATTCTTAATGAATTGAAAAATATTTGTGTCAAGATTCCTCTGCTTCAAGCCATTAAAGACATTCCAATCTATAGTAAGGTAGTCAAATAATTGTCTATTAAGAATCCAGGTAGGAAGCAAAAGTACCCTCCTATAGTACATTTGGTAGGAGGAATCTTTGAGTACATATCAGAGCAGCCAAAGCTAGCAAAGTATGGGAATCCAGAAAACCCTGTAGTGACCATAACCATTAATGAGGTCTCCATAGGAAACACTCTCATATACCTATGGGCAACCATCAATGTTATGACTGCTACTACCTTGGAACAATTACACTTACAACCTCTTCTTCGGCCTACCCCAACCATTTTGGAATTAGCAGATAAGACTAGGGTTATACCTGAAGGGATTTTAGATGATATCATGGTTACTTTAGCCTCATGGGAGTATCCAGTAGGTTTCCTTGTCATTCATTCAAAGGAACCTGCCAGAGGCCATCCCGTTATTTTGGGAAGACCCTGGCTAGACACAGCCAATGCATATTGGCTGTAGAGAAGGAGAAATGACCATCTCAAATGGTCTCTCTATCCAGAATCTCACCATTTACCCTCCAGCTCAACCTATTATGGAGAATATGTGGTGGCTTGAATGTCCATACGAGAATGAGGACTGGGAAGAACCCGTATTGCCAAGTGACCATGCATGGGCACTTTAGGACACACGACAGAAAATGTGCTAAACCAATTCATTTCTACTATCACATGTGTGGATTTTCCACAGCCTTTTCCCCAATTTGAGTACATGTTTGGGGAAGAATTTCAAGAACAATTGGATACATCCATTTTTTCTTCAACATCTTTTATTTTCGATATAGATGAGTCTGCCATGTCTTATACTATGCCCTATGAGATTAGTCCAGGGAAATTTTTACATATAAACTCTGAGCTAGATACAGACCAACAAAAATAGTTAGTAGATATCCTTAAAGAACAATCAAGAGCATTTTCCTAGGAATACATTGACATGAAGGGTGTACACCCTGACACATGAATCCATCATATATACACCCAAGGGGAGGTAACACCTATTAGGCAACCCCAGAGAAGGATGAACCCAACACTCAAAGACATACTCAAGGAGGAAATCCAAAAGTTGTTAAATGTCAGATTTATCTATCCCATCTCCAACAGTAAGTGGGTATGCCCACTTGTAGTGGTTCCAAAGAAGGTTATCAGGAAATGGATAATTTGTGTTGATTTCCGAGAACTCAACAAATCCACTCTAAAACAATACTTTCCTCTTCCTTTCATTGACCAAGTTATAGATACCTTGTCTAGAAAGAAGTATTTTTCCTTTCTATATGGGTACAATAGGTACAATCAGATTCTTATAGCACCCGAGGACTAGGACAAGACTACCTTTACTTGTCCTTGGGGCACCTATGCCTATAGGGTCTTACCATTCGGATTGTGTAATGCTCCTGCCACTTTTCAACAAGCAGTATTAGGGATATTTTTCGATCTTATTCATGATTGTGTGGAGGTATACATGGATGACTTCATAATCTATGGAAACACTTACCAGGAAGCCTTAGACAACTGAGAAAAAGTCCTCATCAGATGCCAGGAAATGAAACTTTCTCTAAGTCATGAAAAATGAAAAATGTTGTTAACTAAAGGAGTGTTTCTAGGACATCATGTTTCCTCTGAAGGGATAAAAGTTGACCCTGCAAAGATTGAGGTAATTTTTAGACTTCCACCCCCCAAGACTCAGAAAGAGGTAAGAAAATTTCTTGGAAATGATGGTTTATTGAAAATTTTACAAATATTGTTGCACTTATGTTTGGATTACTAATAAAAGATGTTGATTTTGTTTGGACTAAGCAGTGTCAAACTACCTTCGAAACCCTGAAAGCTAAGCTGTCTGTGGCACCAGTTCTTAGAGTGCCCAATTGGATTCTCCTATTTCATATATCCACTGATGCCTCTGACACAGCAATAGGAGGGGTATTAGGGAAGAAAGAGGACCAATAGTCCTATGCCATTTATTTTGTAAGCAAGAACTTGTCCCCCATTGAGTTGAACTACACAGTCACTGAGAAAGGGTTCTTGGCAGTTGTTCATGGTATTAACAAGTTTTGTCATTACATTACAGGTTATGAAGTATTTGTACACACCGATCATTCTGCCATTAGGTTCCTCATGAACAAACCTATAACTAATGGTCGAGTGACTAGGTGGCTTTTGTTATTGCAAGAATTTAATATCACTGTGCTTGACCGACCTGGAAAGGATAATGTAGTAGTTGACTTTCTTTCCCAAATAAAAAATGAGGATGATGATATCCCTGTAGATGATAGTTTCCCAGATGAGCATATTTTTTCCCTCTCTATCAATACCCCATGGTTTGAAGATATGGAAAACTATCTGGCTACTAGGAAGTTATCGTCTCATTTGTCACCTCATGAAAAGCGGAAAATTATTACACAAATTTCTAATTACTCATGGGTTGGTCATGATATTTTTCGCATAAGTCCTGATTTGATTATTCGTAGATGTGTCCGAGAGGACGAGGTACCTGAAATACTATGAAGTTGTCTTGATGGACCATGTGGTGGCCATTTCTTTGACAAACACACAACATATAAGGTATTACATTCAGGCTACTATTGGCCTAGGATTTTTAAAGATGCTGCCAAGTATGTGAGAAGTTGTGATAGTTGCCAAAGGATAGGAAAACCTACATCATTTGACGAAATTCCTTTGCAGGCCCAAATTATGATAGAACCCTTCGAGAAATGGGCCCTCGACTTTGTAGGACCAGTTTCACCCATGTCCTGTAGGAAGAACTATATCTTAGTTTGTACGGACTATGTCACCAAATGGGTAGAGGCAAAAGCCCTATTTAGGGCTATAGATAAGTCTGTTGTCGAATTCATCTATGAAGACATCTTTACCCACTTCAATGTCCCTCATGAAATTGTTACCAACCAAGGCACTCAATTCACTTTCAAGATGATGAAATAGCTAACAGAGAAATATGGGATTAAACATCGTAAATATTCTCCATACCACCCACAAGATAATGGTCAGGTAGAATCAAAAAATAAAGTTCTGGAAGCCATATTGACCAAGACTGTTCAATTACATCACCAAGATTGGGCTTATAGGCTCCTAGAGGCTTTGTGGGCATACCGACCCACCTGGAGAAATACCACTAGGCATACCCCTTATGAGCTAGTGTACGAGAAACAAGTACTTTTACCTATAGAATTCCAAGTAAGGACCTTTCGTATTTCTGCAGAGTTAGGATTGAACCTGGATGAGGCTCAGAATCAACAATCCCTACAATTGAATGATTTGGATGAAATTAGTCAAGATACCATCCAACGGACGATATTATTCCAAAACCAGAGGAGCAAGTGGCATGACAAGTTTATTAAAAAGAAACACTTCCATCCTAGTGATTGGGCTTTGTTGTTTGATTCCCAATTCAAAACCTTCAAAGGAAAACTTACCACCCATTGGTTGGGCCCTTACGAGGTAGACACTGTATATGACAATGGAGCTGTAAAAATTAAAACAATTGACGATGGACAAGTCTCCTTTGTGGTAAATGGGCACCGACTCAAATTTTATCATAAGCACATTTTCAGAGAAGATTTTCTACAGGTCATGTCATCAGACAAGGCATTGGCCTTAGTAGATGGGGAAGTCCCCCCTTGTTCTTGAATTTTTTTTTTCTGAATTTCCTACTGTATATATGTAAATAGTTTTTGAATTTTGTTAATAAGGCAACTCTATAGGTTTTTGTAAGTAATTATTTCACCAGGAGTACACAGTTTCAAGGATCTTTCTTCAAAACATTGTTATACTTGAATTTTGTGTCTACTAAAGCATCAAATAAATATTGACTTAGTGTAATTAGCCATGCTTTTAAAAAAATTATCATTTTTTAAGGCATTCTAAAGTAGTTTCTTTTGAAACTCTTCACCACTATATAAGGAAGTGATACCATAACTATCAAGCCTAGAGGTCTCTCGTACAGTTTTTTTCAAGAAACCTAAGTAAGTAAGTCAAGTGTCTTTATCAAAGAGTAACAAGGAGGTCTAATTAGCAGTTAGACATGGAAACATCACAATAACTACAAAGGAAAAAAGCAAGTTGAGCCTAGAGATACCTTTTTGTTATTTCTCAATGGTACCATCCAATACACACTAAATAGCTTGATTATATCATATCTTTAGATAGGAAACGTCCGTTTAAGTACCCCTTACATCAGGAAAACCACTAAAACAATATTACGTAAAGTCATCCTCTAACATAAATACCATCCCAATTAAAAAAAAAGAGAAAGAAAAAGTTGTTTTCAGAGTTGTCCCCCCCTCTTCTTGCATAAGAAATATTATATTAAAAATATTAAAATATGGAGGGCCAGTCTCTGAGGGTTTAAGAGGCTAACCCGTTGAGATATTGAACAGTTCTACTGGCAGTGGGTACCAACCTATGGTATGACTAGGTAAACCCGTCTGAGTATTGAACAGGCTTGCTGGAAGTGGGGTAGTCTACCTAGCGAGGGTGGTAATCTGACAAAAATAAATAATAAATCTAAACTTGTCCTGATGTACGACATTACTTGCAGAGAAAAATGACATGAATTATGTGTGGTTAAGCCAAGGTTAATGAACTCCATACACTTGCCATTGGGAAATAACTTTAAGACTATCTTGAAACTCTCTTGCCAACCTCTTCTTATCTATATATAGGATCTCTTATCCTATAGGTGGGGCCATCTCCTAACTTTCTCGTCAGACCAATCTGTGAAATTTCATCTTTACATTTGACATACTATAAATCTTCGGCTATTGGGGGATACTGACTAGTTTCCTATACTTTTGATTATGACGTGTCGCAATACTTAGGTGTGGGGGAGGGTTTCATGAGCTGACAAATGATCATTGCCTAGAGAAATAAGTGTTTGCAAGAATTTTTGTATTATCATCATGATACAGGTTATTACATTGATAGTCATGTTATTTAAAAAAAAAAAATGCTTAGCTCCCATGTGCTATAAATTACTGAACTCATACTTAACAGACCACTCTTTATCGATTATTTAACAGACCACTCTTTATCAGTTTATCGTTTCATTACAAGTTTCATATTGTAGGTTTGACAATACATTTTAATGCTTGCTATAACCTGTTCATTGTAGGTTTTTTGACATTATATGTCATATGCAAGAAGATTGAATGAGCATGAAGCATTTTTCCCCTGCTCATAAACTACTGTGGTTGTGAAAAACACTTCAAATTTGCAGGATATCCATTAAAAGAGGTGAAAATACACTTAACACAGGGATACCGGATGAAGTACTGTATGAGGTACCGGATGAAGTATCGTATGAGGTGTCAAATGGAGTGCCATTGCATACCAGTAAATGTCCTAGATTCCAAGTAACTAGAATTCAATTATATTCAATTAAATTGGTTGCAGGCATTGATTAAAAGATGCTTCATATGGTTATGATCAAATGTCCAAGTCAAAAGACTTGGACATTGATCTAATTACACACCAATACATTGCTCCATGTCGAGCCTTTGAATTTGACTTCTTCACACATGGAAGCCCGTGCACACATGTGTGTAACTTAATCCACCTTAAGTGCATCCAAAATTGGGTTGGGCACTCTATTATCTCATTTTCCCTTGCCATTTTCTTTGCCCTACGTTAAGGAATCACGCCCAACCTTTGCCAATTCATCCCCTATTCGAATCGCACTCAGATAATGTCCAAGTCGTGCCATCCCTTGGCATGTTCGCACCCTTGTTGGTTAAATTCACCTTCGTCACAATGCCCAGGAGATACAAACCCTCCTCCTATGCAGACTTGTTTTCCATTCCAGAATTCGCATAGTACAGAGAAGTGTTTTTACGTGCTGGCTGGGGGCCATTTCTGTCTAGCTTGCAAGGCCATGATGACAACCTCTCTATGCAATTTGTAGTTGGTTTTGATGGTAAGAAAACACATGTAGGGTATCTTAACTTTGAAGTCACAGAAGAGTCCATTGTTGTTGCAACAAATATCCCAAGAATGGGAGATAGATGGTTCAAAAATCATCAATTGTCCCACTCAAGTTACAATAGGGTGTTTAAGCCCAAATTCAAGATCATTTCAAGAGTGAAAGGGTGTGCTAAGGAGTGGATAAAATAAGAATTGGTTAACCCCCTCATCGTCATCAGAAGGTTAATTACATGTGAAGGTAGATACTCCACCTTCAAAGCTTGTCATTTTATATTGTTGGCTCATTTTTTGTTCAACAAACCCTTGAACTTTCCATTTTATTTTCTCAAAATCTTGGAGAAGATGTCCTCTCAAGTGAGGAAAAATGTGACTAACGCCCACAATAGTCTCTTCCACCACGGTTTAATCAAACTCCTCGTTCTTACCAAACTAGAGAAGCAAGGGAAAAATTGGGATGCCTTTATCTACCAATTTGCAAACCCCCACTTGATAGTTAAGACCAGCAGAAAGCCACTTAGCCTAAAAACTATCTCTCCATCCAAGCCTCACTCTCCAAGAACTCCAAACTCCCTTGCACAAACCCTCTCTTTGCCGGAACAATACCAAAAGCTTGTTGATATTCCTACTTCTTCATCAGGGAAAAAGACCAAGAACAAAGACAAAAAGAAGCCTATTGTTGACCCCCCAATGCCTTCACTTTCTGTTGGTCCTACACCTGAGAAACTCCAAGAATTAATGTAGCAAGACTTTCCCATCATTCCCACAAACAAGAGGGGAGTCAACTGATTTGGTAAGGGACCCTTTCGGAAGAGTACCCAGAGCACAAGAACCAAGATTTATACAAAATCTCCACCTACTTCAGATCCCATCCAAGTGTCCTCCGACCTTGAGATCCCTCATAAGAAACCTAAATAAGTCTATATAGATGGATTAGAGCCACTAAGGAAGACAAAATCAGAACCTACCTCACCTTTCCGATCCCTCGTCACTCCTACTTCACCTATGCCCACTCTAGACCCTAAAATCGATAGATTATCCACATCCCTCAAAGGATCTAAGATTTCCTCAAAAATCGTTGATTCTGTCCCAACCATAGAGTAGCTACAAAAAGAAAACCATCAGCTTCTCCAATAATTGGAAGAGATGAAGACAATAGATGTACACCTTCATCATGGCAATGCAGTTCTTCAGGAAAAGGTCAACTTCCTTCAACGGTTGGTTGATGAAATGACTAAAAATAATAGCAACCTTAGAGCACAATTGAAGCAACATAAGAGGCACAAGGCTAAGCCCACACAGCAAGAAGGAGAGGCTTCCAAAGCTGATCCTCCTTAGCAAGCCTAGTTCCGAGGGGAAACTTCTTTTTGTTTGTAGTGGGACCTGCAAAGTCGTAGGTGTGGGGGTAATGTTGGGTCCGAGATATGATCATTTTCATGATTGTTATTATACACTTTTTCCATATGTATATATGTGTTTTTCATCTTTTAAAGGAGATTTTTGAAGAATTTCATGATAAAACAGTATGATCGCCACAAGGTACGTGTAATTCATGTTTAATGATTAAATCAAGTTTAATTCATCATGTTCTATGATTTCCAAGAGTTAATTCATATTTTTCTGCAATTATAGGGCAAAATGAACGATGTTTCCAGTTCTAGCACTTGATCCGGCACGCGTTCCATCACTCATTCCGGTACCCGATCCAACACTCATTTCAGCACCTAGTATTGCACAAAAATGCAAGGCGAGTTTGCGGTTATGGAATTGGCAGCCAGTGATGGACAAATTGGGCACATGGGTTTTCTTCATGATCACCCCCTCCAACTACTAAGCTCAACACAACTCAGTTTCAGTTATCCAAAGAAGGCGATTATTGGCTTGCTCCGTTTTGTCAGTTAGGGCATTATTTATTGTAATTTGTCGAATTTAGAGGTGGTTCGACCCTCCTGTGGTTGACCACTTGGTTTGTAAATTTTATAAATACCACTGAGGTGGTCAAATGATTGTTAAGTAGAAGAACCAAGTAGCATAAGCATTAGAATTGCCAAAAAAATGATTTTTCTCTGTTTGAGTTTCTACATGGCCAGAATTATGCCAGAACTGTGTTTTTGGATTTTTATGGTGAATTCGACCTGCTAAGATCGTGGTGTACTTTTAGAGAGTGACCACGACTTGATGGGTGGCCCACCAGCAGTCTGGTAACTCTCTTCATGTGTATTTATGCATTTCTTAATTTAATTGCTCTCTTTTATTTTCTGTACATGCATGTTTTTATTGTGCTAACTAGTTTGTTGTAGCTTAGTTGTTTTGATTCTCCTTTGCAGGTTAGATGATGATATGTGTTAGCATGCACTGATTTTTTATATTAGGAATAGACTTGCAAGTCTCTACACTAACCCTGTGTGCAATTAGAAATTCTCTCTCTCTATACTAACCCCATATGCAATTAGATGTTAGATTATGCTTGATTTATGATTTTATCATTAAAAGTTTAAAATAGAGTTTAATTAGAATAGAACAGAGTTTGATTTGGGTTTTATTTGACAAGGATTGATGGATGGATAGAGTTAAATCCAGTTTTTTATTACAGCTTGCTAATTTCAATTTTATATAGATCTCATTTAATTAGTTGTTGGTTAATATAGATTGTTAATTTACTTTCCAATATCATAGTTTAATTTATGTTTTTAATCATTTTCTTATTACAGTTTGAATGGTTAGAATAGACATAGCATAGTTTCGTTTCACGCAATTTCCTTTCCTAGAATTAAAATGCAATTACATTTCTTAGTGAATGGTTGAATCTAGTTTTGCTTACATAGTGTAGAAGTATAATGATGATCTCGTTATGTTTTTGATGGTTTATACATGAATATGCAGGGTATCTAACATTATTTTTGTCATGGATAAACTCTCCTTGGATTGTTTGATCCATACCTTTCATTTTGCCATTGAGATTAGTATTGAGCTTATACCATTGGAATTGTCCTTTGTTGTCAAGGGTCACCAAGATATCATCTGACACTGAAGACATTCACACAACCACCGGCATTATATTTGAGTGTTTAATAGATTAAAGATAGTTTCTTGCTTTTGTAGATTAGAAGAGATAGTTTCTTGTTTTCATAGATTAGAATAATGTCTTATTGTTGTTGTAGGATAGATAGACTCTACTTTGATAGATTAGATAGTAGTTTCCTCATTATAGATTAAGCATTAAATGGTAGTCCTTCTTGCTTTCAATAAAATGGATTTCCTTTCATGCATTAGAATTAGTTTTGCACTAAGCATTTAGTCCACTTGCCTCTTAGGCTAGATAGTTGTTCAATGAAAAGTTTTACTTTGATTGCTTGCAGTAGGTAGTTGTCTTTGCTTATTTGTCTATTTTCTTTAGTAGGTTAGTTAGGTGCCTTTGCTTACCTGTTTATTTTCTTTAGTAGGTTAGTGAGGTGTCTTTGCTTGCTTGTTTATGTATTTTATTTCATAGGGTAGTTACTCATTGAATATAGTTTGGCAAGTTAAAATAGTTTGCTTTTGTTAATTGCTCATTTTTATAGTTTGCTTATTGCATATTGTTGAACTAGTTTGCTTTCCATAGGGTTTTTACTTGCTTTCTTAGGACTATCCATCGATCCTTGGCCCAAAAGTACTTAGGTTACCTAACTTCAAGTTGCTTAGTAGGGTTTTCTCATTAGATAGGTTTGCTTGAGTAGATTAGCCTTAGATAGTTGCTTTCATTAGTTAGATTATACTCCTACCAACCTTTTACCTTTGGCATATATTTTTGCTACAAATCTAAGTTTACTTACCCCGTGTTGACAATTTAATTGAGGGTAGTTTAGTGTCTTTTTTAGTACATATAAATCACCTAACAATTGTTCCATATAGACTTCTTCGTTTAGATCTCCATTTAGAAAAGATGATTTGGCAACCATTTGATATAATTTAAACTGTATATGACAAGCATAGGCAAGAAACATTCTAATAGCTTATAATTTTGCTATGGGCGCAAATGTTTCATCAAAATCTAGTCATTCTATTTGAGCATATCCTTTGCAGACCAATCTAGCCTTATTTCTTATAATATTTCCTTGCTCAGTCATCTTATTTTTATAGACCCATTTGGATCCGATTACATTTTTATTTGTTGGCCTGGGAACGAATTCCCAAGTGTCATTCTTTTCAATCTGGTCCAGTTCCTCATTCATTGATTTTAACCAATTTACATCTTCACTGGCTTCATTAAAGTTCTTGGGTTCCACCATGGATATGAAGGTTATATGTGATTGTTCGGTGTATTTGATTATCCTCCTCCTGGTTTGTACACCTTTGTCTTTCTCACCAATTATCTGACTTTCAGGATGATTCTTTTGAGTAATTATGGAGGAAGGATTCAATGTTGATTGTTGTCCTGACTGTTCTTGTCTAAGTGTCTCTTCTCCACCTGCTTCATAATCTTCTTATGACTCTAGGTTTTTTTGTTCTTCATTTTCATTATTCTCATCATCTTTTTCATCTGGCTTAGTGCTTATTCTTTGTTGATCTTTTGCAAGAGTGTCTTCATCAATTCGAACATCAATATAGTCTACTAATTTAGGCATTATTTTGTTAAAGCATTTGTATCCTTTATTGTTCGTTTCATATCCTAAGAAGATATCTTCATTATCTCTACTATCAAATTTTTCCAGATGATCATCATTATTTTTTATGAAGCATTTAATTCCAATTACTTTGAAGTGCTTGATTGATGCAGGTCGACCAAACCACAACTCATGTGGAGTTTTATCACTGCTTGGCCTTAGATGTTCTTTGTTCGGAATATGAACAGCTGTGTGAACAACCTCCACCATGAAGGTTTGTGAAATGTCCCTTTCACTCATTGATCCAGAATCAGATCCAGGAGCCTGACAGGGCTAAAAAAGGCTCAAAAATGAAAGTGCTCAGAATCTTATGAAACCAATTCCATTGCGTCTATCTCGTCTTCCTGTTTCTGTCCATATATTTATTTCATCAAACAGACACTATATGCGAAAGATATCGCATTCTGATCGAAAACCCAAACAGGTAAAAAAAGGGGGTGACTGTACAGTCCGTACAGTCCACGTGGCAGGCTGACTGTATAGGTCGTACAGTCGTACAGATGATGTGGAAACATATGGAGATGACACATGGTAGATGACAGGGTGTACAACAGGTGATTTGGACCAGTTCGAGGGTGACACGTGTCACCACTGTAAGGGTGACACGTGGCATGGAATGACGTCAGCAGGTTGACGTGGCAGGTACAGTGGCATGCTGACAGGACAGGTACATGGTAGACAAGTGGTAGTATCTGATTGGTTGTTGAGGTGCCATGTGGCCCAATCATGGGCTGCCACGTGGCACCCATTGGTTGGCTCGTTGATTTGCAAAATTTTGGGGTCTCCACCAGAGTCGAACCCCCGACCTCCATCGCACTACGGACTGTCAGGGCAGAGCTAGCCAACCACTCTGCTGGTGTTACTTATTATGTATGTGGAAAAATATTATTTTAAATTAACACAAAGTGTTGGTCGGAGGCGGATAGGGCCCAACCCTTGGTTCTCGAGTGATCCCATATGATCGGGACCTGTTGTTGCACCCTTTTCGTCACCTTGGTGAGAAAATAAGAGGTGCTTACATGCCCAGTTGGGTCCTACTGAGCATGACAGCTGTAGAGGAAAGAGTTAGAGAAAGAAAAACAAAATTATAAGCAAGAATTAAACTAATACAAACTACAACCATAAGCATATGGACATAAAGATAACAAAAACAAAAACACCCATGTCACCAATGTAATAGGCTGGTCTATTGATGAAATCAAAGCACCAAGAATAAAGGGGACAATGAGTCCCTTCTTCCTCCAAGGGAAGGCTCTTGGACTCTCACAAGCTTGCTCTCCTTACAACAAGAAAATGAAAATGGTGATGAAAGAACTCCTTGCACATCCACTTAACGGAGAGGTGGATTGCTCAATGAAATGGTGCCAATGTGTTCTTGTCAAGGATGGAGTCCTTAAAACAATCTAGGAAGCATAACATTACATGAAATTCCTTGAGAAAATGAGGTGTATTCATGGATTTTTATAGCATTGCATTGGGTTATTGTGTAACTCCTTTATAGTGTGAAAAGAGGCCATTTAGGGCATTATTAGGTCTTTGACTTGCCCACCATTCGGATTCAGCCCGGATTTGGAGGTCAAATCGGCTTGGGAGCTGAACTAGAAGTGGTTGGGAGGCCGACCACATTCATAAATGCACCATTTAGCAGGTGCGCGGCTTTTTGCACTAACAGTCGTGCATCGTGCACCTGTGCGTGCTTTATACGTCCCTGTTCCACGCATGTGCACGTGTGCCCAACTTCTGTAAAGCACTCTTCAATTTTTCACTACTTTGTATAGTTTTTTACCTTTTTGAATGTTGTGGTATTAATTCAAGTCCATGAATAACTTCATTACTGTTTGACGATGCTGAGTTCTTGTCGCCATGTGCGGATGAAATTTCAGTGTTAACAGATGCCCCCTGATGGATGAGGTTAGGAGCATACGTATAGCCAAAATCCATCAATTTTTCTTCTACTAAGAATGTTGTTGTAAGATAGAGCAATAGTGGGATCGTTCAGAGCAATCCTTTGGACGAGAAAGGAACCGGTAGGACCCGACCTTCCATAAGATGCGTAAAAATATACAATTGTGTACAAATGAGGCGGGCATGCCCCATGATCGTGTTAGGTAACTCTGGAAAAGATGATGAAAGTGTTGGTGTAGAAAACTGCAGTGCCCACGAGGGCGGTTGTGATAAAGGCAAAAGACCATTTTGTAAGTGAACATACTCGGAACCATAGGCAGTGATCATGGTAATAAGTAGCAGCGATTATGTGGGCATTGATAGCCCAGCCAAGTTCAGAGGTCTTCGGCAAATGAGAGAAATAACTGCAATAGTCGCAAAGTAAGACCCACCGTAACACGAGAAAGTGTTGGCGTCGAATGTTATGGGGGCCAAAGACAGCAGGGAGCAATGGTGTTTCACCCTGTGCCGTCCGAGATCGCTCATTGAATGGAGAATGAGAATCAAGATACTTTCGCCCTTCTGGAAAATTGTGTTGATGTCGACAAAAGGGGAACGTGACTCCCAGAAGCAAAGGGCTTCATGGAATCTACTGAGGTGAGGAAGTGGCAGAGGTAAGTGGGTGGGGGCCCCATCGGTGAGTTTCTGTATGAGGTAGGTGAAATGAAGGTAGGTTCGCAAATAGGCAAACTGATTGTGGATGAAATGGAGGGTTCATGATACTGCGAAGGTGCATGTAAAAATAGAATCGTCAAGAGATAATCTGGGAGTCCGTGTGGGAAAGATAGCAAAATGAGGAGAAGGAGTATGTTGTTGATTCATGACATGATGAAAGACTATCGGGACTCCCATCCCTAAAGGGTAATGAAAACAACATGAGTGTCAAAAAAGTGGCAAAAGGTGCTATGAATGGGACAACTCATGTAGGTAAGAATGCTACCGGGTAACAGTACCGAAGATACAAATGGAGGTGTGGGTACTGCAGAGATGGGAATGGGGATCCTAGAGGCCAATATCAAAGGGTGTGATTGGAAATGTACATGTGATACAGTAGGAAAGACTACATGCCAGTGCTGAATATATACCTGAAGGGGTTGTGTTGATGGATGATGATCAAGTACCTGCACACATAACAAACCAAATACCCCAAAGTGAACAATATCTGAAGAGAATCAAAGATATGAGCATGTATTTGAGAAATGTGACTATGCGCGTGCATACCTGGCCATGATATGAAAAAAAGGCGCGCCGGGGGCTCAGTATGAAAAGCGACCCAGGGACTGTTGTGATGTAGGTGATGGGATGCTGATCCCATGGCTGAAGACTATTTGAAAAATGGATACCTTGGGCTCCCAGAATGGTGAATGGAAATTTGGAAAAAGGCCTATATATAGCTGTAGGGCCCACATTGCCACCTCATTTGTACCTGCTGCAGTAGTGAGTGAACCAACAGTTTTCAGAGGAGATTTATAGATTCGGGGAGGACGAGGCAGTTGATTGAGGATTTGCGAGTATCAGGTTAGTGGTCTGATCGTCCTGCATAGAAATAGGTTTTCAATTTTTTGGGCAGGGTGTGTATGGAGGGTCGTACAGGGGTATTTAGGGGGTGTGGGCCGCGGCTTTGATAGCCGTGGCTTTGGATGGGTGTAGCGGTCGCTGTTTCTGGCGAACTGGTGTGATGTCAGGCCAGGTGTCGATGCGATGCTCGACAATAGAGGGATCGAGGCCAGGCATTTCCGTNACCAGGCGAAAATATCCCTATATTCCTGTAAGAGGGCTTTATATGTGGGGATTTCCTGAGGAGTGCAAGCAGCTCCAATGATGATTTCTTCGACAATGCCTTTTGTAATGGAAATGTCCATTTTGATGGTGGGGTAAATGTTGGCCATATTACCTTCTTCAAAAGCGTCGGGGGCAGGAATGGGATTGTTGAACCAATCTATAGGCCCTGACAGGATAAAATCTTTGGTTTCAATCATGTAAATGGGGTTTTGGTTAGGATGCAAGAGGGTTTCCTATGGAGAGAAGATTGCACAGTGGTGTAGCGCATCCCAGGGAGAGTCCAGGTGATTTAACTTTTCAATTATTTCCTCGTCGCAGTGGAAATGTTGGGAAT
>JZKD02S1642130.1:407573-433259 GCA_000966675.3 Picea glauca
TCATTGAACATAAACACATAAGCACAACAATTGATAAAGGAGTTCACCCCTCTTATGGGCTACATCTCCTGGTCCAGCTTCCAATGGATCATTATTATTAATTGCTCAAAAAATTGCTCAAAAACATGTCTTACAATGCTCAAACTAACAAACCAACTGCTCCAATGGCTTCCCAGCATCCCAAAACCCCTGTCTGGGCTCTTTCGGCACCTCAATCAGTTGAAAAATGAAGAAGTTAGGCCTCCTGGAAGTCTCCCTCTTCAACTTGTTGTCTTTGGTTCTACAATTCACACCCTTCTTCAATGAACCTGGCTCACACGCATTTTAAAGTGTATAAACCTGGCACCGGGTGCAACCGTGCCAACGGTGCAAACTGTAGGACGGTTAAGGGCGTGCCATCCCCTAACCACCTCGACACCTGGGCGTATGGCCATGTGACCTCGCGCGTTGATAAAAGGTGGTTAACCGTTTTAAAAACATGTAAACCATATTCAAACCGACCCCCGCGCGCATATACAAAGGTTATATGTAAAACCGGGGTTAAATGTTATAACCCACGCGCAATTCGTTAACACCGCACCCATATACAATATGGTCACATGTTATACAATGAGACCACAGGTCGGGCTGGGCCCTAGCCCGCCCCCCTTTCCATTTAATATAATAATCAAATTGAAATATAAATGCATTGACATTCATAACAAGGAACAATGGGCGGAATGTTGGTTAGCGGAATTTGAAAAGGCATTGTGCGGTGGGGAGGTCCGGGGGTCGAACCCCATGGCCTCCAATATATTTTACATAAAACTACTTATCCAACGAGTGAGTGACACGGGGTGCCCACAGATTGGGCCACGTGTCCTCACACCATTCACCAGCTACAGGACATGTGTCGCTCCCGGATTCGACGATCATCAACCAAAATAAACCTGCCACATCACCACTGTATGGTCGTACAACCTGTATGGACTTGCCATGTTAGACCGTACGGACTGTACGGACTGTACAGTCAGCACCAAAATTTTTGCCTGTTTGGCTTGGCGAACAGATCACGATATCTTCTCCATACGACATCCATTTGAAAAAGTAAATATACTGCCGAAATCAGGAAGACGATACGGACGCAATGGCATTGTTTTCGTCGCATTCTGAGAACTTTGAAAATTGAGCAAAATTTGATCCCCTGATCAGCAGTCTTCTAAACGATAGCCTTTCTCTTTTGATCATAGGAAATCGCATAGATGTCTGCGACCTCATCTACTGGGTCTGGTATCTATTGATCACCCCATGTGAGATTGTTTCCCAAGCTTCCCACATTGTAAATTTGTTCGAGAGTGGGCTCTCGAACTTCTTTAGTCTGCCCTGTAGATCCAACTTCTACTTGTTGCTCACCAGGGATCTGAGTATTGGGTAGGATAGAGGTGCCTTGTATGGACTTGTCACTTACTTGTTCATTGATCGCGGAACTGTCAATTTTCTTTTGCGGAGGCTCGTCACTTGGGCCTACATCTATTTTCGATCCATCGGACTTTCCTGTGTTGAGATTACCTTTAGCTTCAACTTCCTTTTTTTGGATTCCCTGGTCCTAAACCCTGGGCCCAGCAAGAGAGACATTTTTGGTACTTGGGGAAAAGGTCTTTTTGGGACCTTCTTCTTCTTGGATGGGCACTAGGGTGCCACGAGAAGTCTCTATGCTCTCGTCTTCGCTGTATAGATGTATTAGCATGCTCAAGGGGTTGGGTGCTTGTGTTTCTATCGACACCCAGCCCATCTCTAGTTGAGCTATTCCTTCTCCCGAGATATCAATTGGCGATATCGTACTCGGGATTACCCGACCCATTGGTGCCATCGACGGCTATGAGACCAGGATTACTAGGTTCTATCGGAAATCTTTGGATGGTAACTAAAATTTCGGGACTTATGGCAGCATGCGGATTATCCTGTATCTGTTTCATTAGTAGCTGAGACTGTTGGTATAAAAGTGCGCCACATTCTTGAGTTGTTTGATCTTCAGGGAAAAATCTGATTTGTATCGAGGATCCCTGATGAGCCTTTGTGACCTCCATGTCTTCTTGGGGGTTATTTCTTTCTTCCTCCAATTCATATGCTACTGCTGCTTCAGGGTGTCGACCAACTCCTTGAATTCCTTGCTCCAATAGCGTGACCCGCTCTTCATAGCTCAAAGCTCTAAACCTAGTTCCTCTCAGATCGACCTTCCTGGATGCCACCATATCCTAGTCTTGAGCATTCTCGGTGAAAATTTCATCCTCAAACCGATCATGGGGATAAGGCCAACAGGATGATACATGTGATGCATGTTGTAGGACCAATCCCTTGGGATCGTGTTTGCGAAATCATCTAGTTTGGAACAAAAATTCCAATTGACCTAGCCCAAGTTGTTTAGCATGTGTGGTGTCTTTGACCATGCAGAAGCCAATATGGAATCCATACGGTATGAAAGCATGTTTCTTTTCTTTCACTAAAGTTGCATTGTATCCTTGTATGATGGTTTGATAGAAGATTTCTCCTAACACTAGCCGGTTGGGAACATAAAGGGGTAATAAATGTGGTGCCCCTGTGGCACCAAAAATCCTGATGTAGGTTTCTCGTTCATCTAAATAACAATGACCAATTTTGACTATGACCTTCTTTTCTTCGTCTAATAATCTAGGGCATTCTCTCTTAAAGAGTAAGAAGTAAATGGGTGCAATAAAAGGATCACAGATAACAGCATAGGATTTCTTGTACCTGTTTTCGCACAAGATGTTGTAGTATACATGGACTGAGAGCTCCGAAGGGTGCCAATTCAAGTTCATCCCAGCAAAAATGTTCCTAGCACACATGATGTCCAGTAGATACGAAGCCATGTAGAAGGCAAGGGTATCTCCTTCCTTTGGCACCTGAGCATTTTTTATGCATGTGCTCAACTATTTCGAGATGATAGCACTCCAATTGAAACCGGTACCTGAAACGGTGACTGTAAAAGCCAGAGGCATCCAAGCTTCCGAAAACTGGGAGCAGTCTTTCTCCCCATGTAATCTACAAAGAAGGGCCATGAGATAGGAGTATGGTTCCATGAGATTGACCGTCGGGTACCAGCCAAAAGTTTGGTTCATGAATTTCTTGTCTTCCCTCCACCAAGATGCCAAGATTTTGCTAGTGTCGTGAGAGGCATAGAAACTCACCATGAAATCAATGTTCAATTTTTCTCTGGACTCATTGAGTTTGTAGTATTTCTAAACTTTTGATGGAAGGAAAACCCAGACGCATTCGCCATTCTCATCATTAATCAAACATTTATGTGCATCAGCGTGATCAATGAGCCACTTTAAGAGCTCAACGCAAGGGAAAACCAAAGACCAGCTTGCCACCATGTGCATATAATCCCTACGAATGTTTGGGAGGACCTTGTCATCGAGCTTCCTTGTATCAAGGTTTTTGTGTCGAGTATATTCGAGAGGCTCTTCTTTCTTGATCTTCTTGAAGACTTCTTCCCAACGAGGAAAAGTCATATTTGCTCCAATGCTTGCCTCTGTATCCCCGAAAGCTAGGGGTTGGACAAAGGGCTCCTTAGTGATCGCCTTGATGATGGACATCGGCTTAGGAGCGAACTCTAATTGTCTTGCAACCACTGGGGAGGAGCCTTCTCCTATTTCCGATTCTTGCAGCTTTGGTGCCCGTGGTGATTTCTTGGTGGATGGCTTCTTTGGAGACAGTGTCCCTGCAATGAAAATCTCCCTTTAAACACATATACAGAGAAACATTGAGTGAGGACATATACAAATGAAACGTAAAGCCATAAGCGAACCCATACATGTAATGCTTGCTAAGAAAACTATTTAATACTCACTGGACTTCGGATGCTTCCTCTGGACTGGTGGCTTCGTTCTCCTGTTGGTTCTGAATTCCTTGTTGCGTAGAGTGGGATCACACAAAAAGGACTCGAAATAATATAACTGGGAGATACTACCAATCATATCAATTAGTTAATACAGGTGATAAATGTAGATTTCAAAACATAACACTATCGGATTTCTTCCACTGAGACATAATTGGTTGACGGCGGAGGCGCGGATGGAGATTCATTGTATCAGTGAGTTTAACGATTCCCTTTTGATTCACACACGAGCTAGTAACTAATGTGCGATCTACGAATTAAATAAATCTTTGAATGGAGAGTACTTGACATAGCTAGGGGTTAAACGTCACATCATGTCTTACCTTCATAAAGATCGGGGATCAACTACTATTTTAGATTGTTTATCAACATTGCTATTTTCTTGATAAAACTCCCGATACCGGTGATGTTGGGATTGGTGATGTTTCAGGTGTCGGCATTCGACGGTGGAACTCCTCTTTTGTACGGCACTTATGATTACACTTCTATGCCAAAGCCGAAAGGACCGGCGTTCAAAGAAATATTTTCGGAGACTATATGTGTAAAAGAGATACTCTTATCGGTTGACGCTGAAGAATGTCGGCACTCGACTGCTTTGACTTCCCATACAATTTTCGCTACCTTAATCTTTCACCGATGCCAAACTTCTCAAGTAAGTTAGGAGAAATCTAGGTCGTTGGTTCCTTAATCATTTGTGGTGTTTCTCAAGATGGTTCTTACTATGCTCAATAGAAACTCGGATATGAAACATATCATATAAGAAGTTTATCAGGCTCAAACCACGGTGAAAACAATTGAAGGTAGAAGACAAGGTGGTACCCAAAAGGAAGTGGTCACGTAACTTTTAGGGTGTTTTGAGCACTCAACAAATGGCGATTCACTGGGAGAACGCGGAATCTATGTCCCATAAAACAGATATCTCTGGTCCTTTTTTTATTCGTGCCAACTGGAAATATATATATTTTTATTTTTTTATTTTTTCTTTTTTTTTTCTTTTTTTTTATATAACTTTTATTGTGTTTTTACTATTGGAAGTACTGCTTTAGGGCTTGGCCATTTACCGGGAGGGCATAAAGTTCCCCTCTCAAATTTTGCAAACGATAAATACCTGCCCCGATCTTCTTAGCCACCTGAAAAGGCCCAAGCCATAGGCTCTGAAACTTGGAATTCTTCCCTTTGGGTTCATTTACCTTATCCCACTTTAGAACTAAGTCTCCTACTTCAAAATTCTTTTCTTTAGCCTTATGCTTATTGAACCATCTTTTCACTATCTATTGATAGGCTAAAAATTTAGACTTATCCCTTTCCCTCTCTTCCTATAGCATGAGTAGAGTGTTGATTCTTTGTTGCATGGTCGAGGATTTATCGTCGTTAGAATCTTGGGTCAATTAGAGAGATGGAAGATAAAGCCCATTTGGGATAATGGCTTCTTTTCCATAGACCAGGAAGTACGGGGAATTCCCTATAGCCTCTTTGGGTATGACCTTGTCAACCCATAGGGCACTATGGAGTTGGTTATGCCAATTTCTATGATTATCCGCAATCGTCTTCTTTAGTATCCTGACTAGATTCTTACTGGTTGAATCCGCCACACCGTTTCCCTGAGGGTAATAATTTGCAGAGTACTTGATTATGATTCCATTGTCCAGACAAAACTTTGTCAATAGGGTAGAGGAGAAGTAGGTTGCATTATCAAATACTAGAGTGGAAGGAACACCAAACCTTGTAATTAGTTGTTGTTTTATAAATTGGATGACTATTTTCTCATTTACATGGGTCAGAGGGATGGCCTATGCCCACTTTGTGAAATAGTCAGTGGCAGTAAGAATATACTTGTGCAATTTCAAAGAATTGGGCATAATTTCTCCTATGATCTCCAGCCCCCACTGCTCAAACGGTCTAGAGACGGTTACAAGCTAAAGTGGGAGTGTTTCCCTTCTCTCCTTGCCAGCACTTATTTGACAAGTCTTACAATTCCTGGCGTAAGCATGAGCGTCTTTGAACAAAGTGAGACAATAATAGTTGGCTCTCAGAACCTTATGAGAGGTGGTGTTACCTACAAAATGTCCCCCAGCGGGGCCATCATTAAGTTCTTTCATCACTTTATCGATGTCTTCACGTTCGAGACATCTTAGTAATACCCTGTCATAGTTGATCAGAAGAGTACTGAATTTATGAGGTGATATTGTACGGATTTTAATCGGAGGTCCCTCCTTTCTCTAGGGTTGATATTTTCGGGACAACTTCCGTGATGTAATAGATGAGCCAAATCCTTGTACCAGGAGTCCGGTCCCGGCGAAATGTATGTTGCTTCACCTCACCACAGTGCTATTTCATTATCCCACCCTGGATCTTGGTTTGCTTGATCTTGAGCTTCGACTGTGATCTTGCACAGCCCTTTTCCTTTTACTATCTTGGTGGTTTTTATATCTAGATCAAATTCTTGGACTACCACCATCCAGTTCCCTCTTCTTTCTCCCATTTCTTGTTGGGTAAACTAGGATCGTACTGCGGGGTGTGGCACAATCACCTTAGTGTGACTCTTGAGGATGTACAACCTAAAATGCTTTACTGCGTTATAAACCATGTAGGCCTGCTTGTCTATGGTGGGGTAATTGAGCTTAGCTCCTTGAAGGTTTGTGCTCATGAATGACACCAGGGTTTCGTTGTTGTTGTCTTCCTTTTGAGTCAAAACCGCAGCTAGCGATTGGTCAGAGGTGAAAGTATAAAGGTTAAAGTCTCTATTGAAATCGGGACTTCGCAATACCAAGGCCTGGGATATGGTAGCTTTGATATTGTTGAAAGCATATTTTCATTCATCATCCCACTTAAACTCATAATATTTGCGAATCATATTTTGTAAGGGTTTGATGATTTCAGCGAAGTTGAGGGTGAATTTCCTTACAAAATTAATTTTTTCGAAAAAAGACTGCATAGCCTTCTTGTTATGGGGTAGAGGGAGTTGAGTTATGTCTTTAATACTGTTGGGGTCTATGTGAATTCCCACTTGAGATACAATATGACCTAACAACTTACCTTCTTCAACATCGAAGATATTTTTCTTAGGATTGAGTGATATACCGTATTTTCGGCATCTTTCAAAAATCTGAGTTAAGTGTTGGATGTCTTTCTCTCTATTCTTCGAATACACTGTTACGTCATCTAAACACACTACCACACACTTACCTATAAGTCCCTGAAATGCCACATCCATTTCCCTTTGAAAGGTCGCTCTTGCGTTAATCAAGCTGAAAGGCATGCATTTATAAGCAAAGCTTCCCCATTTGGTCCAAAAGATAGTTTTTAATCAGTCTTCCTCTGAAACCAACACTTGGTTGTATCCTGAGAAACCTTCTCGAAGGGAGAAAATTTCTGAGCCCGACACGGTCTATAGGAGTTTCTCCTTCGAAGGGACAGCATAATTTTCCTTTTCTGAAGCTCTGTTGAGATTCCAAAAGTCTACGCATAATTGGATTTCTCTTGACTTTTTTCTTACTGGAACAAGGTTCACTACCCAAGCAGAATGTCTAACTTGGAAAATTATCTTTGCATCTAAAATCTTCCTTAACTCTTGATACATTAGGGGTTCCAAGGATGGGTGGTACTTTCGAAGGTTCTGTTGAAAATGTTTGACTTCGGGTTTCAACAGGATGGTGTGTTGAATGATGTGGGTATAAAACGTTTTCAAATCTTTATAGGACCAGGAAAACACATCCTGGTATTGTTTGAATAATTTGAGTTAGGATTTCCTTTCCTCTTTAGATATCATTTTGCTGAGATTTACATATTTTGGGTTGTCTAGGGTTCCAATATTTACAGTTTCATGAAGGGGGCAGGAGCTACCAGTCTTTGCACTTTTATTTCCTTTGAATCATTCCTTTAGATCAAACAAATTCTCTAGATTTTCTATCCCTTTTGGAATTGTGTGAGCCTTTGGTTTATCCGCGTGTTGACCCTCTTGACGACTGGTTTTTGTTAGTTTCTCTTGGAACTCTTCATCGTCAATGGCGAGGTCTTTGAAGTTGTCTTGATTATTCAAGAAGCTTATGATCTGTTCATCCCCCTCAAAGACTTTCCAATTAGAGATATTATTAGGTACCGATGGCTTGTAGAGCAGTTCTACAGTGAATCGGGAGGCTTCCTAATCTTCTAAAGGCGAGAGTATTGAAGCAGCGGTGGCTAAGGAGTCAGCAAGGATGTTCTTCTCTCTGGGGATCATAGTGATATTGAAATCCTCAAAGCATTCTATCAACCTCTGCACCTCCTGGTGGTAGTTCTTAAGATGAGGGGAGTTGCAGTGTATAGTGTTTCTCACTTGTCTAATAATGATTTCCGAGTCTCCAAACACCTTTAATTCCTTGACATTAAGATCTATGGATTTCTTTAACCCTTGTACCAGGGCTTCATACTCGGCAGTGTTGTTGGTGCACTCAAATTCTAGTCTACAAGACAAGAAATGGCATTTACCCTTTTGATCGATGAGCATGCACCTTGTTCTCGAACCTTCTTGTGACTTGGATCCATCAAAATAAAGGGTACAAATTTGTGAGCGATGATTTCCATTCCAATCAATGTTCCGCTCTTCGATCTTTTCTTCCAGAAGACCTAGCACTAGGTCTTGACAAAAGAGAGAATCTTCCCTTGGGATCAAAAATTATTCTTGAAAGATCATCTCAGAGCTTTGTGTAAGAGAAACATCGAACAGGAGAGGAGAAAAATTGCCAAAGTGAGAATCACAAGAAAAATTCCCTAGTGTGGGAAAATTAGTAGAGGCTGCTTCGTTCGGGGTTTCCATGTTAGTGACCGTATGTTTCAGATATCTTTCCCTATCAATTATGATCATGTTCTTGTATCCCTTCAGTGGTAGCCAAAGGTGTGCCCAGTCTGTGTTGAAGTATCCATTTAGTTTTTCGAACCAATCTCGGCTCAATAATAGCCCATATGCCTCAGGGATATCCACCACAATGATGTCAATCAATTGCATAGAATTACGACGAGTGGCTACCCTGTTCATCACATCTTTGAGTTCCCCCATGAATTTGACCTAGGTACTGTCCAGTTGTATGACATGCTTATCACGTTTTAGAGGGACAACACCTAATTTGTTACAAACAACCAAGGGCATGACATTGGAAGATGCCCCAGAGTCTACCAGATAGTTGTGGAGATTCCTGTTGAGGACTTCGAATGTTAAAAGGAAAGGTAGTACAAAATGGCTCTCCTTCCTGCCTTCTGAGTAGGTGTTTATCATTGGTTTTCTTGCCAAATCCGTAGGGGGCAGATTCCTCTCCTAACCATCGTCGATGGTCGAGTCTTCTACTGAACTTAGAGCTTGCAACAGAAGGTCTTTCTGCTGAGGGATTCTACATATGTCCATAACCGATACATTAGCTTTCAGCTTCTTCAAATATTCTACTACATTGTAATTTAATTTAGGAGAATCATGAGTATGGATACTTATAGGCTTTTTACCAGGAGAGAAAGGAATTCTCGGGCGATCAAGAGTTAAGTTACTTTGTGAGGCACAGGTGGCATCGGTATCTTTTGGGCCGGGTTGACCCTTAATACATGTTTGTACCATTGATATCTCTGCGGGTGGTGCCTAAGGTTTAAACAGATCATTCGAAGACGCAATCACGTCAGGATCCCATATCAGCATGGTCGTGTCTTATGGTGGGTCAGCCTCTTCTTGATCGACAATGTTAAAGGCTGAACTGCTGGATGGTTCGGTCAGAGAGACTTTGCCCAGAAAATGATTGGCCATTAAATTCATGGCGTGGACCCACTAAGGACATTCCCTCTCTGAGTGGTTCTCTTGGTGGTATGTACAGAAAGAATCAGACGTGGCATTCCCTAAGTCAATGTTTAGGTTGGCTGGGGGAGGTTCAATTGCTTTGAAAGGATGGTTTCTTTTAAAGAAAGGCTTATAGGGTCTTTGGCCTTGGTTTCCCTCACACACATTTCTTTTCATATCTATAATCTCATTTGATAGTTTATTGACCATGCATTGCAGGTCTTCTATATCTCCATTACCCTTATCGAGAGTTGGTTCAGCCGGCTTCCCCGACGGTCTAGTCAAGAGGAGTCCTCTCCTGGGAGGGGGCTGGATTTCTTTTCTCGCTAGAGATGCCTGGCCTTCTTTACACCCTTTCATCTAGAACTCTATCATCTTGGCCTCTTAGAAATTCTCTGTGAGGGTTTTCTTAGCATATTTTTTAATGAACATGGAAATAGAGGCCAGAAGTGCGTTGGCATAGACCTCGATTTGCAACTCTTGAGTTGGTTTCACCGCGGGCTGAATTTTTTTTAGGATAGTCGTGAATCTTTGATTGAAATATTTGACCCTTTCCTTTGGGGTCATGGTGGCTATGAATAATTAGGACATAAGGGCTCCCGTGGTAGTTTCTTCATCAAATTTGTCTAGGAAATCCTTTTGGAACTTAGTCCAGCTGGTTATCGATCCTACTGGCAAGTTAAAATACCAAGTGGAAGCCAAGTTCTCAAACATGTAGGGGAAAAGTCTGCATACCACATCTTCATCTTGAACGTTCATAAGCCTGATCGCGAGTATGAACTTCTTGATATGATCTTCGGGAAATCCTGAGGTTTCATGATCATACTTGGGGAGCAACTTTTCCAAGTGCCGAGGGAGATTGTGTACTCATCCAGGGATGGCCACGGCGTCCCTGACCAACCAAGGTTGGTTGTCTTGAAGTGGAACTTCCCTCTCCTTCTCTCGATCGTTGTTCTCTTCCATATATTTGGAGTTGGAGTCAGGTTCTTCCTCTTCTGAAAGATCATTAGGTTCATAGATTTCATCAGCTGGCATCTTGGGTATGAGGTCAAGAGGTTCTTGGATTTCAATGATTGCAAAGTCTATTAAGTTTTCGACGGAGTGTACGAAAACTTTGTCGGGAGTGCTGACTACTTGTATGCTTTGTTGTTTTCTTCAAGGGAGGATGGGGGTGAAGGGAAACAGGCTGATTTGTCGGGCGTAGGCTCTGGTAATCCTTCTAAACTGATTCACTTCCTCATGAGGGAGGGCATAAGGTATTTCAGGGTGAAGGTATCCTTCCTCGGAGTGGGGTGAGTTATCCACTTCGTTAGTACTCGGTAAAGGTGGGATGCCTATTGGATGACAAGCCATGCATGTGGGCCATTACGAATCTATAGGTTGTTCGAAATATCATATAACTTACATTCAACCATTCATTCTCAGGCCCTCCTTCTAGTGCCAATTTTGTTGATGGAGCTTAAATCCCCTAATTCAACAGTAGGAACCAAACATGCCATTGAGGCCCAATTAGACTCTGCAGTGTTTGGAGTGGAATGGTTCTCCAGATCTTACAATCTGGCCAAATTATCGATGAGATTTTGTGTTCTCTGGTCAATGCTCTTCCTTTGGTTAAGACAGTTTTTTTTTGTAATTTCTCTTATGTGGGGTAGGTACAAGAGGTGCAAGACAGTATAAACCAACTTGAGGAATATATGACAAGAGTTTTAACTATTGGGAAGGAGTCGAGCTTGGGATAACCCGCTACTCGAACATGCAGACATCGATCCTATGCCAAAGGGCTTAGTAATAATACTTTAACCGAAAGAGCATCCAACTGTTGTCTGAGAAAGCTACTTAACATAAAGAAGACGCATATATGATCAATATCAGGGTAAGCAAAATAATTCATCTACTGAGACATTCATCACATAGCTGAGGTAAACTACTTAGCATAGAGAAAGAAACACAACTGTAATCAATGTCATGGTAAGAAAAATAATTCATCTACCAAGGCATTCATCATGTAGAAGCACAATGATTTACTTTCATCATTTAAAGCAAGGAACATCAAAACATTGCACCAGATAACTTGACAACAGAATTAATTGCTCTTACTCATTTACTGCAACATTCATGGAACATGAAAGGAAGTAATTCTTCTCCAATGCCAATCACATACATCTGATGAAAATAGCTCATCTCTGGTACAGAAGGACTTCTTAATTCATAACAGTCTCAAAATAATTATCAACAACCAAAAGAAAAGAGTTCTTACAACAACCATCGACCTTTTGACCATCGGTCGATGTTCCTATTTATAATATAAAGTCTTAACATTAATTAACGATAAAATACAATCTGAGATAATCAAGAATCACCACGTGGCATCATCATCTAACAGTGTTTCAACAGTCCACCCAAGTTGTTTCTTGGAAAGGGTGGACTCTTTCATAACCAAACCACTTGATAAAGAGTTCTTCACAGGTGTTGGCCCATGGAAACCTATGTTGTTTCATTGGATCCGCATAGATTACCCTGATGTCTGCTGCGTATGCTCGATATTTTGCGAGGTTGAAGTTCAACTACTGAAGTATGGCTCTGGCTTTGATTAGATGTCATGTGAACTATTGTACTTGCCCAGGCTTTGCATCGATGACCTTTGCACATTCTTTGGCCCATGACGCATCCTATTTGGCGCACAACTTGATTATTTCGTTTAGGTCGATAAACATATCGGGTGTACCATACTCAGGGAGTCCGATGTCTTTCATTATTTTATTGATTTTATCCCAGTGCTTTTGACATTTGGCCCATTGTTCTTGGATTTCTTCATGTGGGATTCGAGACATTTTGGCCCAGTATTCGGTCGATCGCTTCATGTGATTGAGACTTATTTTACTTACTATCCGAATGTCGTGGTCTTCCTTTTCTCGGCCTTTTTGGACTGCCTCAATAAACTCAATCCTTTCCACTACCTGTTGTGCCTTCTCATACCATCTCTCCATTTCCTTACATGTCACGAGTGCCATGAGAGTGTCTTCCTAGAATTCAGCTATATTTGAGATTAACAGTTGTCTTTCCTTCTTGAACTCATCGTAAACTTTACCAAACTCATCTTTTAAATACATAGTTGTCTGTGTAGCACCCTTATAGTAATCGACAAGATGGTGCAAGTGTTTGAGGTCCTTTTGGGCGGTGACAACTTCCTTTTCATCTCTCCAGGCTCTATCCTGGGTGGCCTCTGAGAGGGCTCTTCCCACACCAATCAGCTCAGTGATGACTATGACAGACTGATCCAGGGTAATTCTTCTCTTCTTTGTAGTCTTCTGAACGATATCCTTTCTCTTTTGATCATAGGAGATTGCATAGATGTCTGCGACCTCATCTACCATGTCTGGTATCTACTGATCACCCCATGTGAGATTGTTCCCCAAGCTTCCTGCAGTGTAAATTTGTTTGAGAGTGGGCTCTTGAACTTCTTTGTTTTGCCCTGTAGATCCAACTTCTACTTGTTTCTCACTGAGGATCTAAGTATTGGGAATGATAGAGGTGCCTTATATGGACTTGTCACTTACTTTCTCATCGATTGTGCAACTACCAATTTCCTTCTGTGGAGGCTCGTTACTTGGGCCTACATCTATTTCTAGTCCATCGGACTTTCCTGTGTTGAGATTACCTTCAGCTTTAGCTTCCTTTTGTGGGATTCCCTGGTCCTGAACCCCAGGCCCAGCAGGAGAGACCTTTTTGGTACTTGGGGAAAAGGTCTTTTTGGGTCCTTCTTCTTCTTCGATGCACACCGGGGTGACACGAGAAGGCTCTGTGATCTCTTCGTCATTGTATATATGTATTAGCATGCTCAAGGGATTAGGTGCTTGTGTTTCTATCGACACCCGACCCGTCTCTGGTTGAGTTTTTCCTTCTCCTGAGAGATCATTTGGCGATATTGTAGACTCAGGATTACCCGACCCATTGGTGCCATCGGCGGCTGTGAGACCAGGATTGCTAGGTTCTGTCGGAACTCTTTGGATGGTAACTGAAATTCCAGGACTTATGGTAGGATGGAGGTTATCCTACATTTGTTTCATTAGTAGCTGATACTACTGGTATAAAAGTGTTCCACTTTCTTCAGTTGTTTGATCTTCAAGGAAAACTCTGATTTGTACTGGGGATCCCTGATGAGCCTCTGTGACCTCCATGTTTTCTTGGGGGTTATTTGTTTCTTCCTCCAATTCATATGATAATGTTTCTTCAGGGTGTCAGCCAACTCATTGAATTTCTTGCTCCAATAGTGTGGCCTTCTCTTCATAACTCAAAGATCTAAACCTGGTTTTTCTCAGATTGGCCTTCGTGGATGCCACCATATCCCAGTCTTGAGCGTTCTCGGTGAAACTTTCATCCTCAAACTAATCGTGGGCATAAGACCAACAGGATGATACATGTGACGTGTGTTGTAGGACCGATCCCTTGGGATCGTGTTTGCGAAATCAGTCAGTTTGGAACCAAAATTCCAATTGAACTAGCCCAAGTTGTTTAGAATGCGCAGTGTCTTTGACCATGCACAAGCCGATATGGAATCCATACGGTATGAAAGCCCGCTTCTTTTCCTTCACTAAAGTTGCATTGTATCCTTGTATGATGGTTTGATAGAAGATTTATCCTAACACTAGCCGATTGGGAACATAAAGGGGTAATAAATGTGGCACACCTATGGAACCAAAAATCATGATGTAGGTTTCTCGTTCGTCTAAATACCAGTGACCAATTTTGACTATGACCTTCTTTGCTTCATCTGATAATCTATGGAATTCTCTCTTAAAGAGTAAGAAGTAAATGGGTTCAATAAAATGATCACAGATAACAGCATAGGATTTCTTGTACCTATTTTCCCACAAGATGTTGTAGTATACATGGACTGCGAGCTTCGAAGGGTGCCAATTCAAGTTCATCCCAGCAAAAACATTCCTGGCGCAGATGACGTCTAGTAGATACGAATCCATGTAGAAGGTAGGGGTATCTTCTTCCTTTGGTGCTTGAGCTTGTTTCATGCATGTGCTCAACTGTTTGGAGATGATAGCACTTTAATTGAAACTGGTACTCGAAACAGCGACTGTAAAAGCCAGAGGCATCCAAGCTTCCGAAAACTGGGAGCAGTCTTTATCCCCATGTAATCTGCAGAGAAGGTCCATGAGATAGGCATATGGTTCCCTGATATTGACCGTCGGGTACTAGCCAGAAGTTCAGTTCATGAATTTCTTGTCTTCCCTCCACCAGGATGCCAAGATTTTTCTAGTGTCATGAGAGGCATAGAAACTCACCACGAAACTCACCACGAAATCAGTGTTCAATTTTTCTCCAGACTCATTGAGTTTGTAGTATTTCTGAACTTCTGATGGAAGGAAAACCCCGATGTGTTCGCCATTGTCATCATTAATCAAACATTTATGTGCATCGGTGTGATCAATGAGCCACTTTAAGAGCTCGACGTAATGGAAAACTGGAGACCGGCTTGCCACCATGGGCAAATAATCCTTGCAAATGTTTGGGAGGAACTCGTCATCGAGCTTCCTTGTATCGGGGTTGTTGTGCGGAGTATATTCAAGAGGCTCTTCTTTACTGATCTTCTTGAAGACTTCTTCCGAGCGAGGAAAAGTTTTCTTTGGTCCAATGCTTGCCTCTGTATCCCCGAAAGTTGGGGGTTGGACAAAGGGCTCCTTAGTGATTGCCTTGATGATGGACACCGGCTTAGGACAGAACTCTAATTGTCTTGCAACCACTGGGGAGGAGCCTTCTCCTATTTCTGATTCTTGCAGCTTTGGTGCCCGTGGTGATTTCCTGGTGGATGGCTTCTTTGGAGACATTGTCCGTGCAATCAAAATCACCCTTTAAACACACATTCAGAGAAGCATCGGGTGAGGACATATACAAATGAAACATAAATCCATAAGCGAACCCATACCTATAATGCTTGTTAAGAAAAGTGTTTAATACTCACTGGACATCAGATGCTTCCTCTAGACTAGTGGCTTCATTCTCCTGTTGGTTCTGAATTCCTTGTTGCAGAGAGTGGGATCACACAAAAAGGAATCGAAAGAATATAACTGGGAGATACTACCATTCATATCAATTAGTTAATACGGGTGATAAATGTTGATTTCAAAATATAACGCTATCAGATTTCTGCCACTGAGACTTAACTGGTTGATGACGGAGGTGCGGATGGATATGCATTGTATCAGTGAGTTTAACGATTCCCTTTTGATTCGCGCACGAGCTAGTAACTAATGCGCGATCTATGAATTAACTAAAGATTTGAATGCAAAGTACTTGACACAGCTAGGGGTTAAACGTCATGTCATGTCTTACCTTCATAAAGATCCGGGATCAACTACTATTTAGATTGTTTATCAACGTTGTTATTTTCTTGATAAAACTCCTGATACCAATGATGTTGGGATTGGTGATGTTTTGGGTGTCGGTGGTCAGCGGTGAAACTCCTCTTTTGTGCGACGCTTATGTTTACACTTCTCTGTCAAAGCTGAAAGGACCGACGTTCGGTGAAATCATTTCGGAGACTATATGTGTAAAAGAGATACTCTTATCAGCCGACACCAAAGAATGTCGGCACGCGGCTGCTTTGACTTCCCATACAATTTTCGCTACCTTAATCTTTCACCGATGTCGAACTTCTCAAGTAATCCATGAGAAATTTGGGTCGTTGGTTCCTTGATCAATCATGGTGTTTCTCAAGATGGTTCTTAATATTCTTAACAGAAACTCGGATATGAAACATATCAGATAAGAAGTTTATCAGGCTCAAACCATGGTGAAAACAATCGAAGGTAGAAGACAAGGTGGTACCCAAAAGAAGTGGTCACATAACTTTTAGGGTGTGTTGAGCACTCAACAAATGGTGATTCACTGGGCGAATGCAGAATCTCTGTCCCATAAAACAGATATCTCTGGTCCTTCTTTTATTTGTGCCAACTGGAAATATATATATATATAATTTTTATTTTTATTTTTATTGTATTGTTACTATTGGAAGTACTGCTTTAGGGCTTGGTCGTTTACCGGTAGGGTGTCAGGTTCCCCTCTCAAATTTTGCAAACGATAAGTACCTACCCTGATCTTCTCAACCACCTAAAAAGGCCCAAGCCATAGGCTCTAAAAATTAGAATGCTTCCCTTTGGGTTCATTTACCTTATCCCACTTTAGAACTAAGTCTCCTACTTCAAAATTCTTTTCTTTAGCCTTATGCTTATCAAACCATCTTTTCACTATCTGCTGATGGGCTAAAAATTTAGACTTAGCCCTTTCCCTCTCTTCCTCCAGCATGAGTAGACTATTGATTCTTTGTTGCATGGTCGAGGATTTATCATCGTTAGAATCTTGGGCCAATTGAAGAGATGGAAGATAAAGCCCATTCGGGAGAATGGCTTCTTGTCTGTAGACCAAGAAGTATGGGGAATTCCCTATAGCCTCTTTCGGTATGAATATGTCAGCCCATAGGGAACTATGGACTTGGTTATGCCAATTTCTATGGTTATCTGCAATCGTCTTCTTTAGTATCCTGACCAAATTCTTATTGGTTGAATCCGCCACACAGTTTCCCTTAGGGTAATAATTTGCAGAGTACTTGATTATGATTCCTTTGTCCAGAGCAAATTATGTCAATAGGGTAGAGGAGAAGTAGGCTGCATTATCAAAGACTAGAGCGGAAGGAATTCCAAACCATGTAATTAGTTGTTGTTCTATAAATTGGATGACTATTTTCTCATTTACATGGGTCAGAGGGATGGCCTCGGCCCACTTTGTGAAATAGTAGGTGGCAGTAAGAATATACTTGCGCAATTTCGAAGAATAGGGCGTAATTTATCCTATGATCTCCAGCCCCCACTGCTCAAATGGTCTAGACATGGTTACAGGCAGAAGTGGGATTGCTGCCCTTCTCTCCTTGCCAGCACTTATTTGACAAGTCTTACAATTCCTGGTGTAAGCATGAGCATCTTTGAACAAAGTGGGCCAATAATATCCAGCTCTCAGAACCTTATGAGAGGTGGTGTTCCCTACAAAATGTCCCCCAACGGGGCCATCATGGAGTTCTTTCAACACTTTATCGACGTCTTTACGTTCGAGACATCTCAATAATACCCCATCATAGTTGATCTAGAAGTGTACCAAATTTATGAGGCGATATTGTGTGGATTTTAATCGGAGGGCCCTCCTTTCTCTGGGGTTGAGGTTTTTAGGACAAGTCCCGTGATGTAATAGATGAGCCATATCCTTGTACTAGGAGTCTAGTCCTGGTGAAATGTATGTTGCCTCACCACACCACAGTGCTATTTCATTATCCCACCCTGGATCTTGGTTTGCTTGATCTTGAGCTTCGCCTGCGAGATTGCACAGCCCTTGTCCTTTTACTATCTTGGTGGGTTTTATATGTAGATCAAATTCCTGGACTACCACCATCCAATTCCCTCTTCTTTCTCCCATTTCTAGTTGGGTAAATAAGGATCGGACTGCGGGGTATGGCACAATCACCTTAGTGTGATTCATGAGGATGTATGACCTAAAATGCTTTACTGCTTTATAGACTACGTAGGCCTAATTGTCAATGGCGGTGTAATTGAGCTCAGCTCCTTGAAGGTTGGTGATCCTGAATGACACCGGGGCTTCGTTGTTGTCGTCATCCTTCTGAGTCAAAACCACAGCTAGCGATTGGTTAGAGGCGAAAGTATAAAGGTTAAAGTCTCTATTGAAATCGAGACTTCGCAATAATGGGGCCTGGGATATGGAAGGTTTGATATTGTTGAAAGCGTCTTTTCATTCATCATCCCACTTAAACTCAGAATCTTTTCGAATCATTTTTTTTAAGGGTTTGATGATTTCGGTGAAGTCGGGGGTGAATTTCCTTACAAAATTAATTTGCCCGAAAAAATACTGCATAGCCTTCTTATTATGGGGTAGTGGGAGTTGAGTTATGGCTTTAATCCTTTCGAGGTCTATGTGAATTGTCGCTTGAGATATAATATGACCTAACAACTTACCTTCTTCAACACTGAAGATAGTTTTCTTAGGATTGAGTGATATACAGTATTTTCGGCATCTTTCAAAAATCTTAGTTAAGTGTTGGATGTGTTCCTCTCTATTCTTCGAATACACCGTTACATCATCTTTGGTCCGAAAGGTAGTTTTTAATCGGTCTTCCTCTGAAACCAACACTTGTTTTTATCCTGAGAAATCGTCTAGAAGGGAGAAAATTTCCGTGCCCGAGACGGTCTGTAGGAGTTGCTCCATCAGTGGGACGAGATAATTGTCCTTTTCTGAAGCTCTGTTGAGATTCCGAAAGCTACGCATAATCGGATTTCTCCTGACTATTTTCTTACAGGAACAATGTTCACTACCCAGGAAAAATGTCTAACTTGGAAAATTATCTTTGCATCTAAAAAATTCCTTGACTCTTGATACATTAGGGGTTCCAAGGATGGGTGGTACTTTCGGAGCTTCTGTTGAAAAGGTTTGACTTCGGGTTTCAATGAGATGGTGTGTTGAACGATGCAGGTATCATACATTTTCAAATATTTATAGGACCAGGCGAACACATCCTGGTATTGTTTGAATAATTTGAGGTAAGCTTTCCTTTCCTCTTTAGATATCGTTTTGCTGAGGTTTAAATACTTTGGGTTGTCTGGGGTTCCAAGATTTACAGTTTCATGGAGGGGGAATGAGCTACCAGTCTTTGAATTTTTAGGTCCCTTGAATCATTCATTTAGATCAAACAAATTCTCTAGATTTGCTATCCCTTTTGGAATTGTGTGAGCCTTTGGTTTATCTGTGTGTTGACCCTCTCGACGACTGGTTTCCATTAGTTTCTCTTGGAAATATTCATCGTCAATGGCAAGATCTTTGAAGTTGTCTTGATTAGTCAAGAATCTTATGATCTATTCATCCCCCTCAAAGACTTTCCAAATAGAGATATTATTAGGTACCGATGGCTTGTAGAGCAGTTCTACAGTGAATCAGTAGGCTTCGTAATCTTCTAAAGGTGAGAGTATTGAAACAACGATGGCTAAGGAGTCAAAAAGGATGTTCTTCACTCTGGGGATCATATTGATATTGAAATCTTCAAATCATTCTATCAGCCTCTGCACCTCTTGGTGGTAGTTCTTAAGATGAGGGGAGTTGCAGGGTATAGTGTTTTTCGCTTGTCTAATAATGATTTCCGAGTCTCTGAACACCTTTAATTCCTTGACATTAAGATCTATTGCTTTCTTTAACCCTTGTACCAAGGCTTCATACTCGTCAGTGTTGTTGGTGCACTCAAATTCTAGTCTATAAGACAAGAAATGGCATTTACCCTTTTGATCGATGAGGATGCACCCTGTTCCTAAACCCTCTTGTGACTTGGATCCATTGAAATAAAGGGTCCAAATTTGTGAGCGATGATTTCCATTCCAATCAGTGTTCCACTCTTCGATCTTTTCTTCTGGAAGACCTAGCACTAGGTCTTGAAAAAAGAGAGATTCTTCCCTTAGCATCAGGAATTCTTCTTGAAATATCATCTCGGAGCTTTGGGTAAGTGAAACATCGGACAGGAGAGGAGAAAAATTTCCAAAGTGAGAATCACAAGAATAATTCCCTAGTGTGGGAAAATCGGTAGAGGCTGGTTCATTCGAGGTTTCCAAGTCTGTGACCATATGTTTCAGATATCTTTCCCTATCGATTTTGATCATTTTCTTGTATCCCTTCAGCGGTAGCCAAAGGTGTGCCCAGTCTGTGCTGAAGTATCCATTTAGTTTTTCAGACCAATCTTGGCTCAATAATAACCCTTATTCCTCAGGGATATCCACCACAATGATGTCAATCACTTGCACGAAATTAGGAGGAGTGGCTACCCTGATCATCACATCTTTGAGTTCCCCCTTGAATTTGACCCGGGTCTTGTCCAGTTGTATGACATGCTTATCACTTTTTAGAGGGACAACACCTAATTTGTTACAAGCGGTGAAGGGCATGACATTGGAAGATGCCCCGGAGTCTACTAGACAGTTGTGGAGATTCCTATTGAAGACTTTGAACGTTAAAAGGAACATGGTACAAAAGGCCTCTCCTTCTTGCCTTCTGAATAGGTGTTTATCATTGGGTTGCTTGCCAAATCCTTAAGGGGTAGATTCTTCTCCTGACCATCGCCGGTGGTCGAGTTTTCTACCGAACTTAGAGCTTGCAACAGAAGGCCTTTCTGTTGAGGGATTTTACATATGTCTATAACCAATACATTAGCTTTCAACTTCTTCAAATATTCTACTACATTGAAATCTAATTTAGGAGAATCATGAGTATGGATACTTATAGGATTTTTACCGAGAGCGAAAGACATTCTCAAGCAATTGGGAGTTAATTTACTTTGTGAGGCATGGGTGGAATCAGTATCTTTTGGGTCGGCTTGACCCTTAATACGTGTATGTATCACCGATAGCTCTACGGGTGGTTCCTGAGGTTTAAATAGATCATCCGAAGATGCGATCACGTCAGGATCCCATATCAGCATGGTCGTGTATTGTGGTGGGTCAGCCTCTTCCTGATCGACAATTATTAAAGGTCGAACTGTTGGATGGTTCTGTCAGAGAGACCTCACCCAGAAAATGACTGGCCATCTAATTCATGGCGTGGAACCACTGAGGACATCCCCTCTCTAAGTGGTTCTCTTGGTGGTATGTACAGAAAGAATCAGATGCGACAATCCCTCAGTCAATTTTTAGGTTGGTTGGGGGAGGTTCAATTGCTTTGAAAGGCTGGTTTCTTTTAAATAAAGGCTTATAGGGTCTTTGGCCTTGGTTTCCCTCACTCTCATTTATTTTCATATCTATAATATCATTTGATAGTTTCTTGACCATGAGTTGTAGGTCTTCTATATCTCCATTACCCTTATCGGGAGTTGGTTCAGTCGGCTTCCCCAGCGGTCTAGTCAAGAGGAGTCCTCTCCTGGGAGGGGGTTGGCTTTCTTTCTCGCTAGAGATGCCTGGCCTTCTTTACACCCTTTCATCTGGAACTCTATCATCTTGGCCTCTTCGAAATTCTCTGCGAGGGTTTTCTTAGCATCTCTTTTAACGAACATGGAAATAGAGGACGAAAGTGCATTGGCATAGACCTCGATTTTCAACTCTTGAGCCGATTTCGCTACGGGCTGAAATTTGTTTAGGATAGGTGTGAATATTTGATTGAAATATTTGACCCTTTTCTTTGGGGTCATGGTGGTTGCGAATAATTTTTCCATAAGGGCTCCCATGGTAGTTTCTTCAGCAAATTTGTCTAGGAAATCCTTTTGGAACTGAGTCCAGCTAGTTATGGATCCTAGTAGCAACTTAAAATACCAAGTGGAAGCTGAGTTCTCAAATGTGTAGGGGAAAAGTATGCATACCACGTCTTCATCTTGAACGTTCATAAGCCTAATCATGAATATGAACTTCTTGATATGATCTTCGGGCAATCCTGAGGTTTCAGGATCATACTTGGGGAGAAAATTTTCTGGGTGCTAAGGGAGATTGTGTACTCATCCAGGGATGGCCATGGCATCCCCGACCAACCAAGGTTGATTGTCTTGAAGTGGAACTTCCCTCTCCTCCTCTCGACCATTGTTCTCTTCCATATCTTCAGAGTCAGAGTCAGGCTCTTCCTCTTCTGAAATATCGTTATGTTCATAGATGTCGTCAGCTAGCATGTCGGGTATGAGGTCAAGAGGTTCTTGGATTTTGGTGATCGTGAAGTCTATTAAGCCTTCAACAGAGTTACAAAAACTTTGTCGGGAGTGTTGACTACTAGTCAGCTTCATTGTTTTCTTCGATGGAGGATGGGGGTGAAGGGAAACGTGCTGATTTATTGGGTGTAGGCTCTGGTAATCCTTGTAAACTGATTCACTTCCTCGTGAGGGAGGGCGTAAGGTATTTTAGGGTGAAGGTATCCTTCCTCGGAGTGGGGTGAGTTATCTGCCTCAGGAGTACTCGGTAAAGGTGGGTTGTTTGTTGGATGACTAGCCATGCATGTGGGTCGTTACGAATCTATAGGTTGTTCGAAATATCATATAACTTACATATTCAGCCATTCATTCTCAAGCCCTCCTTCTAGCGCCAATTCTGTTGATGGGGCTTAAAACCAATGATTCAACAGCAGGAACCAAACATACCACCGAGGAACAATTAGACTATGTAGCGTTATGACTGGAATGGTTCTCCAAATCTTACAATCTAGCCAAATTATCGATGACCTTTTGTGTTTTCTGGTCAATGCTCTTCCTTCGGTTAAGACAGTTTTTTTTGTAATTTATCTTAGGTGGGGCAAGTACAAGAGGTGCAAGCCAGTATAAACCAACTTGAGGAATATAGGACAAGAGTTTTAACTATTGGGAAGGGGTCGAGCTTGGGATAACCTGCTACTCAAACATGCAGACATCGATCCTATGCTGAAGGGCTTAGTAATAATACTTTAAATGAAAGACAATCCAACTGATGTCTGAGAAATCTACTTAATAGAAATAAGACGCATATATGATCAATATCAGGGTAAGAAAAATAATTCATCTACCAAGACATTCATCACATAGCTAAGGTAAACTACTTAGCATAGAAAAACAAACACAACTGTAATCAATGTCACGGTAAGAAAAATAATTCATCTACCAAGACATTCATCACGTAGAAGCACAATGATTTACTTTCATCATTTAAAGCAAGGAACATCAAAAAGTTACACCAGATAACTTGACAACATAATTAATTTCTCTTACTCATTTACTGCAACATTCATGGAACAAGAAAGGAAGTAATTCTTCTCCAACTCCAATCACATACATCTGATGAAAATAGCTCATCTCTGGTCCAGAAGGACTTCTTAATTCATAGCAGTCTCAAAATAATTATCAACAACCAAAAGAAAAGAGTTCTTACAAAAACCATCGACCTTTTGACCATCGGTTGATGTTCCTATTTATAATATAAAGTCTTAACAGTAATTAACGATAAAATACAATTTGAGCTAATCAAGAATCGCCACATGGCATCATCATCTAAGAGTCTTTCAACAGTCCACCCGAGTTGTTTCTTGGAAAGGGTGAAATATTTCATAATCAAACCATATGATAAAGAGTTCTTCACAAGTGTTGGCCCATGGAAACCTGTGTTGTTCCATTGGAGCCGCATAAATTCCCCTCATGTCTGCTGCGTGCGCCAGATATTTTACAAGGCTGAAGTTCAACTTCTGAAGTATGGCTCTAGATTTGATTGGATGTCCTGCGAATTGTTGTACTTGCCCAAGCTTTGCATCGGTGACCTTTGCACATTCTTCGGCCCATGACAAATCTTGTTCGGCGCATAGCTTGATTATTTCGTTTACGTCGATAAACATATCAGGGGTACCATACTTAGGGATTCCGATGTCTTTCATTATTTTATTGATTTTATCCCAGTGCTTTTGACATCTGGCCCATTGTTATTGGATTTTTTTGTGTGGGATTCGAGACATTTTGGCCCAATATTTGGTCGATCGCTTCATGCGATTGAGACTGCTTTTACTTACTAGCCGAATGTTGTGGTCTTCCTTTTCTCAATCTTTCTGGACTGCCTCAATAAACTTGAGCCTTTCCTCTGCCTGTTGTGCCTTCTCATACCATCACTCCATTTCCTTACATGCCGTGAGTGCCATGAGAGTGTCTTCCTGGAATTCGGCTATATTCAAGATTAACAGCTATCTATCCTTCTTGAACTCATCGTAAACTTTATCGAACTCATATTGTAAATACAGAGTTGTTTGTGTAGCACCCTTATAGTAATTGGAAATATGGCGCAAGTGTTCGAGCTCCTTTTGGGCGACGACAAGTTCCTTTTCATCTCTCCTGGCTCTATCCTGGGCAGCCTCTGAGAGGGATTTTCCCACACCAATCAGCTCAAACATACAGGTGTCCAATGTAGCAAATAACTTCTACTCAATGTCGACTATGAATAACTGATCCAGGGTGATTCGTCTCTTCTTTCTAGTCTTATGAACAATATCCTTTCTCTTTTGATCATAGGAGATCGCATAGATGTCTGCGACCTCATTTACCAAGTCTGGTATCTGCTGATCACCCCATGTGAGATTGTTTCCTAAGCTTCTCACAGTGTAAATTTGTTTGAGAGTAGGCTCTCACACTTATTTGTTCTTCCCCGTAGATCCCACTTCCACTTGTTGCTCACCAGGGATATAAGTATTGGGCAGGATAGAGGTTCCTTGTATGGACTTGTCACTTACTTGCTCATCGATTGTGGAACTACCTATTTCCTTCTACGGAGGCTCGTCACTTGGGCCTACATCTATTTTCGGTCCATTGGACTTTCCTGTGTTGAGATTACCTTCAGCTTCAACTTCCTTTTTTGGGATTCCTTGGTCCTGAACCCTGGGCCCAGCAGGAGAGACCTTTTTGAGACTTGGGGAAAAGGTCTTTTTAGGACCTTCTTCTTCTTGTATGCTCATTGGGGTGCCACAAGAAGGCTCTGTACTCTCCTCGTCGTTGTATATATGTATTAGTGTTCTCAAGGGGTTGGGCACTTGTGTTTCTATCGACACCCAACTCGTCTCTGGTTGAGTTCTTCCTTCTCTCGAGAGATCAATTGGCAATATCGTAGACTCAGGATTACCTAACCCATTGCTGCCATCAGCGACTGTGAGACTAGGATTGCTAGGTTCTGTCGGAACTCTTTGGATGGTAACTGAAATTCTGGGACTTATGGCAGGATGCAGGTTATCCTGCATCTGTTTCATTACTAGCTGAGACTGTTGGTATAAAAGTGCACCACTTTCTTGAGTTGTTTGATCTTAAGGGAAAACTTTGATTTGTACTGGGGATCCCTAATGATCTTATGTGACCTCCATGTCTTCTCTGTGGTTATTTGTTTCTTCCTCCAATTCATATGCTATTGTTGCTTCAGGGTGTCGCCCAACCCCTAGAATTGCTTTCTCCAATAGCGTGGCCTACTCTTCATAG
>JZKD02S1642130.1:445961-473510 GCA_000966675.3 Picea glauca
AGCAGAGCAAGGAACAACAGAGATTAAAGGAGAGCGTTTATAAGGTATGAACACCATCCATTTCTCTTAGTTCATTCAATAGCTAGATCTAGGGAAAGAGTAGTATTCTGTTACGATTTGTTCCAGATCCAGGTGGATCTGGGGAGATTGGTCTGTGTCCGCACTCACGAATTTATCCATAAACAAGAATCACCACTATATTTTCAATGCTGAAGTGGCCTGCCACTTGACTGTAGTGGGCTTCCTAGATCAGATTCACTCGCTCACTTGATGGAACACAGATATGGCCTAGATGACACAACAACCCATCCTGAAGATGGAAATTATCGACAACTATGTTTTCCCCCAACATTTGGTAGGTGGTGGCGAAGTCTGGGTCTATCTCATAGAGTTGGGGCCATCCAGAGGTCTCATGGCCGCAATAGTCTAGCACCATGGTGAGTGTCGTGACTGGCGGTCTACTGAGGCAATCGGCGACACAGTTGGTGCTTCATGTTTTATACTTGATGTTGAGGTGGAATTGCTGCAAGTATGTGGACCACTTTTTATGGCGGTCATTCTACAATTTTCCTTGTGTTTTCATGAACTGCAGTGGCTTATGATCAGTGTGGATGATTGTCTCCTTCCCAAGAATGTAGTGTCTCCACTGGCAGCAAGGTTGCACAATGGAGTACATTTCTTTATCGTAAGTAGGATACTTACAGAAAGCATCCGATAGTGTCTCACTATGATAGGCCACAGGGTGGTCATGTTGAGTGAGAATGGCACCCACGGCATAGTCGGAAGCGTCTGTCTCGATCTCAAAGGGATGTTGTAGGTCTGGGAGTGAAAGTACTATGGCTGAGCACAAGAATTGCTTCAAATCATTGAATGCTTGTTGTTGGGACCTCCCCCACGCAAATTTTTTCTTACCACCACCCCTGGTTATTTGGTTGAGGGCCCATGCAATATGGGAGATTCCCAACACAAACCTGCGATAGAAATTGGCTAGGCCCAAGAAGCTCCAGAGCTTAGTGAGTGTGGTTGGGGCTGGCCATTCACAGAAGACTTCGATCTTGGTTGGATCCACATGTACACCATGTTGATCAACGATGTAGCCCAAGTAATGGACTCTTTCCATGCTGAAGGAGCATTTTTCCAAGTTGGTGTATAGCTTGTGTTGTCGTAGGGTGTGTAGAACCTGTTGAATATGTTGCACGTGTTCGGCCCAAGTCTTGTTGTAAATGAGAATGTCATCCAGATACACCACTACAAAATTATTGGTGAATGGTCACAGGATATCATCCATCAACCTCATGAAAGTGGCTTGCGCATTTGTCAAACCAAAGGGCATGAACAACCATTCAAAAAGGCCTTCCTTTTACTTGAAGGCGGTCTTCCATACATATGTTTGTTCTATCGGGACCTGGTGGTAGCCAGACTTTAGATCAATTTTGCTGAGCTATTTGGCCCCCATGAGTTGATCAAGGAGGTCATCAATTCAGGGAATTGGGTACCGATTTCTGACTGTGATTTTATTCAGAGCCCGGTAATCAATGCAGAGCCACCAGGTTCCATCTTTCTTCTATACCAACACGATTGGGCTCCCGCAAGGTGATGAGCTGGGACAGATGTGCCCCTTGTGGAGCAGATCTTGGATATGTCACTTGATCTCCTCATTTTCTGATAGAGAGTAGTGATAGACTGGCCCATTGGGTAGTGTTGCTCCAAGGGTCAGATCGATGGGGTGCTTGACCTGGTAGTCCAGAGGTACCCCGATAGGTGAGGAGAAGATATTCGTGTATTCTTCCATGACCTTATCTACTTGCTTCTGCTATGTGGAGAGGTCAGTCGCAGAGACCCTGGATGTGGCTGTGATCTTTCGCTTCTTTTGAGAGAGAATCATGAAGAAGACAAACTTCCCCATCTAGGAGATTACCTTCCTACATTTCTTAGCAGAGATCAAGGAAATAGAACTAGGTGGGACCGCATCGGGTATCCTGTACAATTTCTTGTTCAAAGTAATAATAACACTATGAGGCCTAGACTCATATACAGCATGACGTTTCCGTAATTAAGGTTGGCCCAAAAGAACATCACAAACTTTGAGAGGAGAAACATCACACAATACCTCATCTTTGAAGGGATTGATGTCGTACGATAGTCGAAATTGTTGGCTAATGCGGAGATCGCTTCCTTGGCGGAGCCATCCAATGGTGTAGGGTTGTGGGTGCGGTGTTCTTGGCAGGGCCAACCGCTTGACAACCTCTGCTAATATGAGGTTCTTATGGCTACCGCTATCAACGATGAAGTGTAGTGGGGTGCCTTTTACCCACATTTTTGGGTGGAAGAGGTGCTCTCCTTCTTCTGGCTCATCTGGTTCACCAGGCTAGAGCTTGGTGGCAGAGATGGTGGAATTGGGTTCCGCGTTAATGATCTGTCTTCCCCTTTCTGGTTCTATCTCAGAGTCGGAATCTTCATCTAATTCAGAGGATTTCACTTCGGCCATCAACGACTTCTTTGAGCTGCAGTCAATAGTGTTATACCAAGGGATCTTATGCAAGTCGCACCACTTCCCAATATTTTTCTTTGTCTTTATGGTGTCCTTCTTTGCTTGCGGCTTGGACTAGTTGTCCTGATACTGTCCATCTCTACTCTTTCCTTTGTTCTGTGGGTTGGTGCCACCCTTTACTGGCATTTTTTGTGAGGGGTTCCCCGACCCAAATTGCTGCATCTTTTGTTTGAGCTTCTGCTCGATTTTGACGGCATATCGGTAGGCCACGCCCAAGGATGAGATGTCCAGAAATTCCATTTCGGTCTGGATGTATTGGTGCAGAGCAACGTGATACTTGAGCACCAGATGTCGCTCTGAATATTTGATACCCAACTTGGTGCACAAGGTATGGAAGGTATTTGTGAAATCTAACACTACTTGGTCTCTTTCTTGCCGCAGTGTAGTCCATTTGGTATATAGGTCGTCATAAATTCTAACAGGGTAGTATTGTTCCTTAATAACATCCCTGAAGGATTCCCAGGTGGTTGTGGCTGCAAATAATGAGGGTTCCGCTGTTTCCTTTTTCTCACAGAAAGTTTCCCACCAATCTTTGACATGGGGAACGGCTTTGAGGAGTACAAAAGTAATATTTTCTCTATTCGAAAAGTTATGGATAGAAAAATACCCTTCTAGTAGATTCAACCACTTATCTACAACATCTGCATCTATCTGACCTTCAAATATAGGAATATAAAATTTTATTTGTAGCTTGAAGGGGGCAGCGCCTACGCTCGAAGAAGATGCGTCACCTTTTGGTATTCGACGAAGGATTTGCGAGAAACTATCCATCATCTCGTTCCTCTGTTGCGTGAGGGCTTCCTCAATCAACAGTTTGAAAGGATCTCCTGTCTTGTCATCTTTATTTTCTCCTGCCATGAGAGGTCTCTTGGGCGTCCAAGAGATTTTTTCCTCAAGAGAAACAAGCTTGAGACCCAACTCTTTGTACTCCGACCTCGTTGTGGAAATGCATTAAGACGACAAGCAAAAGACCGCTCTGATACCACTGATCCAGATTTTATGAGCAGAAAAAAAAAATACATATTATTAATAGGTGTTTAACGAAAAATAACAGAGATACATTAAAACTGGTTTTCTATTCAATAATGAAATAAGATGAAACTGTAAAATGCAGTGGAAACAAGCTTGCTGGAATGGTGGTGGCTTATCTCTGAGAAGAGATGTGAAGCCTGCGCTCATTTGCAAGAAGATGACTACAATGAGGCTCTAAAGGCATTTTTACAATAAACAAGAATGCCAAAAACCCTAGACATCCAAAAACATAACCCTGGGAGATGAAGCACCAAAAGTCATGTGGGCCCCATTTGGGTAAGTTAGTACATTAACTTCCTGGGGTCGTAACTTTTGCATACGATCTCCATTTTAGGTGTATGATAGCCCGTTAGAAAGGTATCATCGATGAGATTAATTTTGAGGCCTCAATCATTCCTTTTGACACCATTGAGAAGATCGATCCCGAAAAACCTTCATTTAGGCCCTCAAAATGGCCCTGGAAGTAAAAACTGCTAAAAATAGTAAATTGCCAAAATTGCTAGAAAATTGTTTTGAGCCAGTTGGGAAAGGTGGGTGGCCACCGATATCCACCTAGATCATGGTTGTTTTTGAAGGTTTATATATTTTTTATAACTACCCATCACTTCAATGTCAATGGATGAATTAAGATTCTATACATCACACATGATATAGGAACTTACAAAATCTAATTTGGGTGAAGCAGTAGCGAAAACGAGACTCAAAATTTCATTAAAAACTTCCTTTGAGCGTAATTTTTTGATGTTCATCAAAGCGATTTTTTATTCCTGGAAACAAGACAAACATATAATTTTCACCATTGTGATTCCAAATCAACTCACGGAATCAAAATTCAATGCCTAGAAGTTCTAGAGAGAATCAACTAGGGTTTCTCGCCCGAACTGGCGGCATCAGTTGTTACAGAAATGAGATGTTTGTATGGAACAATTAGTTGTCTTGCCACATTCCAATTTGAATTCATATGAATAAGTTGTGAATATTTAAAAGTTCCCCCAATAGTCTAAGCAAGAGGTTTGCAAACTGATTTTCTTTCTTCCCACATGAAATTGATAAAGTTTCTTATTGTTAATTTTATCAGAAGAAAACAAAAATAAGTCTTAAATTAAAAAAAAATATTACATAATAATCAAAAGTAAATAAACAAAGGGATGACTACAATAATGAAAATATTTCCAAATCCATAGGAGATCTTGATGAATAAATCCATTGAAAATTTTGATGGGAACATTGTCGAAGCCATCGAAGATCTTGAGAGGAACGTTATCGAAGCCATCAAAGATCTTGAGAGAAACATTGTCGAAGCCATCAGAGGTCATGAGAGAATATTCTCTGAAGATAGTAAGAGGTAATGAGATAAACTTCTATGAAGCTAATCAGATGCAATGATGGGAGGTACTCTGATTGAATCAATGAACTTAATAGAAAGTATGACGATGGCATCGACGAGGTTGATATAATGAGTTCTGATCAAATTAGAATAGTTTATGTGAAGAGATCCAATTTTAACCCTCGATACCATCTAAAGAACCTCATCGCTACCAGCAAAGGCTGCTGGTATACCCCTCCAAATGTCAATCATTGCACTTGCATAAAATGAATATGCCCACGACACTTATACTAACAACATATTTCACAAAGTTCTTACTTTAAGTGATGACAGAAAATTTTACAACTTTATAATGGAAGGGTTTTCAAGTTTATCCAAAGGATAAAAAAGTACGACTCGTCCCTGATCCATTGATCACCTGAACCCATTGGATGACATACTCGTCTGTGTAAAATCCCAATAGCTAAGATATTTGGTTCAACACCTCACGAAGTCCATGTGGATGCATGATTTTCATGTTGGAATATATAATTCTTACTTATCTAATATGCTTGCTAATGTATTGAGAATCAATCTCTATGTGAGTTGTGTGATCCTATTCTTAGTAGTTTGTTTGAGAGTTGGATTTGTGAGATCCTAGTTTGGTGTCTGGTTGAGATATTCTCTAAACCTCTCCATTTATATTTGGAATAAGTTATTTATGTCAACAACCTATGTAATCTATATAATAGAGTCCAAATGTATTGATATACTCAGTAATTTACTATTATTTGTGTATATTACTCTACTCTCCCATTTTAGTATGGTATCAGAGCTGGACTGGGTGTAACTCCCTCACGAGAGTGCCCAGGAACATGTGGAGAGAAGAGTATATAATTTATGTGTGAGAGTTGCTTCTCATCTTAATTTTGTCTTCTATGATTATGTCATACCTTGTGAATCTATATGAATTTATTGCAAGTCAAATGAAATTAGAGAATTGGGACAGAATCAAATTTGAGGAGGAAGCTTTGTGAAAGATTACTCCAACGATGCCTGCAACCTGCGTTAGTAATCACCGCATCCCCTATGTGAACAATCGTATTTCACTCTTGTTTTGTTAGGGACCTAACCCCTCACGTAGGTAGAATAATATATTTCCATGTAATAAAAATCAATATTAATAAGGCCTAGGAATAAGGAAGAATAAGTCAAATGTAAGAAGACCTAATAAAAGCTTTCTCTTCTAGAAGGATCTTCCTCTAGATTATTCTTTTGGATAGACATATTTAGTATAAATAGGAGTAAAGAGTATGAGAAGTTTTGTCTTGGATATTATTGTAACAGAGATCTTCTCTGTTGGAGGTTTCCCCCTCAAAGAGGCATGTGAACATTGCTCTCAGTAATCAAAGTGCACTTTCTGGTGTTATTCTGGTATTATTTTGGTATTATTGTGGTGTTGTTCTGGTTATATCATTTTTTATATGCCATTTCTAGCTAATTGTTTCTGTTATGCATACTATTTTATATCTAGAATATTACAAGTGGTATCAAAGCACCTTCCTTGGAAGAAAATTGTGGGTTAAATTTTTCTCAAGGTAGATATGTATTTCAGCGTCTTTAAGCTACATAGATCTGTCGTTACGCGCATAAACCTGCGATCGAGGATTCATACATGAAGGAAATACAACTGGTACTTAAGCGCACATCTGTTGGCCACCCTTGTTGGTACCACTTCGAGTGGTAGCGCATCAGAAAACACATGTATACAGATCGACACAGATATCTTGAAGCCCTCCTTAGATAAATTGATTGGTCACTTGACTGCTATAGTGCCACCAACAACATCACTCGGGAAGATACTCTCTAGTACCTAGGTAGTCGAGTAGTACGACTAAGGGCACAGTCTAGCCTCCTGATCTAGATGGATATTAGTGGCCACCCACCTATTCCACTTGGACCCCCACCATTGTTTCTTTCATGTTTTTGGTTTCCTTAATTGTAGCACAATTTACTATTTTTGGCAGTTTTTCGGGTCCTGAACTTCCGGAGCCGTTTTGAGGCCCTAAACGACGTTTTTTGGGCATCAACCAGTCGGCGAATAAGTCCATGTTATTTGTTATCAATATTTTTGGTCCTTGGATAGATCTTTCTAACGATGTATCATATGCATCAAACAAAGATAGTATTCCAAAGTTACAACCCCGGGAAATTGATGTACCAATTTACCCTGACGGGGCCCATATTCTGGCGTTTCATCTCCTAGGGTTAGGTTTTTGGATGTTTAGGGTTTGCATTGTTTCTCAATAATATCTAGGCCTTCGAACCTCATTGTAACACAGAGTTCAGAGGCCTGTAGCCGCCGCATCTCTTCTCAAATATAAGCTACCAACGCCCTAGCTAGTTTATTTCTATTTTGTCTGTAAACAAATTTCAGTTCTTTGATATTAATGAAATGAAGTGTTATTTCTGCTGCATCTTTGTATTCATGGTTATTTTTGTATTTTGTTGTGTTCCTCAATAAATCTGAATCAATGGTATCGGAGTGGTCTACTCTTTCTCGATCCTTGTTTGCATGTCCCCAATGATGTCGGGGTATAAGGAGTTAGGGCTCGATCCGGTTGAACCTTTGCCAGATCAGCCTCGCAAAACCCAATGGTCACCCATAGGGGACAAAAAGAAAGATGAGGGAGTAGGAGATCCTATCAAAATATTGCTTGATGAGGCCCTTGAAAAACAAAGGAATGCGATGATGGATAACTTTGCCCAGATCCTTCCATGATTGCTCACTGGCGACGCATCTGCATCCAACAACCACTCTGGAGGTGCAACCCCTTTTAAGGTACAAGTAAACTTTGACATTCCAATATTTGATGGCCAAATAGATGTAGATGACATAGACAGATGGTTGAATCTATTATAAGGATATTTCTTGGTTCATGACTTTTCCGACCTAGAGAAGATTATTTTTTCACCACTCAAAGCCACCCCCCATGTTAAGGACTAGTGGGAAACCTACTGTGAGAAAAAGGATGAGGAGTAACCCTCCCTATTCTCGATCGTACCCACTTGGAATTCTTTCTGAGATGCCATCAAGGAACAATATTATCCCATGGGCAGATATGAGGACAAGTACATACAATGGACTACATTGCGGCAACAAAGGGATCAAGATGTGCATGAGCTGACAAAACTGTTCCATACCCTATGCACAAAGTTGAGTATCAAAGATTCAGAGAAACATTTGGTGTTGAAGTACTGCAGTTGTCTACACAGATACATTCAAGAGGAAATGGAATTCCTTGACATCTCCTCGCTTGGTACAGCATATCGGTATGTTGACAAGATTGAGCATAAATTCAAACAGAAGAAGCGAGACTTTGGATCTGTGAATCAAAAGCAAGCGAAAGGTGTCACCAAACCGCAAAACAAAGGAAAAATCCAAGGCATGGTGGATCAAGAAAACCTACCAAAGATGCAAGAAAATAAAAACACTGCGAAGCCGAAGAAGGACACAGGAAAGTGGTGTGAGTTCCATAAAAGCTCCACTCACAACACAAGTGAGTGTCGGGCCAAACAGTCACTGGTGGCTGAGATGAGGGATTTTGAATCAGATGCATGCTCTAACACTGAATCAAAACCCAAGAAGGGGAATGACAGAGGGAAGAATATTATCAATATAGAGCCCAATGCCACCATTTCCACCACGAATATCCAAAAGGAAGAATCGGAAGATCCAGAGGAGGAGGAGCGTCTCTTCCACTCCCAGATGTGGGTAAAGGGTTCCCCGCTATAGTTCATTTTTGACAATGGGAGCCAAAATAACCTCATTTCAGTAGAGGCCGTGAAGTGGATGGGCTTGCCGACCACAACACACCCACAACCATACACCATTGGGTGGCTTCACCAAGGACAAGATATTCACGTCAGCCAACAATGTTGCCTTCCCTACAGTATCAAGCCCTTCACCGATGAGGTATCATGTGACATTGCTCCTCTTGATGTTTGTGATGTATTATTAGGCCAACCATACTTGTGGAAGTGACATGTTGTGTATGAGTCCCAACCTCACACTGTTATTGTTACCTTTGGAAATAAGTTGTACAGGATACCAGAGGTACCACCGTCTGTTGCTATCTCTTTGGCTACTACAAAAAAATGCAATAAGCTCATTTCCAAAACTGGGAAATTTGTTTTCCTGATGATCTACCCTCAGGGAAAGAATAATATTGTGGACATGACCTCCAGACAAGGCTCCTTCGCATGAAAATAAAAAATGGACAAGGTCGTGGAGGAGTACTAAGACATCTTCACCTCACCCCCAGGGGTGCCTCTGTACTATCAGGTCAAGAACCCCATCTATCTGACCTTGGGTGCTTTGTTTCCCAATGGAATGATCTATCGACAATCTATTCTATAAAACGATGAAATCAAGCGACAAATTCAGGAGCTGCTGCAGAAAGGTCACATCCGACCAAGCTCATCTCCCCATGGGAGCCCATTCGTGTTGGTGTAGAAGAAGGATGGGACTTGGAGACTCTGTATTGACTATCATTCGCTAAACAAAATAACTGTCCAAAATAGGTACCCGATCCCATGGATTAATGACCTTCTAGACCAACTCAAAGGGGCGAAATATTTCAGCAAGATCGACTTGAATTTTGTGTATCACCAGGTACCAATCGAACCATTTGATGTGTGGAAGACTGCTTTCAAATATAAGGAGGGCCTTTTCAAATGGATATTCATGCCTTTCAGGTTGAAGAATGCTCCTGCAACCTTCATGAGGTTGATGGAAAACATCTTGCGGCCATTCACCAACTCATTTGTAGTAGTTTACTTGGATGACATTCTGATCTTTAGCCAGACTTGGGAAGAGCACCTCCACCACATCCGATAGGTCCTCCAAACACTACGGAAACACAACTTGTGTGCCAATTTGGAGAAGCACATTTTTGGCATGAGCCAGGTTCAGTATCTCGGATACATTATTGATGACGTGGGGTGCATGTGGATCCAACCAAGATCCAATTCATCCGGGATTGGCCATCCCCGACCACTCTAACAGAGCGTCATAGCTTTCTAGGCCTTGCTAATTTCTACTGCAGGTTCATGATCGGATTCTCTAATATCACTTGGCCCTTGAGTCAAGTCACCAAGGGAGGAGCAAAAGAAAAATTACTTTGGTCGAAATATCAAGAGAAGGCATTCGTATAATTTAAATATCGCCTCTGCTACGCCCTAGTGCTCACATTACCAAACTTGCAAAAACCATTTGAGATCAAGACAGATGTCTCTAACTATGCTATTGGGGCAGTTCTTACTCAACAGGGTCATCCATTGGCATATCACAGTGTGACACTGTCCGAAACAGTCCGAAAGTATCCCACTTATGACAAAGACATGTATTCCATTATGCAGGCTTGTCGATAGTGGAATCATTACATTTTGGGGAAGGGAACGATCATCCACACAGACCACTAACCCCTGTAGTTCATATAGACACAAGGCAAGTTGTAGAACCATCACCATGAGAAGTGGTCCACATATCTGCAACAGTTTCATTTGAACATCAAGTACAAGAAGGGCAACACCAATAATGTTGCAGACTGCCTCAGCCAACCGCCGACCGTGGCAATAACCACCGTGCTCAACTCTTGTGGACACGAGACTTTTGATTGGCTGCTTCTCTACAAGAACAATCCAGATTTCATCCACACATACAAGATGCTCTTGGAGGGTAACCGAGTTCCAAATTTTCATCTCCAGGATGCACTACTATGTCACCTGGGGAACCTTTGTGTTCCTTCAAGCAATCATGCCAAGATGATTTTGGAAGTGCACTATAGTCGGGTTGTTGGGCATTTTGGGGTCGAGAAAACAATGGAAGTACTAGAAAATTATTTATATTGGCCAAACCTTCGACAAGATGTCGGGAAGTACATCAGATCCTGCACTGCCTGTGCCATTTTCAAACCAACCATCAAGAAGCAAGGCCTCTATACTCCGTTTCTTACCCCTAGTCAACCTTGGGAATCCATCTCCATGGATTAGATGTCAGGCCTTTTTTCTACTAAGCATGGAAATGACTGTGTTTTCATGGTCATCGACAGATTCTTGAAGATGGCCATTATGGTGGCCTGCAAGAAGAATATCACAACAGAAGCCACTACTAAAATCTTCTTTGAACAAGTGTGGGTACACTTTTGGATCCCACAGTCTATCATCTTAGATCGGGACAACAGGTTCCTCAATACATTTTGGTCTAGCCTCTGGTCAATGTTGGACACCAAGCTCACCAAGTCCACAACTTTCCATCTGCAAATTGATGGCCAGACAGAGGTCGTCAATAGGATGATAGTACACATTTTGTGCATGTGCAAATTAAATAATCCACGCACATGGGATGAGATCCTCCCCTATGTACAACATAGCTATAACCGTGCCCTCCACAACTCAACCCACCACAACCCCTTTCAGGTGGGCTTGGGATTCCAGCCACTATGTCCCATTGACGTAGCCATACCATTTGTAGTTACTCAGGTTGATTCATCTCATGTCCAGTCTGAATCTGCCAAGGTGAACAACTTCATTGAGTACATTCAAAACATTAGCCAATAGGTTCATGACATATTGGACAGAGCCAATTCTAAGTACAATATGCGGCATGGTCAACATCAAGTGCAAAACAACTTCCAAGTGGGCGGCAAAGTGTGGCTACATTTAGAGAAGGAGCACCTCACTGGACCCCACCACAAGATTCACCTGCTCCGATAGGGGCCATACACCATCACCAAGGCTATAGGGGACAATGCCTTCGAGCTCAGTATCCCACCATTCCTTGTTATGCACCCAGTGTTCAATGTGGACCACCTTTAGCCTTACTTTTCACCTCTACTGGACACATCTGACATGGCAGAACAACTCACACCAACAAAGTTAAACTGAGATAGCATGAAACAAGACACAATTGATCGGATTATGGACACACAAACCAATAACACCCGCCAGCAGAGGATCCAGCTATATCGAGATGTCAAATCAGGCCAACTCCTTCACCAAGGCAAGTGGCTCACCAGGGACCAAGTTCAACAGAAGTTTTCTCATCTCATGGAGGAACTCAATGCAATGGGGACCATTGCTTCCTAAGGGGGGAGGAATGATCCAGGTGGATATTGGTGGCCACCCACCTATTCCACTTGGACCCCCACCATTGTTTCTTTCAGTTTTTCAGTTTCCTTAATTGTAGCACAATTTACTATTTTTGGCAGTTTTTTGGGTCTTGAACTTCCGGAGCCGTTTTGAGGCCCTAAACGACATTTTTTGGGCATCAATCATTTAGAAAAAATCTCTATGTTATTTTTTATCAACAATTTTAGTCCTCAGATATATCTTTCTAACGATGTATCATATTTGTCAAACAGAGATAGTATGCCAAAGTTACGACCTCGGGAAATTGATGTACCAATTTACCTTGATGGGGCCCATATTTTGGCATTTCATCTCCTAGGGTTAGGTTTTTGGATGTTTAAGGTTTCCATTGTTTCTCAATAATATATAGTCTTCTAGCCTCATTGTAACACAAAGTTCAGAGGCTTGTAGACACCACATCTCTTCTTAAAGATAAGCTACCAGCGCCCTAGCTAGTTTACTTCTATTATGTCTGTAAACAAATTTCAGTTCTTTGATATTAATGAAATGAAGTGTTATTTCTACTTTGTATTTATGGTTATTTGTGTATTCTGTTGCGTTCCTGCATAAATCTAGATCACCTCCTTAGTTGGTGCCCTGAGATATTGGGTCGAGTACTACTGTTGGACCCTACACGTATATCAGAGAGCTATATCACATCGAAAACCCTTTTCTGTAGAACCCTTGAATACCCTAACCCTTGGGACGAAAACAAAAATAGAACATACAATATCTATTGCCACACAACTATGTCTCCTGCATTCGAGTTGCGAAATTACTACACATTTCTTCCTATTAAGCATTTGGGAATTTTTTCACTAGAATATTATTCAGATCCTGTTGGCACCATTAATTGAGAACTATACCATTGGATTCCTCTCTTCTCCCTTATCGCAATCATACCTATCATTTTTCAACAATTTGTTTTCTCGTGCACCCGACCCCCTTCCAACACCCTTATTTGGGATTTACCCCATTGGATTCCAATCGTCACCCTGATCTTTGTGATACACTTCACCCATAACCCATTTTCTATGTGGTGCCATCCGCCCCTTTTCATGTTCCCTCTTCATCATGGCCCACACCCGTAGCCAAGACTTGGAAGCTCTATTCAATGCCTTGCACTCTAATTTCATAGACACACAACAAGAAGTGAGACAACACAATCCCAATGTTTCCACCATCAATAAAAACATGAATTCCTCCATCGACGACGACATAGAGGACCTCGAACAAGACCTTGCTACCTAGCTTGAATCCTTCAATACCCAATTTGTCTCCTTCACTATGATGATCTGTGCCAAGCTGCATATCCCTGCAGATCTTCCCTCATCTGACCCATCTTTACAAACCGAAGGTGAAACTTCCTCTCATTCCCAGAATTTTCATCCCCGTCACTTTCAGAATGACCTACGCCTTCTGCATGTGGATGTGACCAAATTTGATGGCTCAAATCCCACTGGTTGGGTAACTCAAATGGAACATTAGTTATCTTTGTATGGCATTAAATATGAGTTGGAAAAACTATGGCATGGTGTTCTCCATCTAGATCAAAAACATTGGAAATGGTGGCAATGGAGAAAAAATGCCCGCCAAGGGTATCTGGCTTGGACACACTTTGTGGTAGAGATTTATAAACGCTTTGAAACTAACACCAACTGTTTAGGTTGTTTGACAAAGTTGAAACAATCCAGCACAGTGGAAGACTTTATAGCCTCTTTTGAGCGATTGGATTTCCATACAGAGGGCATTTCTGATGTTTTATTTTCTGAGAATGTTTTATCAGTGGCCTCAAGGATGATATTTGTGCCCATATCCTCATGGATCGGACTTAGATTTGGGTGGAAGCTACTAAAAGAGCTAAGGAAGCACAATAGGTTGTCTCTTCTCAAAACCGAAAACTCTCCTTTATTCCTCGCACTAAACCAGTCACTCCCACTCCTCTTTCCACTCCACTAAAGATCCAAAAATTGACTAGGGCATAAATGGTTGAACACCAAATTAAAGGCCCTTGTTATAATTGTGATGAAAATTATATTCCTAGGCACAAGTGTAAGGAACAAAATCTTTTTATGGGAATCTCGAAGGATGTTTCAGAAGACTATGTTGAGGCTCCCCTTATGGTCATGTCACCTGAACCCACTGACATGACCCCTCCCTCAGACCCTCCCGAAGTAGAACCATTCATTTCCCTAAATGTTCTCACTGGATTCTCTACTCCCCAAACCCTCAAGCTAATTGGTTACATTAAGCATAGGAAGGTCATCATTCTTCTTGATAGTGAAAGGACCCATAAATTTATTCATCCCTCATTTCCCAAGCAACTAATTGATATATCTGTGTCATCAATAATTTTCAATACATGATTGCCAATGGTAGGTCCATGAAATGTGGAGGGCATTGTGAAAAAGTGCATCTCCAAATTGGTCAGTACCACATGAAATCTCATATGTTTTCTATCAACATAGGAGGTTGTGACATTGTGTTGGGTGCAAAAAGGCTAAGGACGTTGGGTCCCATTCTCATGGATTTTAAGGAATTAAGCATGCAATTCGACCATGAGGGCCAACAATGTAAGTTCCATGGCATCACCGTCGGTTCCCGGAGATCATCAGTTCCCATCATATGGAAAATTAGCTCAAAAAAGGTCATTCTGGCATTATTGCACAACTCCATTCCATTCAAGCTATTGAGACACCCTCTATGTTGTAGGATCTCCAATCCATCCTCTCTAAACATCAATTAGTTTTTCCCACTCCCCAGGGACCCCCTCCTTCTCATGGTGTTCATGATCATTCCATTCCCCTTGTTCCCGAAAGCCTTCCTCCCAATATCTGTCCCTATCGTCATCCCTTTTCCAAAAAAAATGAAATTGATAAAATTGTTCAAGAATTTCTCAAAGCAGGTGTTATCTTCCCTAGTGTGAGCCCCTACTCTTCTCTTATGGTCATGGTCCTTAAGAAATAAGGTTCTTTATGCATGTGTCCTGACTTCCTCACCCTCAACAAACTCACCATTAAATACAAATTTCCCATTCATGTCATTGATGACCTCTTTGATGAATTGAGTGGCGCCCAAATCTTTACTAAACTTGATCTTCATTCTGGCTACCACCAGATATGTATGAATGATATAGACATTCCTAATACTTCATTTATAACTCATGAGGGACACTATGATTTTTTGGTCATGCCCTTTGGCTTGTGTAATTCTCCCTCCACTTTCCAAATCCTCATGAATCATGTCTTCCATCCTTTTTTCCATCATTTTGTCTTATTTTTCATTGATGATATCCTCATCTATGGTAAAACCTGGACAACCCATCTTTCTCATGTGGATCGAGTTCTCCATCTACTCTCTCAACACCAAATTTTCCTTAAACAATCTAAATGTGCTTTTGGTGCCTCAAAAGTCGAGTACTTGGGTCATCTTGTTGGAAAGGCCAATGTCAAGGTGGATCCTAAAAAGATTGAAGCTATGCAAGATTGGCCTCACCCAAAGACTCTCAAAATATTGCATGGATTTCTCAGTTTAATAGGTTATTATCACAAGTTTGTTAAGAATTATGGAAAGATTGTGACACCTCTCACTGCTCTCCTTAAAAATAATTCTTTCACTTGGACTCCAAAAATTGCTCAGGATTTTCAAACCTTGAAGATGGCCATGTGAACCACTCTAGTCCTAGCCCTTTCTAATTTCACAAAGACCTTTGTCCTAGAATGTGATGCTTCCAAGAAAGTAATTGGAGCAGTCCCTATGTAAGAGGGTCGACCTTTGGCCTTTACCAACAAACAATTGTCAGAGAAAAATTTGGGAAAATCAATCTATGAAAAGGAAATGTTGGTTATTCTACATGCCGTGAATATTTGGCACCCTTATCTATTGGGGAATCTCTTCCAAATTAAGACAGATAAGCAAAGCCTCAAGTATTTTTTGCAACAACGCCTTTCCTCCCCAGAGCAACAAAAATGAGTGACTAAGCTATTTGGATATGATTATGAGATCATTTACAAGAAAGGAAAAGAAAATGTGGTTGTTGATGCAATTTCCATAAAATATGAAGATGAAGGGTCCCTTTTTTCTCTCTCCTTCATTATACCATATTGGCTCTAAGTTGTTCACCGGGAATGGCTACACGATCCCAAAAGTTCCCATTTGATACAACAATTGCAGGGAAATTCTCTAGTCTCCCCAGGGTACTCTTGGTTCAATGATGAGCTTCGATACAAATGCCATTTGTATTTAAGTAAAATGTCAAAAATTAAATCCACGGTACTTTATGAGCTTCATGCTACACCCACCACTGGGCACTTAGGGTTTACCAAAACCTATGACTGGGTCAAATGTTCTTTTTTCTGGAATGGTATGAAATAATACGTTCGCAATTTTGTGGTTGAATGTGATGTTTGTCAACGCAACAAGGGAGGAACAATCAAAGCTCCAAGCACACTACAACCGCTTCCGATTCCACCTGTTATTTGGAGGGATATCTCTATGGATTTTATTTTAGGCTTACCTAAATTAGGCAATAAATAAGTCATCATGGTGGTAGTTGATCATCTTTCCAAGTATGCTCATTTATGTGTTATTCAACACCCATTTACAGCCTCCACTATAGATCAACTTTTTGTGGATCAAGTCTTGAAGCTTCATGGCATGCCTCATTCTATTGTTTCTAATTGCGACCCAACTTTCACCAACAAATTTTGGCAAGAACTGTTCAAGCTACAAGGCACCCAATTGCATCTCAGCACAAATTATCATCACCAGACTGATGGTCAAACTGAAGTTGTCAACAAGTGTTTGGAAACATATTTGAGTTGTTTTGCATCGGAAAGGAAAAATTAGTAGACTCAATGGTTACCACTAGATGAATGGTGGTACAACACTTCTTACCATATAGATACCCGCATGACTCCTTTTGAAGTAGTATATGGACAAAATCCACCTTCATTTCTCTCATACTTTCCAGGTGTCTCGAAGGTCCAGGCGGTTAACCAAACATTTACTGTTAGAGAGGATATTCTTCGTACCCTCGAAGATAATTTGGTCATGGCCCAGAATCGCATGAAGAAACAAGTTGATCAAGGTTGCTCTGAACGTCAATTTGTAGAAGGAGATCAGGTGTTTCTTTGACTGCAACCTTACAAGAAAAATTCCCTCAAGGCTGACCATTGTCAGAAACTGGCGCTGAAATTTTATGGTCCTTATACCATTTTCAAGCATGTGGGATAGGTTTCCTATAAGTTAGCTTTTCCTAGTCATTCTAAGCTCCATATTGTTTTTCATGTTTCTTGCTTAAAGAAGGTGATTGGAATGAAGTGCCAAACTCAAACCAACCTTCCCAAGTTGGACAAAGAAGGCTCCATTTGGCTACAACCACATGCATTTTTCGACCAGCGTGAGTGTCCTCTGCGTTAGTGCACCATCAAGGAAGTGTTAGTCCAGTGAAAAGATACAACTCCAACAGATTCCACTTGGGAACCAACTACCATTCTGCATCAATTTCCTCATCTCAAGCCTTCAAGACAAGGTTGTTTTTAAGGGGAAGGACATGTTAGGGACCTAACCCTTCACGTAGGTATAATAATATATTTCTATATAATAAAGGGCAATATTAATAAGGCCTAGCAATAAGGAAGAATAAGTCAAATGTAAGAAGACCTAATAGAATCTTCCACTTCTAGAAGGATCTTCCTCTAGATTGTTCTTTTGGATAGACATATTTAGTATAAATAGGAGTATAGGGTATGGGAATTTTTGTCTTGGATATTATTGTAATAGAGATCTGCACTGTTGGAGGTTTCCCCCTGGAAAAGGTAGGTGACAATTGCTCTGGTATTATTGTGGTGTTGTTTTGGTTATATCGTTGTTTATCTGCCATTTCTAGATAATTATTTTTGTTCTGCATAATATTTTATATCTGGAATATTACATGTTTGCAATATGCATATTCTTAACTTTTTTTCTCTCACATGTTTAACCCTCACGGTAGCTTGTTGTTCTAAATGGAGGAGGAGATGGATCATCCAATAATCTGACACAAATTGTTGGAAGAACAAAAATAATAATTGGGGGAGCTTTGGCTTCAAACATATTATTGGTAATGTGTGATCAAAGAGATACATTTCAGTGAGTGAGAACTCCATTGTTAGGAAGTGGAAGCAAAACATAACATATAACAGAGCATAAATAAGCAATATCAAACATGCATTAAAACAAACACATCAATCATACACTTGGCACAATGATTTATGTGGAAACCCAATGAGGGAAAAAACCACGGGAAATGATTATCGGTATTCTTATTATTCAAGGGAGAATTACAATATCCTCTCCTCACACACTTTGCTCTCTACTCCTTGCACACGCTTGCACTCACATTGTACTCCACCTGTATGGGTATTCTCACATATATAACATCTATCACTCAGTTATACAAATTGATCATGAATAGATCACATAGTTACATGAGCGGTTCATAAATAGATTGCATGCATGCGCATTAACATAGATGCATGCATTTGCATGTGACTACATGAGGAAATTCGTTGGCATGTTTCCAACAATATCCACCTTGACAACAATTTACCTGATATATTATGCCCTTAATTAATTCATCACCTTTTCTGCAAGCCAAGAGAAGCCAAACACCACCGTAGCTTCTCTAACAAAACTGGTTTCATAAACATGTCTTCAGAATTCAGTTCTGTATGAACCTTTTCCAAAGACACTCCACCTTCATCAACAACATTTATTACAAAATGGTACTTAACATAAATATGCTTCATCTTACTGTGATAAGATGGATTTATAGCCAAACGAATAACACTTTGGCTATCACAAAATACTTTCACCTTGTCTCGCATCCTTACAAACTCACCCAATAAGCCCTGTAACCAAATTACCTCCTTACATGTATGTGAAGCAGCCATATTCTCTACCTCTGTAGTGGATAAAACAACTATGTTTTGAAGCTTTGACATCCAACTAATAGGTCCTCCTGCAATATTAAAGACATATCCTGAAGTGGATCTCCTTTTATCGAAGTCACCTGCAAAATATGAATCTACATAACTGCAAACTGAATCTTTGGAATCATCATAGGTGATAGAATAACAGCTTGTGCCTCTAAGATATCGACGCACCCATTTCACTGCTTCCTAATGCCTTTTTCCTGTATTTTCCATGTATCATCTGAAAACACCAACTGCATGTGAAATATATGGTCTAGTACCCACCATCGCATACATCAAACTTCCAACTACATTAGCATATGGTACATGAGTCATATAATCCTTTTATTCTTCCTTACTAGGACATAAACTTGAAAAAATCTTGAAATGGGAAGGCAAAGAGATCTATACAGGTTTCACATTATTCATACCGAATCTCATAAGTATTTTCCCCACATACTTTTGTTGTGATAACCACAACTTACCATTTTTCTTGTCTATGTGTATCTCCATGGCTAACATTTGTTTTGTTTCTCCTAGATCCTTCATATCAAACACCCTATCCAACTGAGCCTTTAACCTGTTGATTTCAACCATGCTCTTTCTTTCCACAAGCATATCATCAACATATAACACCAAAATAATGAACATTCCATTTTCCAACTTTTTAAAGTAAACTCAATGATCATATTCACTTCTTGTAAAATTTAGGCTCACCATTAAGGAATCAAACTTCTTGTACCATTTCCTGGAAGACTGTCTCAGGCCATACAATGACTTCTTGAGTTTGCAAACAAACCTCTTATTGTGATCCTGAAAAAATCCTTATGGTTGTTCCATATATATATCCTCATCTAAATCTCCACATAGAAACGTTATTTTAACATCTAGCTTCTCTAACTCAAGATCAAGTAAAGAAACCAGTGCTAACATAACATGAACTAAAACAATCTTCACAACTAGTGAAAATATCTCATGAAAATTAATACCTTCTTTTTGAGAATACCCTTTTTCTACCAGTGTTTCTTTATACCTTTCAACTTTATCATCAACACCTTTTTTTAGTTTGTAGACCCACTTGCAGCTGACAAACTTCCTGTCCTTTGGAATTTCTACAAGGTCCCATGCTTTATTCCTCTCTAAGGCATCCATTTCTTCTTTCATAACTTTCTTCCATTGAGCACTTTCAGATACCTTAATTTCTTCCCAAAAACAAATAAGTTCTCCATCAATAGAAATCAAATCCATAGATGAAACATAATCTTCATACCTTGTAGGAGGATTCTTGACCTGTGAAGATCTCCTCAGAGATGGTTGAGGCATATACTCGGTTTCCTGGATTTTTTTTGCATCCACATCTTCATCTTCTTCTTCTGTAACTTCTTCATGATCCTGCCTTTTTGAGGATGGTTGAATTTCCAACTGAATTTGTTGAACTTGAGGTACCTATTCTTATCTCACTTCAACATCTACCAATTCTAATTTTAAGAGTGAGGATTCATCAAATACTACATCTTTACTTATGATTAGTTTGTGGGAAGTAGGATCCCACGGTCTGTACCCCTTAAATCCATCACCATAACCAGCAAAGACATATTTATTTGATCTAGGATCTAACTTAGAATGTTGATATTTTGAAATAAGAGCATAAGCATCACAACCAAATATTCTCAGATTTGAAAAATCACACGAATGACCTCTCCATACCTCTTCTGGAATCTTATACTTTATTGCATTTGATGGTGACCAATTTATCAGATAGCATGCTATAAGAACTGCTTCTGCCCACAATTCTTGCTGCACATTGGCATTACTAAGCATGCTCCTTGCTCTCTCTAGAATATTCCTATTCATGCATTCAACAACACCATTCTACTGAGGAGTACTTTTATAGCCCTAAAATGCCCTACTCATGCATACATGCCATTGGACCTCTTAATTGCATAATTTTCCAAATCAATGTTGAGGAGCTCTACTTAAAAAACCATTTTTTAGAGAATGTACGTGCCCTGCACCACTAGATATCACGTACATACGATTGTTGCATGCTATACATCCTATGTACATACACTTGTTTCACAATACATAGCCTGCATATACCTCCAAAAGTTGCAAAAATTAAAAAGTTGTAAGGAATTCGGTGGAATTCATGAGTTATTGGAGGTTTCCCAACCAATTCACCTGCTATAGCCCATCCCCCAACTGAATAACCATCATTTTTTCATATAAAAGGAGTCTTTGGGGTCTCATTTCACAACCAAGCATAAGAATAGTGAAAATATAGCCAATTTCACTTCCCTTCCTTGCCCAAGAATTTGCTACATTTTGTGAGTTACTGCCTCAACATTCCCTCTTCAGCCCCTTTTATTCCATTTAATCCATTCCCATTCCTTGAGGTGCTTAGTATATTGTGAGAAGAGACTTATTGAAGGTGCACTTGGAGCATTGTAAAGAGGAGCCCAGACCAGGTTCACAGAATGGTAGTCGGCAAGGTATGTAAGTTTCGGTCTTTGTATAATGAATAAAAGAATCTCTTTTCCCTGTCCCAAATGATGATGTTTTGTGTCTTTTATTTTATTTATACATAAAATTTGATGTCTTGGATCCAGGTCAAATTTGGGAGGAGACTTGTAGTCTTTGGAACTACAAAGCTTGAGGAGATCATCACTAAACGTGGGATAAAAGGTATAGTTATCAATCTTCTTTTCTACTTCTTTCTGTTCATTTATTTTGGTATGTTTGGGGTAGTGTGGAAACTAGGTAGACTTTTATACAGTCATTTTCCCTATCTATATCCTAAACACTGATATAGTTATAGGTGGATTTTCCCTCTAGCAGAATTGGTGACCATATTGGAGATCGAACCTAGAATTTAACTATGGACTTCGGGGGGGTTCCTCTCAATTACTTTTATACTTTTTTGGGCTAGGGAGACTAAACTCAGAAAAAGGTTGTGAGTCCATAGTTAAGCTCTTTTCAGACTCCTTAAAATTGAAAATATTTCCAAGTGATCTTGTCTTTGTCACACTTGTTAAAATGGTTTTGAACAGACGTATTTTAGGTGCAATTTTAACCCTTTTTCGAACCGACTAGACTAAATACGAAAAAATTACTCCCTCAAGTCTTCTTTTGCATTTTTTTAGACTCTCTAAACGTGAAAAAAATTCCAATCTTACCTTCTCTGGGCTCGTAAAAAATTACATAGAAGGGGTCTCACTATGTCATGCTTAATCGCATTGCGGGTCTCATCTTTACGTTTTTGGCCTAATGTCAACTCCATGCTTCTTTCAACTAAACCTTTGAAGCATTCCTTATATGCAAGCCTTGCAACACTTTTTTCCTCTGCGATTTGACAACTTAACCCATGGAGGAATTTTCCCCGAGTGTCCTTATCTTGCACATGTCTCTTTGCCTTGAGCATTAGTCTGTTCCATGCGCTTGGAACTAGTTTTCTTGTCATGACACTCGTTCCTCCTTTGTAACGTAGCATTCTTTTATTCTTTTTCAAGATCTTTAAAATAATTGAAAAAGACAAAAAAAATCAAATATTCCAAAAAGAGGGGACGAGAAATATACATTCTTTTTTCAGCAGCAAAGATAGTTGTTCTTGGACAAAGCACATCCTTCCATTTGTTCGTCAAGCATTGGGATCTAGCATGAACTTAGGAATATTTTCTCGCTACATAGAGTTGTGTCACCCTGCATTTGGTTACTCTTCCAAACATATGGAGAGTTTATGTTGCCTCCTGCATCACAAACTTATGTCAATGTCATGTTGCCTGAGTCTAATCATCTTTCGTGCTTTTTTCCAAGGGAAGTTTTACCCAACATGGGTCAACCTTTCTAGAATTTGTCTCTTGAATTTCATGAGTCGGCCATCCTGAAAGTCCAGTCAAGTCCAGATTTCAAATCGATGAAGTTCTATTCCTAATCATCGAGATCCTCCAGTATTTTCCTGATGGATTGTCGAAGACCTCATAGTAGTGAGTCTTACACTCCCATTGTACTCCTACCTGAGTTTTGAGGATATTGAATTTGTTGTCGGAGCTATGAAGACCTCATCTCCAGCCACACGCAACACTAGATTCTTGAAGATTCATACTATGCTTGTATATCTTCAACTGATTTTGAGATGTAGATCCGTTGTGTATTGCTCGTTGTTATGAGGAAAATATCTCTATGGCTAGGGTGAACCACAACAGATGGAAATGACTACAGAAATCAACTCTCCTCTCAAGTATTCTATATAAAAAATATCATAGCAAGACAAGATAAAAGGCATACCTCATCCAAACGTTCGATGAATTCCACCATTGAGCACTTGAACCCAAAGCAATATACCTGCAACTAGTCCTCAACAACCAAGCAAATCAAGCATATGGTGGTATTATATGATGCTAGCACATTCAATAGCATAATCCATTAATAAACATGAAAAATACGCCCATGGAATAATAATTCAAATATTTGCAAGATATTAATTGGACGGGAAAAGAGTATTTCTATTAATATATGATAAACAAAGTGAAAATGTTACAGACTTCCATGTCGGCATGGTTCGAAACCGAGAAACTAAGTTCCTTCCAACTTGGCCTCCACCAGTTCAATCCTCCACCAAAGGAAAGATCATAAGAGAGTAACAATGAGGTTCTCAATCAATAAGGGAAGAGATTGGGGGCTGAACATTGTGTTCAGACTTAAAGGACAAAGGGATGCAGACTCAATATGAAGTAAATAATTTCTCCAAAGTAACTTTGCTCTCAAAGGTGAATTCTTTCTCCTCTTTCCATTGCTCAGAATTGACCCATTTATAGCCTTCAAAAATGGAACTGAAGGTCTGAGTTAGAATGTTTCCATTATATGGAAGGCCAAGGATCATAGATCTCTTGTCGTGACATGGAAACCTAGCATTAATTTTCATTTTCTGGCACAAATATCGATGTATGTGCGTTGTAGTGGAGCAACATGTATATACACATGTTGTATAGTAGGCAAGATGTGTACATGTGGAAAAATATTTATTTTTATCTCTGGATTTTATAAACAGGGATGATAACTCTGCATGGGGAAATGGGAAAAGGCCTTATGTGCAAGATTGTATAAGGTGAGGAAAATATTTCTGTAACAGATGCCCCCTAATGTGTGAGGTCATAGGAGTATCTGCGATGGCTGAAATACATTATAAACAACCCAGAAGTGGAGTGATGGGGAACCAGTTGGAAGAACTAGTTGCTCATTACATTTTTCACTGAATTTGCATACATGGCTGCCAGTAAAATTACACTACAAATCCATGTGAAAATATACCAAACAAGTGTCTGTGGCCATGAATAGGAAAATACAAATGCGGTTATATGCCAAAAGCGGTCATAGTCACGAACAAGGCTGAGCAGAACTAGTCTCAAAATAAATCTGAAGATATTTGTATACAATGGAGTACAATCCGAACTCCCATGATCACTAAATTCATATAGGTATTGGTCCAATGAAAAATAATCAACATCTTAGGAAAGTTGTGGCCACATAGTGATGTCTTCAAGTCTTCTACACAATCCTCCAAGGGTGCAATTCTACATCATGTGAATAAAGGAGTTAAGGTTGAACACAATGAGATATTGTTTGATTACCGGTCATTGAGGTATACTGTTAACAAACGAGAGACAACCTACCGATAATCAAAGTAGGTATCAAGGCATCGAGTACATTATTACAAGTGTGAATAAATGAGTTGGTGTCGAACACCTGAAAAATCCATGGATCAGGAGACATGATGTATTCCCAATTGTCGATGGAGAGAGAGCCTGCCACTAACGACTGCAAGCCCCAAGGTACTCATAATACTCTAGGTCCCATTTCCAGAATAGATGGGTTGAATTCGATGGAAGGAGACCCGCTAAAAGGAGAGCATTAAGGCATCTCTCATCAGTTAGCACGAGGTACAAAGCAGGAGCTTCATGAATTGGTGGAAATCGTACCAAGAACATGTTCATGAACCAACGACCTTGTGCATCTTTCACGTGTTCCAAGTGCAAGCAGTAAATGAAAAACACCCTCTGAGTAGAAACCAATGATGAAAACTGTTGAAAATGGCGAGGAAACCACCAATAAGGCTAATGGCATCCAAGACACTACATGAATCCCAATGTGTAAATATATGTCTTACATTTGAACATAAGGGAAACCACCCAGTCAATGATCAATGATGAAATGTCAATTTTTGGGTTCAAGGTTACCTACCAATAATGAAAGTAGGACCAGGGTTCATGATAGGACCACAATATCATGTGATTCTGAGACAAACTGAGGGTATGGCCGACATGCAAATTCAAAAGTTCTAAGAAGTGGATGACACAGGTTGATATACTTCATTTGAACAAGAGCATGAGACATATGGAAGACTCTTGTAGCATAGAATCAATGATGAAACCATGAGATGTAGGAGGCATCAATAAAACTCTCTATAGGGACTGGAAGAGTAACCAGTCGATAGAGAATACTCTGTAATGAGCTTAGCTTCCTAAGGCCATGCTAATTCCAAAATTATGATGACAAATGGACTCAATAACTTTGTTCTTTGTTCAAAGGTGACACAACTGCTACCAATTCAAGATAATACTCCCTTCCTGCACATCTTTTTTTTTTTCATAGACAAATGAATGCTATGATACAGAGGAGGAAACGAGTGTTGGAAGTAAGAAAAACTAGTTACAACAATGGAACATACCTATGCTCAATGAAAGGATATGCATGAGGGAGATGGACACTCGGGGGAATGTTCCCTCCTAGGTATAGGGTGTCAAATTGTGAAGGATATAAACAAGGCTCTGCTTGGTTTAGGATGCAAAAATTGTTGAGGCAAACGATTTATGACGCAAAGCGAGAACCGGCTAAAGGCTCAATACTGCAAGAAAGGGCATGAGATGCAATCACAACTTAACACCAAAAAATGTCCTTTTTTATGACATTTAGTCTACTTGGTGTAACAAAGGGATAAACTTGTGCCAAATAGATGTCCTTTCAAATCCAATTTACGAGTGTGAAAGAAACAAGTTCACTCGACAATCTTTTCTCTTTTTGAAAATGAGTCAGAAAAGAGATTAACTAAGACTCGTGACCTTTCAAGTCCAGCTTAACGAGTGTGAAAGGGAAAAATCACTCAACAATCTTTTCACTTTTTGAACGAGTCAGAAAAGAGCTTAACTAAGACTCATGACCTTTCAAGTCCAATTTAACGAGTGTGAAAGGCACAACCCTCGGCAATATTTTTTCCTTTTAGATGAGTCAGAAAAGAGATTAAATCATACTCGTGGATGTTGTTCTAAGAAAAATGTAATGGGGGAGGCCAAGTCTCTCGTGCAAGACTTCTATGAAAGGTCATCAAATTACGAAGATTTGACACAATCTTGGGAAAACCCCAATCCTTCCAATTCGAGGAGGATAAAATAATTGCAGAGGTTACCTTATCTACAATATATCAAAAATGCCTCTTATTTGGAAGGGTGTAGAAGAAGGAATTCGAGGCTCTACAATATCATTCCAATCAAAGGAAACCACCCTAGGACTTGGAGGGAGCATACTCGAAGAGAGTGGAATTCTTCCTGGTGAAGAAGGTACAAAACTAGAAATGCTAAGGACATGGTCGAAGGATGCATCACCCTCCAAAAGAAGAGTGGGATTGACTGAAGATTGCATCGACAATGTCACTTCCTTAGGGTTGTCACCCTCCAAGATAAGAGTGGGTGTTACACATGAAATTTGCACACCTAGGTACCTCACTCTAAGTGTCGTAAGTGTCATATAAGTGTCTCATACACCTTGACACCATGGAATAACTTATGTCACAATACCTAGTCAATGTGGAGGAGGGATATATTACATGAAGGCTAAAATACCAAGTACAGATGAATTATTATTAATATTCATGAAAACAAAAGTAATTAAGTGTGAGAATCCACCTCACATTTGGTTTCCTATTTTTTAGGGAAGGTGGAGGATCTCATGGATGTTTGAAATATTTCCTCCTTAAAATCCTTGAGAGATATTTCCTCCCTAAAATCCTTGCTGGTGCAATTATTTGCATAATATATTACCAAACATAAATTATCAACCGGGATTCATAATCAGTAGAGTTGATGCACTATATGCGCAAATAATAGATAGGTTCCTATGTCTGTTTAGTATAGATTAGATAAGAAAACCATTTAGAAACCAACACACTCTTAAAAATAACAATCGTCACTCAATTCGAAAGATGGAAAGAAAAACTCATAAACAAACCAAAGATCCTGCTTAGGTGATGGACATGTTCATTGATGGCTCATGAAAAGAAAAGATGAACTTTGATTCTATCTCCTGGAGCAACTAAACTAACTAGTGGAATGAGCCATTAAAGCTCATGTATGGTGAAATATGGAGATCCAACCATTCCTGCATTACCACACTTTGAAACACATTCGAATAGTGAAATAAAACAAAATAACATGAAATCAAAATAACAAATACATGAAATGAAA
>JZKD02S1642130.1:578761-631360 GCA_000966675.3 Picea glauca
TCCTTTCCAGGATCTCAAATGGCCCACAAAATCTTGCTGCCAATTTGGTGCAACTTCCCAACTTCAGGGAACTCCTGTTAGTCTTCACTTTTAGGAAAACATGGTCACCCACTTTAAATTCTCTATGGGTTCTATTACTGTCAGAGTAAATTTTATGCCTATCCTGGGCATCTTTCAGATTCTGTTTAATCCTTATCATTTGGTCTTCCATCTCTTTGAGTAGCTCAGGCCCAATCACTGCTCTGTCAGCTAGATTATCCCAGCTTACTGGTGTGTTGCACTTTCTTCCATAAAGTGATTCGAATGGGCTCATCTTCAATTATGTATGATACCCATTATTGTAGGTGAATTCTACTAAATGCAGGTAGTCTTCTCACCTTGATGGTTTATCCATCACATACATTCTCAGTATGTCTTCTATTACTCTGTTCACCCTTTCTGTCTGACCATCAGACTCAGGATGATATGTTGTACTAAAGTTCAGATTCGTTCTGAATCCCTTGAACAGTCCTTTCCATAAATTTGAAGTGAATTTTGGGTCCCTATCAGACAAAATTGTCTTAAGAATTCCATGCAAGCGTGCCACTTCTTTTAAGAAGATATCAACAACATATGTTTCCCTGTGGGTGGTTTTTAGTGGAATAAAATGGGCAGCTTTAGTAAGCTTGTCCAACACCACCATGATTGAATCATGTTGCTTGCTTGTTCTAGGTAGTCCGGTGATAAAATCCATTGTTACCATGTCCCATTTCCATTCAGGAATGGGTAAAGGCTGCAACAACCCTGCTGGGTGCCTATGCTCAACCTTAACCTTCTGGCACTCTATCCATCTGACGATGTATTCAGCAATTTCTTTCTTCATACCCGGCCAAAAATAATGGCTTTTGACTGTTGCCACAGTCTTTTGATATCCAGGATGTCCAGCATAATCCATTATGCATTTCTTTTAGAATTGCCAACTTCAATTCTTGGACATTGGGTACATACACTCTGTTTTTATACAGAAGTAAGCCATCCATTCCCAAGGTGTAGCTTTCCTTGGTCTATGGTCTCTCACGCTGTTGTAGCTTTGCTACTAAACTTCTGTACTGCAAATCAACATTTGCAGCTTCCAAAATTTTGTCTTACATCTCAGTCCTGTACATGCTAATGGTTGTAGAATGTAATTCGTGCACTTTTCTGTTGAGTGCATCAACAACCTTATTTTATTTCCCTTTGATATACTTGATGTCAAAGTCATATTCACACAGGAACTCCAGCCATATGATTTTCCTCGCATTTAAAGTCGGTTGATCAAATAAATACTTCAGACCGTTGTGGTCTGTCCTCAACTCGAATCTTTTGCCCATGAGGTAATGTCTCCATTTCCTCAAGGCATGGACGATTGTTGCTAGCTCTAAATCGTGAGTGGAATAATTCCTTTCATGCTCTTTCAGCTTTCGGGACTCATAAAAAAATACAAATCCCTCTTGGCTGAGAACTCCTCCCAGCCCCTCCTTACACACATCAATGCACACTACATAATCCTTATTTGGATCTGCAATCTTCAGGATTGGAGCGTTGGTTAGCAGCTGCTTCAATCGCTGGAAGCTACTCTCACATTCTTCAGTCCACTGGAACTTATTCTCCTTCCTTTGCAAGGAAGTGATAGAATGAGCTATCTTTGAGAATTCGGCTATAAACCTTCTGTAGTAGCCTGCCAGACCCATAAAATATCTAACTTCTGCCACATTCCTTGGCGCTAACCATTCTCGGATGGCCTCGACCTTTTCAGGATCCATAGCGATCCCTTCTTCATATATAATGTGTCCCAAGTAATGAATCTGCCTTTGATAAAATGAGCACTTGTTCAGTTTTGCATACAGGTGGTGTTCTCTCAAAACCTGCAGCACCATTCTTAGGTGTTGCTCATGTTCTTCCTCTATCTTGGAATACACCAAGATATCGTCCATGAGGACTATGACAAACTTGTCCAAATAATCTCTGAACACTCCATTCATTAAGCACATGAAAACAACAGGTGCATTTGTCAGTCCAAACAGCACCACTGTGAATTCATAATGACCGTAGCTTGTTCTAAAGGCGGTCTTGCTAATGTCTTCATCATTTATTCTCACTTGGTGATATCCAAATCTGAGATCTATTTTTGAAAATATTTTTGCATCCTTCAATTGATCAAAAAGATCATCGATCCTTGGCAGAGGATACTTGTTCTTGACAGTTACCTTATTCAACTACCGGAAATCAATGCACAGCCTCAACGTCCCATCTTTCTTCTTCACGAATAGGATCTGGGCTCCCCAAGATGACACACTGGGGCAAATGTATCCCTTCTTTAGTAGCTCTTCGAGATGCAATTGAAACTCTTTCAGCTCTGGCGTACTCATTCTATAAGGAGCCTTCGAAACTGGAGCTTCTCCAGACATCAAATTTAAAGAAAAATCGATGTCCCTCTTCGGAGGTAGTCCAGGTACCTCCTGAAATACATCCTTGAACTCTTTGAGTACCTCGTGGTCTTCCATATTTGAGACTACATCACGGGATTCTTCTTCCACCTGAGCTACAAATAATTGACAGCCTTTCCGGTAACATTTCTTCAGCTGCATGGCTGAGATTTCCCTAACAGCCATGGCTCTAGGAATTCCTTGGACTGTTACCTGATTTCCCTCTTTGTTCAGGCATTTAAACCTCTTGTTACGGAAATCCAGAAGGGCATGGTGCTGGTCCAACCAGTCCATCCCAATTAAGCAATCGTATGAGCCTAAAGGCAAAATGTTCAATCAGCCTTAGTGCTCATTCATTTCATGTCTACTGAACAGGACTTAACCAATTTAGTGACCTTCCTTTTGGTTCTTGTGGCCAACTTCACTAGCCAAGACTTTTCATGTTTGCTTCTTGTTAAATGCAAACTTTCCACCACTCTAGGATCTATATAACTATGGCTAACCCCTTAATCAATTAAAATAACAAGTGGTCGGTTGTTGATCGTACCTTCCACTTCAATCATGTGCAATTGAAATTATGCTTGCTTGTTGTCCAGGGCTACGTAGATCCTCGACATTATGTTGCCCATATCCTCCACTGTTTCTGCTTGTTGAACAGTATGGGCAGTTCTCGCTTTATCTTTTCTATGGGGGCAGTCTCTATACCTATGATTCCCTTTACAGCCCCAACACTCCATAGGTGGCGGTCTTGGCATCTGCTCACTCCCTTCAACTTTCCTGGGCTCTCTAAAGGATGACTGTCCCCAAGGACTATTCCTAAAAAAGGGAGGCTTGTTTCCCTTCTTCCTCTGTTCTTTCTTAAACCTCTTCTGGTGATCCCAAGCCTTCCGAAAGGTAGGCTTTTCTCTTTGTTGTTCATATAAGCATTTCTCCCTTCTTATGGTTTCTTCCATGGTCTTAGGATCGTCATATTGAATCTTATCACCAATGGAAAGTGGCAGTCCACTCAGATACCTCTGAATTTTTATAGCCTCGTCTTTGATGAACGAAACATACTTCAGTAGTTCCAGAAAACTTCATTCATACTCATCAATGGTCATGTTGCCCAACTTGAGTTCGAAGAACTCCTTCATCTTTCTGTCATAGTATCTTTTGGTCAGGTATTTCTTCTCGAAATACCTCTTAAACTCCTTCCANGTGACCTCTTTCTCTCTGATGTGTTGCACCTGCACCAACTGATCCCACCACATGGATGTTTTTCCTTTCAGCTGGTACATTGCAATTCTTCCTTCTGCATGGGTAGAATAATTCTACAGTTGGAAGTATTTCTTCATACCCAGTAACCATGTTTCGGCATCTTCTTCCTTCTTATGTTCACCATCGAATGTAGGTGGTTTAATCTTGTTGGTTTCACCTTTCAATTCATCCCTTCCATATTTTCGGTGTTTTCTGGTAGGGGACGGGCTTGAACTACTATGTGTCTCCTTGCCATAATGCTTCGGGGAGAGACGGTAATGTCTGCTACCACTCCTCGATCTTCTTCTCCTCTCACGGGTTCTAACACTTCTTGATTTTCTTGTGTCACTCCCTTTTTCTAATTTCTTTTATATTCTTTCTAGGCTCTTCAACATTTTTAAGTTGAATTCACCTTACCGATCCCTAATTTTCATGAGCTTTCAGCTATCAGCTAGGCGAGCCTAGGCATCTTTCTGCAATCTTTCAATGAGTTTCATCATATGTTCTTCCTTATCCATCTATTTTCCGTGCCCATTAGAGTTTGTTCCTTCAACTCCCAGGTTGACATTCCTTCCTACCCTTTCGTCCTCTATTTCGGAGGAATTCTGCACCTCTTTTAATTCCATATTCAGCGTCAGTTTTCGGCTATCCTAACACTCGTTGAACTCTGCACACACGACGTGCAGCCAACCGAAGTTTGTCAAGCCTTAACCCTTCAAGAAAACTTTCAACATTCATAAGCCAATGTGAACAAGAAAAACGTTTTGACTTTACAAAGTTTTATGAGCTCTGTCCGGCTCTGCAAATTCCGGGACTTCGGAATCTCGGTCCATGAAGATCCAACAGTTAAATATTCGGAACCAAAGTCACCCTTTCGTAACTCGCGATCTCGCGAGTTCATGAGTCGAAGACCCTCGACTCATTTCCTCCAAACGTCGATACCCGAGATGCGATACGGGTATGACTCCCTCCTTGCTAGTGCCTCCTACACATGATCGTAGGCTAGGGCTAAGTGCTAGCACTTCTCGCTACTCGCACCTTCGTGAGTTGTGGCGTCCAAACCTGGCACCTTCCTTTCACGAAACCCCGAGAAGCGATGTTGACTTTTCTCCTCGCGTTCTCGCTACTCGCGACTTCACGAGTTTCAATGTCGAGCTCCCGTGCTCTTATCTCGTGAATCCTCGAGATGCGAGAAGTCAACGGAGTGTTGACTCCCTTCTCTAGGCGACACGTATCTTCCTATCTATCATGTGGGCCCCACCTTATGGCTCTGCCACGTGTCCACATGAGCCTCGGCTCTCGGCACTTTGCGACTTCTGCAGTTGAAAGTGACCCCTCTCAACCTCTGAACCCCTGAATGCGCGATAGGCAATGGGGTTCCTGATCCAACGATCCTCCCTTGACCCGGATCCAATGGTTGTGTCCGCTCTTCGTGACTTCATGACTTCGCGACTTGGAGCACCCAACTCTTGGGCCCTCACCCTACGAACTTCCGAGTTCGCGAGACCCAAATCCTGGATCTCTTCGGCACTTCGCCGACTCCGCGATTGCTGCCACCTATCCTCCTCAGATGGATGGCTGCGATTCTCTCGCAACTTTGCCACTCGTGAAGTTGAAGGAATTCCTTCTCTGACCTTCGATGTCTGAATACCCGATAGAGAGGATCTTGTGACACATGTCCTTCCAATCGGATGACTCAGATTTCCTCGGGACTTTGCTACTCGTGAAGTCAAGATGCTCACCTTTGTGAGTCTCGGTGCCCGAATCTACGAAATGGATGATTCCACGACACTCATCCTCCTGCAGACAGACGGCTCAGATCTATTTCACCTTGTCGCGATATCTGAGGTCGAGTGCCTAGACTCTCATCCTCCGAACCTCTGAACTCCCAAACGTCGATATCCCGATACAAACTCCTTCGAGACTTTCTCTCTGCTTACGAGGATTTAAACCTCGATCTCCTCTCGATAGATCTGATGGCTATCGGCTATTCTGAGGGAGATCCAATGGATCAGAATCTCTTCGGCTCTTGCATTCCTCCTACTGCTCCCTGGACGTGAAATCTTCAATAGTCCAAATCTTCTCGGCTGATCCGACAACAACTGTTGCTCCTCCCAAGTTTTGGTGCTTTCTTCCTGCACTTGGAAGAATTCCAAGTGTCCAAAGGCCTCGACCTTCGCTCCTTTTCCTCTATGAGCTCTACGACTTGAGTCCTCGTCTGTGCGTATAAAAACATTGTCCCTCCTGAGCTTTGGGAGCTTTGAACTCTTTCAGAGAGTTCTCTGGCCTCTGCACTCCTTGTAGTTGTGGCTCCGTGCACCGAAAAGCACTATTCCTCTTGAGCTTACCAGGGTCCGAAATTGGTCCTCCAGACACAATTTCTCCTCACACCCTCTGTCCAAAAACCACTCAACTGGCCCATGTAGGCTCAGTGTCGAAACCTTAGCTCTGATACCAAACTGTAGCACCACTTTTCACTCACTACGGTGTAGGTGTTACTACGTGGAATAACAACATTCTCACTCATAATTAATCACATGCATTCAAAACAAGTTAAACACATTCAACACAGAGTAATCATATGATTTACTACCATCATCAACAATCATTACTATTTAACATCAATTCATATACATAGTAGAATACATGATGATTATAATACACAGAGATACATAAACATAATTAAAGCATCATATGGTACTTATCTTTGAACAATGGTAGATTCCACCAACCAAGTGCAGGCCTTCCACGAACCTCCTAGCCTTAGACTGCACTGCTCATCAGCTCAACAGTGGGTCACCCCCGAGCTGGGACTAAACTCCACCACAAGACAAGGAATCCTAGGCTAGGCTAAGGTTACAGGGAAACAACAAATAGACACAAGGATGGGATTCTCTCCCGGGAACCTCTCACACTCACTGCCCATAGACCCTCATTCCCCACATGCATGTTCCACCCCAAGAGTATACACCTTCTCTATCACCTGGACAGTCCTTCGGCTGCTAACCTCCCTTGCCTTGGGTTAAAGCAACAGGACGGATCAGAAGTCTCCGGGCTTTGTGGCAGCTACAAGATTCCTTCCAAGAGTTCTCTCCTTCCTCTGCGCACTCTCTCGCCTGGAGAGAATTGCTTACAGGCCAACAAGCCACACGCAGACCAGTACTGCATGGCCACAACAACCCATGGGGAAAAATAGACACAGGCTTTCCCAAACTGGTTCAACAATCACAGGATGGTCTCACGGTCACGGCTTCGGGACAGAGGCTTCACACATAAGTTCCATTTCAGATAGAGGATGCACATATATTCCCAGACACCACACAGGCTTTTCGGTTCAGAACAGAGGTGAATCCATCTCTTTCGGAATCAATCACAGGGTTCTGGTTCAATACAGAGGTATACTCGGGTTTTCTCAAAGCCAGACACAGGATTTTTGGATCATAGAGACGCATGAAGGTTCTTTGTAGAACTCGGGTCCATCGTACTGCTCAGAGCCCATACACGCTCAGGTCGTCTGATCGAAGGAGAGCAGGGGGGCCCTCTCACAGCTCACCCTGGCCATTTTATTCGCATGCACCAGGGTTGACACTTGTCGCCCTGGGAACTGTATGCGTTCCACTAGCACGCATGCCTTCCTCATGGTTAGGAACTTAGGATAAAACATGAAATGCCCATGCCTTTTTGAAATAATATTAAAATATTATTCCCAAGGCTGAAGCCCTCTAGGCTTAACACTTAGCCCCTTTTCCCACCTTCCAGCCCCTAATCCCTTGCCTTCTCTGTGAAAGCTCAGTCCCCCTTCACTCATTCATCATGGTCGGTCTGCACCTGGCGGTGTTTACAATTTTTTATTAATTGTTCTGCATGATTACATATACAACAATAGACTCCTGGCCTTCAACACTTAGGCTCCCTGGCCTAACAAACACAGAAGCTAGCAGCTTATAAAAACTTGGCTCACCAGCCTATAAAACATAATTACAATTCCTTTCAAAACATGATTTATGACAGGGCTCGGCCTTGGGGACACTACAACGTATGACAAGGAGTTCTATGCTATTATTCAGTCATTGAAGAAATGGAGACACTATTTGATTCCTAAGGAGTTTGTCTTATACAGTGACAATCATGCTTTGTAATTTGTGACTCAACAGGAGAAGTTGAATCAAAGACATGTTAAATGGGTTGAATACATGCAGAACTTTACTTTTGTAACTAAGAATATTTCTGGAACTACTAACAAAGTTGTTGATTCTTTGAGCGGGAAATGTTTTCTATTGCAAGAGTTCAGAGTCAAAACATTGGGTTTTGATGATCTCAGGAACATGTATAGAGATGATCAAGACTTCAAGGAGGCGTATGAAGCAGCTGAGAATCCAATTCTCAGGGACATAAGTCAATGGACATAATACATGACCTAGGAAGAATTACTGTTTAAGGGTAATCAACTTTGTATTCCAAAGTGCTCCATGAAAGAGAATTTGCTGAAGGAGAAACACAGTGGAGGATTGGTCGGGCATTTCGGTCATGACAAGATGTTCTCAAAGTTAAATGAGTCATATTTTTGGCCAGGAATGAGAGGAGATGTCAAAATATTCGTGGACAGATGTAGAATTTGTCAGCATTCAAAAGGAAAGAGGCAGAATGCAGGCTTATATCAACCGTTACCCATACCTGAGAGGCTGTGGGATGCCGTAAGCATGGACTTCATATTGGGGATGTCAAGAACACAAAGAGGGTTCGACTTGATCTTGGTAGTGATGGATAGATTTTCTAAGATGGAACACTTCATACCGTGTTAGAAAACCAGTGACGCAACTCACATTGCGAATCTGTTTTTCAAAGAAGTCATTTGAATTCACAGCTTACCAAGGAGCATAGTTTCGGATCGAGACACCAAGTTCGTGGGACACTTCTGGAGAAATTTATGGAAAAAGTTGGGAACAAACTTGTCGTTTAGTTCAGCTTATCATCCTTAGACGAATGGACAGACAGAAGTTGTGAACAGAAGTTTGGGAGACTTGCTGAGAAGTTTGGTGACTAGACATCACAGTCAGTGGGACAACATTCTACCACAGGCGGAATTTGCTTATAATGATTCAATCAATAGAAGCACGGGGCAGAGTCCATTTCAAATTGTTTATGGCATGCAACCAAGGGGAGTTTCTGAATTAAGGGATTCAGAACAGAACGCAACTAGGAGTGCTAGTGCAAAAGATTTTACCGAGGCAATGAGAGAGCTTCACAACCAGGTGAAGGTGCGATTGCAGAACTTGAGCCAAGAGTATAAGTGAAGAACAGATCAACACAAGCGACAACTTCAGTTCAAAGTTGGTGATTTGATCCTTGCACACTTGAGAAAGGAAAGGTTCCCAAGAGGGACATATAATAAATTGAAAATGAAGAAAATTGGACCGTGCAATATCATATAGAAATTTGGGACAAATGCTTATGAGATCGAATTACCTGATGGGATAAGAATCTCTCTGATATTCAACATCTCAGATTTGTACCCTTATAAGGTTGAAGAAGCGAGAGTAGGCAGTGAACAACCAGAGATTCAGTGGGCTAAACAGATGCCAGTTGCAGAGAAGCCACAGATGGAAAGCATACTAGACAAAAGAGTTAGTAAGAGGACCAGGAAAAAGGAATATTTTGAATACTTGGTCAAGTGGAAGGGACATCCAGTTGAAGACGCCAGCTGGGAAAATGAAGCGGAGATTCAAAAGCATGGGAAGACCATGCGAGAGCTCATGGATAGGAGCCCATGAAAAATTTTCAGGCGAGGGAGTATGATTGCCAACAACAAGGAAGCGCGGAGGCGTAAGACAGCTGGGACAAGCACCAACGCATTTCAGCACATTGCAAAAGTGTTTTGAGATGTTTTGAAATAAATGTGTGGATGTTAATGTAATAGTTAAGAGGAAGCACACTTAGATATTGTAAACAAATCTTGAGCGATCCGCTCTGATCTGTAGTAGGTGAAGGCATTAATACATAAGTAATGTGAGTAGGTAGATTTAAATGCAGATTAGACAGTTTAGAGAGTAGGAGGGAAAACCGACTATAGACACCCTCATCTTGTATCATTGTAACATTAGCATGATCAATCAAGCATAGAGCACAGAGAGGAGAAGAAGCATAGAGTTGTATTTGAAAACACCCATGTACAGAAGTCATGAATTAATACATGAAGCTTTGATTCTGACTTATGGTGTTGTGATATTCTATGTGTATGTATGTTGAATGTTATGTTCATAGCTATTTTACTCTTTCTATAATGCATTTTTTGTTACGCTATGTATGAATGATTTCTTGTTGAATGTTTGAAATCTGAAAGAGAGAGTAAGGGATGAGTTTCAATTGTTTCTCAACCCGAGTGAGTAAAATTCCTACAAGGAGTGCAGTGGAGTTTGTCCACAAGGAGTGCATTGACAAGAGTTCATAGTTTTTATCTCTGAAAGTTCAGGAGGGATAACATTGTTCTCATTCTCGCGGAAGTGCAAGTTAAGCACAGGAGTCATGCAAGGTGTGCGAAGGTTGAGTAGAGTCTCAGAGCTTACAACTTGAGGGAATTGTTGAAGGACTGCTATCGCAAGGAGTGCACAGAGTCGAAGAGGTTCAAATACTAGAGCGTATTTGAGGAAGTGCCGCAAGGAGTGCATGCAGAAGTTATCCCCAAAGTACTTGAGGATTTTCAAGCAAGCTCAAGAGGGATAGAGTCTTCGAAGTTGTCAAAGAAAAGCTCAAGAGGGCTAGTGCCTTGAAGTGTTGGAAGGAGGCACAACAAAGATGTTTTGCAGGTGGACAATTTCCGTGAAGGAATACTTTGTTCATCTAGTAGGAGTTGTCAAGAATGAATTGGATGGTCGGAATTCTCCGTGGAGAATTTGCGAAATTTCGAGAGCCGTCAGATCTTGCAGAGGAGCAGGGAAGTGATGGCGAGTATTCTTCAAGTGCAAGCTTAGGAGAGATTGGACTGTAGGATCCAAGTCGACGTGATTCGTTGGATCACTCGTGAATTCTCACTTCGGGGATTCGCGAGTTGAAGGACCGAAAACCTTGCACCAAGATTCGCGAAATCGCGAAGTGCAAAGTTTCGACAGGGCGAGAAGTTCCGTTGTGGGGCCGGCATTAATAACGAGTCAGAATTCTCCATTTCGACATTTCGGAGGATAGGAGCTCGAGATATCTTCTCCAGGATTCCTGAAAATGCGAGACACGATATAAGTACCGGGAAAGGATGTCGTGAACCATTTCGATGGACCAACATTTCGAGTTTCGATAGTTGGAGAGTTGAGACTTTTGTCCCGAAAGTCCCGAAGTCGCGAGTTGCGATAGGGAGTAACGAGGAGTTCAAGATCTCGGCACTTCGGGTGTCGGGATACAAAGGAGGCACCGCTTGGGGAGCGAAGTCGCGAAGTGCCGAAGCTAGGCATGAGAGACACATGGCAGAACCACAAGGTGGGCCCGGGTGATAGACAGGTGGACCCGTGTTGCCTAGTGAAAGGAGTCAACACTCCGTTGACTTCTCGCGTCTCAAGGATTAGTGGAATAAGAGTACGGGAGCTCGATGCTAAAACTCGCGAAGCGGCGAGTAGTGAGAGGTGCTAGTGTTAAGCCTAGCCGATGATCACGCGCGGAGGGCGCTGACAGGGGGAGGAGCCATACCCATATCGACACTTTGGGTATTGTGAATTCGGAAGACGAAGAGTTGAGAGACTTGGAAGGAGAAATCGCAAAGTCGCGAACTCCAAAGTTGCTATATCGCGAAAAATACGACCACATTGTTTGGTCAGAGGGAGATTGGAATTTGATGCTTCGTGTTTGATCGCGTTGGCTCAATTCATAAGGACCTATGGAGAAGCACCATTTTATGTGCATGGGATTCCCCGAAGAGGAATCGAAGAGTCAATCCAACTCAAGGGCAGGAATTAGAACAATCCTGTAGGGGAACTTGACCCGAGGGCCGATAGAGGGTTGGGGTTCTGCATCATGTTTGTGAATTTTTTTCCTTCTACAAGACATGTAGCCTTTTGATCCAGATTATTTTTTGCACGAAATGAGAGAGGAGATATAATAAATAAATGTACATATATATATCATATATCCAATAATATAATAGAGATTTATCATAGATATAACCATAAACACAAAGATAGAATATTACACAATTTCTATTAATGAGCGAAATGTACAAAACAATAGAAATACAAAGTGAAAGACTCGCTAGAATGGTGGCCTCTTGTCTCTGAGGAGAGATGTGATGACTACTCACATTCGCAAGATGATGATTATAATGAGGCTCGAAAGACCTTTTTAACATAAATAAAATCCAAAATCCTAACCCTAAAAGATGAAAAGCCAATAGTTATGTGGACCCTGTTTTGGGTAGTTTGGTGTATTAACTTCCGAGGGGTGTAACTTTGGCATACAATATTCATTTGGGGCGCACGATAGCTCGTTGAAAAGGTATCGTCGTCGAGATTCATTTTGGGGGCTCAATCAGAGCCTTTGGTTATCATTGAGGTGCTCGATCCCGAAAAAAAAAAAAAAAAACATTTAGGCCCTCAAAATGGTCCCCGAAAATTTAGGAACCGAAAAACTGCTAAAAATAGTAAATTGCCATATGATTGTTTTGAGCTAGTTGGAATAGGTGGGTGGCTACTGATATCCACTTGGATCACCTTTCCCTCATAGATAGAGTGTGTACATGCCACTTTTGTTCACAATAAGTGTGTGTCCAGACATGTTGGTTTMCTTCGCAAAAGGAGCATGTGCTTTCTGTAGATAAAAATTTGCAATGTTTKCCTATTTTTCCTWCTTTCATCTTGGTTGTTTAGCTAGTTTGAGGTCTTGAGGTTTGCAGTAAGTAGGGTTTTACTTTATTTTTTATTTTATCAATTACATTTAGGATCATTTGTGAGAAAAAGTGAAAAAAATATCATTCAAGGGAGATTGATATTTGAACRAGCATATTAACATGCTTTCATTTATTGGTATTGTCAAGTTCATTGATACAACAACCAAATATGTTGGGATTTGTGTTAGTGAAAATTTATCAATAAAAAAATGGAAATAAATTAATAGTCTGAGTCATCTCCATGACTCTTGTTTTTCTATGGAAGAGAGACGAAGATGTAGAGTAGCATTGGTTCCTCTATGATGTTATCTAGAATAGGCAGAGGACCACAGATGGAACCCGCTTGGTTTAATTCCAAATGATGTTTCCTTGGTATATGAAGCATTAGAGCATTGAGTTTTTCCTTCACTTCCAATAACCCACACTAATCAAAAAAGGATTTACCAACACCTTAATTCTTAGTAATTTCAGGATAAGAGCTCCTTTATTGTTGTTCATCCGAGAACTATTCATAAATACTATTATCCACCTACTCGGTCCTTCTCCTAATGCATTTCATTTTGGCTTACCTTTCGATGTTTGAGGTGTCTTTTGTTTCATGTACCATCTATAATAAACCTTGAAAAAATAGCACGATCCTACTAAATTGTGTTTTTTTTTGGCACCATTTATTTCTTATGGTGGTTTGAACCATATACATGTGCACTAAATATTGTTTTTTAAATTACTTTTAATTTTTTGTTATGATACTTACACTACAAAATATCAACGAATGTAGGATTGGTTTTGGTGGATTGTTCCATACAACGTGGAACTCATTATGATGCTTAGTTCCATGAAATGTTAATCCATGTAGGATTGGTTTTGGTGGATTGCACCATACACCATGGTCCATGGAAGAAAACCATGGAACTCCACTTATGTAGTTAGCACCAGAAAAGTTTCACTTCTATACCATAAATCTTAGCACCACTTACATATCCCCACATATATACTTGTTTTGCATCACTATTTGAGAATGAGGGATTTTCCTAATCCTTGACAAATAGTGGTATTAATGTATGACTAAAATCCCTAATTTTTCTTAAGTGCATAAATTTAGGATATGATTTGTGTTGATTTGTGTTTTTTTTTCATTTGAATTGAAACACATAAAAAATAGATCAGTGTTAATAATTTGTGTTTTTTTTTTTTTCATTTGAATTGATGATTTGTGTTAATGCAAAGTTATCAATCAACAAATGGAAATAGATCAGTGGAATGAGTCATCTCCACGATTCCCTGTAGGGAGATGAAGATGCAAAATTACATTGGTTTCCCTGTGACTCTACTTGGAATACACATAAGACCACAGATGAAACCCACTGGTTTAATTCCAAATAATGCTACAGTGGCATATAAAGAATTAGAGCATGGGCCTTTCCCTTCATTTTCAATAACCCACACTAAGGACGGAACCAAGTACAAAACCAACACTAATCTTAAAATAATTTACCAACACCTTAATTGATAAAAGTTCCCTCTTTGTTGTGTACTTGAGAACTATTAAAAATACCATTCTCCACCTACCCATTCCTTCTCCTTTGGTATTTCATTTTCGTTTATCATTTAATGTTTGGGATGTATTTTGTTTCATATAACATTTATAATAAATCTTGAAAAAACAACATAATTTTATTAAATTGTATATTTTTGAATAATTTAGTTTTTATGGTGCTTTACACCATATACATGTGTAAAAAAAATTTTCTTTTAATTATTTTTTTATGTTTGATTTGGATATTTGACACCAAAAAATATAAATCTATGTGGGATTAGTTTTGGTATATTGCAGCAGCATACATCATGAAACTCGTGAAACTCATTATAATATGGAGCATTACAAAATGTTAACATCCATATATATGATTGGTTTTGGTGGATTGCACGATACACCATGAACTTTCACCTATGCCATTAGCACGACGATACACCATGAAGTTTCACCTATGCCATTAGCACGAGAAAGAGAAAGAAAATCATTTGCAAGCTCCATTTTTTTACTATAAATCTTATCACCACTTACATATCCTCACGAGATTTTCCAAATCTTTTACAAGTAGTGGTGCTAATGTGAAGTTAAAGTCCCTTTCCTTTTCTTTTTTTAATTAGTGCATATTAATTTGAGGTTAAAATCCCTTTCTTGTTTTTTTAATAGTGCATACAAATGTAAGGTTAAAATCTCCTTCCCTTTTTTATAGTTTTCATATAATGCATAATCTTAAAATTTAGTTTTTTCATTTTTCATTAAAATTTGAGAATGAAAACAGACTGATAGCGAAAATCCACTCGGTTCTAATATCAACTTGCAATGATCTAATGACCAAATGCGAGCATTACTACACCATAAAATGAATGAGAATAAGAATAAATAACCAAGAACAATAATAGCTGAATTTCACGTACATGTAATGAAAGTAAATTAAAAAAAAAAATACAAATACAAGAATCTAATTGATTTGTATTATAAATTTATAAAAATACACAAACCCTTTTTTAATGTCATGTCCATAAGAAGTAAAATTCTTAATAAGACTTACTAAAAACTTAAATCATCAACTAGTTTAATTATACTAAAATGGCTCTTTCTGTGGCCAGGGTTAGGTTAAAAAAACTGAGGAGAGACAAAGACGGCAATCAAATGCTGTTAAGACTTAGACATGCTAAAAGCTTATACCAATACATGTTCTACCACAGACTGTCAAGCTGGAAGCAACCCCACTGAGTTGCGTTGTTTGGAATGACATTAGCGAGCGATTTTGTTCTCCTCAGATTCTGAATTTTCTTCATCAGTTACAAGTTTCCCCATAGTCGTCGCCGGGAATAAAGCCTCCGCCGCCATGGACTGGTGAACCTTTAGGAGGAGGAGTTGGGCCAGATGAGCGTTCAGCGGGCGGAGGAGTTGGACGAGGATTTGGGACAGACGAGCGTTCAGCAGGCGGAGAAGTTGGAGGAGGATTTGGGACAGACGAGAGTTCAGGGGGAAGAAGAGTTGGCGAGGCCACTATATAACTATTCCATTTCCTTTGCACTGTGTAAAACAAGAGCACTATCGCGGATACCAGCCCTGCTATGACGAAAAGGCCCCAGAAGTGTTGAACCTCAAGTTTTCTGGTTGCCGACTGATCACTATATTTGCTGCAATCACTGTCATAGTAAGGTAACCATTGTTGTTGCAATCTGAGGAGCTCGCCGTTTTCTGATAGCTCCAGTATTCTGATAGAAATGTCCCGTACCAGTTGATAATTCATGCGATCAAACGCCTGCCCAAAACAGCCCATCAGTATCCACATATAAAATTAAAATCGTCATGAATAGTTACTACTTGAATGTTTGGGACACGGAAATCAAATTACAGATCTCAATAGTAATCACTTACAAATCCCCAGTTTTGAATGGTGAACGTTTGGCCAGCGAAGGCGAGGCGATTGCAATGTTTTGCTACAAGAGATTGCATGTATGGACGTTCGTCCACGATAGCACCCACATGACCTCTAGACAAAGCATTATAATATTCATCTTTGCGTAGAGGCACTAGTCGATGCTTAGAGACTCCGTAGTGTTCTACAAATCCATCTTCGACTTGAGATTCCATCTGATACCCAATCCTTACTTTCCCTCTTCAGTCATGATTTCCTTGAAAATAGAACAGTGTTGACCATTGGACAGAAAGCAACTGAATATTTCTTTGAAAATAGAACAGTGTTGACCATTCGACAGAAAGCAACTGAATATTTCTTTGAAAATAGAACAGTGTTGACCATTCAACAGAAATGCGTGTTGTATAAAAATTCCTCAGAAACTAGAGCAAGTGTTAACCTTTCGACGTAAGAGCGGACGACTTTAATAATCATCCGTCAGAATGACCTCGAATGTTGTCGACTCTTCCAGCAAGAAAGCGCGATTTTCTTTCAAATGAATAATCGTCTACTCAAGTATTGATGGAGAGGGTCAGAATGTGGAAAAAATTGTGCAAAGGATTTGAAAAGTAGGATAATATTGCACGATAACCGTTCAAAATACGGTTTCATAATGACATATATTTTATCCATCAAAATCCAAGAGGTTGCCAACTGTAATAAAAATTTCATAATGACATATATTTTATCCATCAAAATCCAAGAGGTTGCCAACTGTAATAAAAAGTGGTCTTTGTTAATTATTAATGAAGAGGGTTTATTTTTATTATATATTAGTTGATTTTGATCGTGATTTAATTAATTTTGATTATATATATTAAAACTAAAATATCTAGACCATTTTGTTAATATATAACTTTTTCGGAATTATTAATGAAGAAGTACGCATTAGAAAAATAAAATATTGAGTAAAATTAATGGGGAGCACAAGGTAGAAAAAGTGACATCTCGTTAATTATTAATGAAGAAGGTGAAGGTGGGCTCATGAAAAAGTGGCTTCTCTACCTCTTAATTATTAATGTGGCTTCTCGTTAATTTTTAATGAATAGAATACAAAGTGGAAAATTAGAATGTTAGGTCAGACTAATGGAGAGCCCAAAGTGAAAAATGTGGTCTTTGGTTAATTATTAATGAAGAGAATATTAGCTACTAATTATTAGCATGAACAATATTAAGAGGATTTTAGAATTAGGATTTTTTTTTTTTAATTTAATTAAATATTTTTCAATTAATCTCATTATAAATTTTGAGTTATTAATAAATTAGTAATAAAAACATAATCTATATATAAATGTGTTGTTGAATGATTTATGCATTTTAAATTAATATAATATTTTTTAATGTTTTTTAATAATTAATTTTAAATTTATCAAATATCTAAAAAGATTTAATCTTTTTTAATGTGTAAAGTGTAAAGTGTAAGGCGGTAGAAATTACGACTCTGAGCTCATGCAGATGTCCTTTGCACATCTTTAAGACCACACTTGGCAGGGGTTCAAAACATCTATAGCATAGGAGGTATTAGGAGTAAGCTAAACATTCTATCTTTTGAGTTTCTCGATAGCCGCATACATCTCATCTTCGACATGCCCATCTCCGCATATTGTCATTTCCATTTCTATTTTCAGACTCTGTTAGCATGTCCTTCCTCCCTTGCATCCTGTTTGTCGCGATGTCGTCCCTTTGTTGGTTGCGGGGAGTTAGTGGTCGTGATTTAATGCACCGCCACCCCTGCCTCTATGTTCTACCCAACCCTGCATATCCCGCATACCAGATTTGAATGTTGCCATGCCAATGCTCTGTTTCGTATCCTCTCCTCCTGCGCTAGTTCAGTTCTATGTTTGTTGTAACCCCAGGATTTGTTTCCTCTCCTTCTGCATTGGTTCAGTTCTCAACTCATCATAACCCAGATCATAGAAGGGAGTAGTACTTATTTTAATAAAAGAAGTAAATAATAAAGCAGTACTTATTTGTAAAACTATAGGTTTGAGCATTATCATAATTTCATTGAAAATAATTCGAAAGTATGCAACTTTTCTTTCAAAAAATTACATAGGATTAATCGCCAATGTAACTTATCACTTGGATTTCAAGGTTAGCATTAGTGATTCCAGAATTTCCATCCTATATATTCTTATGAAAATATCAACATAAATGCCAGTTTCTTTCACAATAAAAGTTCTAGAGTCTTTTCTTAAAACTTCGCCAAAGGAAGGTCATATTTAATTGAAAAGGAACTGGACAACATGAAGCAGGAGTTGAAATGATTGTCATATATAAATAAAACATGATCTGATAGTCTCCCATGCATCACGTCATTTTCCTTATTCTAACAAGCATAATCATATTTTTCAGATCTGTTTTATTAAATTCACACATACTATCTACGAAAAAAACAATGAATTCAAGACTATTCCTTCTTTAAGGTAAGTACCTTAGCTGCTAAACTGAAGGAATTATCAAGGTCATGTTACTGTTTTCCTTAACCCCAAGTTGGTGAGTGAGTAAGATTTGCTTATTCTATTTGATCGAGTTTCTTTGGTTGATTTTGACCATAGTTAATTTCAAATTAGTTTCAACTGAGACTTTTTGCTTTCAATTTTAAAACAAAATTGATTAAATATACCTCAGATATTTTTATTGACAAAAAAATAACAATATTTTTATTAACAAAAATTAACAGTATAAATATTTGTTATCAAATAACCCTTTGCACAAACCACCAAAATAAACAAATATATTAAAGCACCTATCATCTTGTAGGTATGTAAGGAATCCTAAGTTCTAACAGATTCAAAATAAAGAATAAAACAAATAGTCATTCATAGCATAATGCAACATGGCCTCATATTGATAAAACAAATCCTTTTTCAAACTAGGATAATTATTCAAACTTTTTCAAAGTCAACATTTAAGTTAAAAGGCATCGAAAGTGCACCTCAAAACTACCTTTCGATTGCGGAAATCTCATATCCATCTCTTTTCCCTAACATATGCCTAGAATCCATGAAGGCGGTATAAATTCCAAATATCTTTATGATTGATTTCCTATGAGTTCATGTAACTACTAGAGAAATAAATCCATTCCTTAGACCTAGATCAATTATTCTTCATCCACCAAAGATTGGATAGGGAAAAATATGCAAAAGTTTATCATCCTCTTGCCCCAAAATGACTAAAACACCATAATGTATAATTGAAATCTTATTAGATCATGAAATTTTTCAGTGTAACATTGGTAAAGTTGGAATTTTGGCGTACTAGAAATTCATATCTTCGAGCCATAAATTCCTATGTAAGGAAGGTTTCACATTAAAACAATCCATATCCTCTTCTTTTGGTGGAAATCGTCTAGAAAAATCTACTAGCTCCAAATAATATTGTTTGCAGTATAGAAAAAGCCATGTTTTCTAAGGATTTGGAAGCCAATGAAAGAGTAGAATACCATCAACGGAAAAGCTCAAAAATCTAATACTGAGATCAAATTTTAATATTAGATGCCTTTTGATGTTAGATAGGGAATTCGAAAACTTTCCAAAATGCGTTTGGATGTTGGGGGTGTTCATATTTTTAAATAGCATCTTATGTCTTATCAATATAAACCACAAGAGAATAAACTATGTGTTTTGGGCCTCCATTGCAGTTTAAGGTGAAACATAGTGCCAAAACAAATTCATAAAAACTTTATGGAAGGCTCTCATACATAATACAAAAGTGAGCTCTGAACCTTAATATACTAGTAGTTGTGCCAATTTTCCAATTTCCTACAGGTAGTTAGTTGTGTTTTTATTTCGAAATAAAGTATTTTGATCCATTAGGTGTCAATAGGGAGTGTCAATAGGGAGAACATAAAGTGTTTTTTTATTTATATGAAGTCTTTGGATCCAGTCGGCCAATAGGGAGAACATGAAATGTTTTTAGTTGTTGTAGACCCACTTTTCTTATACAAATTGTGTCTACAATGCAATCTAATTTGGATCGTGTGTGGATATTTTGAGGTTTAATATGGTTAGGAAAATATGTTTTTGTATGCAAAGAGTGTTGATGAAAATCAGTTGAATGTTTTAGGATTTTATTGTTTCTAATTGTATTAGAAGGCTTAAAATACAAATATTGTTAATGGATGAAATTTTTTGTTAATGTGTTTATACATTGCTTGTAGGCATTGATACAAAATGAGTAATCAAGGTAAAAAATGGAAGACTATCATGGGCCTTGAAGTGCAAGACCCTAAAGACAAGATCACATTTTCTGGTAAAGATTGAGTTTGGTCTGAAGTATATCTAACGAGCATGATCATTGATCGGGTTGCAAAAATACCTTCAAAAAGAGTTCATGAATTTATTAGAGGGGAGAAAATGAATCCAGAAGCCCCATGCACTTTCATCTGCCGACACAAAAAACCTCCAAAATCAAGGGCTAGTGTTTCTTTACAATATGAGCTATAAGTACCTGTGAAATGCATTGTTTACATGTTGGTAATACAAGTGTTTTATCATTTGTTGTATACATTGATGTTTCAAACATTGTTATGCAGTTATTGTTGCTCGTATGGCCCAGAAGACAAGAGAGGAAAGCATACAAAGAAACGAAGGACATTCTTTGTTAAGAAGAGGGGGTGTCAGTGCCACTTCATTGTAAAAGTTATGGTTCAAAACCCTGACATAGCAATTTTGACTTATAATGTGTATGACCATGAAGATGGGGAAGGATGGCCTTCATAAGCCAAGGATTTCTAGAGACATGGTTTCTTATGTAGAAAGTTGTTATTTTTTGGAAGTGCCATTTGATTTAGTTTGTAAAATGCATATAAAGAAACATGTTGATATGGATTCCACAACTAGGGAAAGATATTTTTTCTTGACCAGGAAAGATGTCGTCAACATCTACAATCACTTGATGAAGGGAAATTACCAATTGCACAAAAAGGATGAAATGAGCATGAACCTTTGGTATAAAAAACACCAAGATAATTTTTTCTTTTACCAAAATCCCAATGGTGAAGAGGTCCCTTTCATAGCATGAATTTAAATGCCATGAATGTTGGAGACCATGGTCAAGTTATCTCACAATAGCTTAATAGCAATGGATTCAACATTCAATACAAATAAATACAGGTAATTATGTTTCCAATGATTGATTTATCATGCTCATTTGATTTGTAGTGATTAAATATTACTCATGAATTAAACTTGAGTACATATGTTCTTTGAATATTACACTATCAATTGTACACACTAGTGGCATTTAATGAAAAACAAAGCGGGGTTCCAGTTGCATGGGTAGCGACATCACGAAATATGTCACAGGATATTGCACTATGGTTGGAGCACCTTATGCATAGGTGTTACCGAATTCGTCCTGATTGGAAAGCCAATTCCTTCATGGTTGATGATGCATTGGCAGAAATCGTTTCTTAAAGGTAACTTCAATATTGTTATTATACATTTTAACTTGTATTTATTCTAAGAATGTCACACTAAAGATGAATTGAATTTGACAGGAGGATCACAAGGAGTGAAGTGGTATTATGTATTTGGCCTATATGACGGGCATGGCTAAAAAATGTGAATTGGTTGGCTAGTAGTCCAGAAAAAGCAAATGAGATGTTCAATGAGTTAGGTATTATCTTGAAAAATTGTTCCAACGATAAAGTGACCAATGCAATCAATTGATTTTTCTCCAAATTCGCAAATGAGGAGAAGTTATTGGACTATTTATACAAGAATTGGGTTGTCAGTGATAAGTTCCCTAAGTGCACATATATTTATTTGTATTTATATTTTTATGTTTCATAAAGATGATATATTCACTAACTCATTTTTTTGTATGTAGGGATGTGGGTAAAAGGCTGCAGAGATTTTCCTCATGCAAATCAGGAGACAAATAATGTTATCGAGTCATATCATTGTTACATGAAGACCAAATTTCTATCAGATCGAAGAAAAAAATGTTCTTGTAGGATGGATTGGTTTTTGTATATCCTCCTGATAAATGTTGAACCCTATTACCGGTTCAAGGAAATTTTGAAAAAAGAGGGATATTTGAATAACTACATGATCCAGATTATTTTCAGCACGAAATGAGAGAAGAGATATAATAAAGAAATGCACAAAGATATCATGGATATCCAATAATATAACACAAATGTATCATAGATGCAACCATAAACACGAAGATACAATAATACACGATTTATATTAATGAAATAAATGTACAGAGACTGTAAAAATACAGAGTGAAAGACTCGCTAGAAAGGTGGCAGCTTATCTCTGAGAAGAGATGTGATGGCTACTTGCATTCGCAAGAAAATGATTAAAATGAGGCTCTGAAGGCCTTTTTACAATAAACAGGAATGCCAAAAACCCTAGACATCCAAAAACCTAACCCTAGGAGATGAAGCACCAAAGGTCTTGTGGGCCTCGTTTGGATAAGTTAGTACATCAACTTCTCGGGGTCGTAACTTTTGCATACGATCTCTATTTTAGGCGCATGATAGCTCGTTGAAATGGTATCGTCAAGGAGATTCATTTTGGGGGCTCAATCATGCCGTCAGCTATCATTGAGAAGATCGATCCCAAAAAACCTTCATTTAGGCCCTTAAAATGGCCCCAGAAGTTAAAAACTGCTAAAAATAGTAAATTACCAAAATTGACAAAAAACTATTTTGAGCCAGTTGGAAAAGGTGGGTGGCCACTGATATCCACCTGGATCAATCCTCCCTCCTTACGAAGCAATGGTCTCCATTGCGTTGAGTGCCCAGGGGAGAGGGAAAAGTGTTTGTTGAATCTGCATCTTGATGAGTTGCTTGCCTTGTTGGAGAAGTTGCGCTGCTTAGATTATTGAAGGTGGTCACGAACATGTGACTGGAAGGGTTGGACCTTTTTATCCAGTCTCGCTATATGAGATGCATATTTTCAAAAGGAATATTTGCGCTTTGCTGCAACCTTGTCGACCTGCTTCTATTGGATAGAAGGTGCTTGGGGCGAGGTTGTAGTGCTTATAGTGTCCTTCTGTTCCCCTTTTGAACAGATTGTGAAAAAGCTAAATTTTGCAGTATGAGATACTACCTTGGGACACTGTTTAGGTGGAACAATAGTTGGAACTACCTCTAGTATTCTATAGAGATGACCCCCCAAAGTAACAATGACACTACGGGGTCGAGACTCATAAACAACATGGCGTCTCCACATATATGGTTGGCCCAAGAGGACATAACAGACATCCAATGGAGCAACATCACATAATACCTTATCCTTGAAGGGTTGGATGTCATATCATAATCAATATTGTTGGCTGACACGGAGATATCGTCCTTGGCGAAGCCACCCAATGTTGTATGGTTGCGGGTGTGGTGTTGTCGACAATCCCAACTGTTTGACAACCTCTGCTGAGATGGGGTTCTTCTGGCTTCCGCTATCAACAATAAAATGCAGCGGGGTCCCCTTCACCCACATCTGTGAATGAAAAAGGCCCTCCCCCTCTTCAGGATCTATTGGTTCTTCTGGTTGAATTACTGCGGTCATGACAATAGCAGTGGGGTCTGCGTCAATGATCTGTCCTTTACCAGTATTTTCATAATCAGATTCTGAATCATGGTTCGTCTCCTTGTCTTTGATCTCGACCACCAATGACTATTTTGAGTGACATTCATCGTTGTTGTGCCAGGGGATTTTGTGGAAATCGCACAATTTTCTGGTGTCCTTCTTTGTCTTCCCATGACTCTTCTTTTCCTGTGACTTGGACTGGTTTTTGAGAGACTGTTTGTTAGGGCCTTCTTTGTCATACTTTGGTTGTTGCGAATTTGCAGACCCGAACTCTAGTTTGTTCTGGTGCTTAAATTTCTGCTCAATTTTAACAACATATTGATAAGCAACACCGAGTGATGAGATGTTCAGAAAATCCTTTTTTGTTTGGATGTATCTGTGTAGAGCCCCATGGTATTTTAGAACCAAATTTCGTTCAGAGTATTTGATACCCATCTTGGTGCACAAGGTATGGAAGGTATTGGTGAACTCCAGAACTGCTTGGCCCTTCTCTTGTCGTAGTGTGGTCCATCTCATGTATTGGTCCTCATAGTTTCCAATAGGGTAATACTATTCCTTTACCGCATCCACAAAAAATTCCTAAGTGGGCTCGACCCCATATATTCCAGACTCCTCTGTGGAACTCTACTCCCAGTAAGTTTCCCACCAATGTTTGACACGAGGGAGAGATTTAAGGAGTGAAAAGGTGATATTTTCTCTGTCGGAAAAATTGTGAACAAAGAGAGAACCTTCTAGCAGATTTAACCATTTGTCTAGGGCTTCTGCATCTATCTATCCTTCAAATACAGGTATATAAAAATTAACTTGTACCTTGAAAGGCGAGGTGCCTCCAAAGTAGCCGTTTGATGAAGATGCGCCTATTTTTATCAACAAGCGTTGAAGGATGTGGGAAAAATTCTCCATCATTTCGTCCCTCTGTCGCATGAGAGCTTGCTCAAGCAACAGACTGATAGGATCATCTACTCCGTCGTTTTTCTTTTCTTCCGCCATTGAGGGTTTCTTGGGTGTGTGAGAGAGATTGTACTCAATATAGACAAGATGGAGACCCAACTTTCTATACTCGGACCTCATCGGGGACATGCACTGAAAAATGATCAAGAAAGACTTGCTCTGATACCACTGATCCGAATTATTTTCTGCACTAAATGAGAGCAGAGATATAATAAATAAATGCACAGAGATATCGCGGATATCCAATAATATAACATAAATGTATCAGAGATGTAACCATAAACACAGAGATATAGTAATACAAGATTTCTATTAATGAAATAAATGTACAGAGACTATAAAAATATAGAGTGAAAGACTCGCTAGAATGGTGGCAACTTATCTCTGAGAAGAAATGCGATGGCTACGCTCATTCACAAGAAGATGATTAAAACAAGGCTCTGAAGGCCTTTTTACAATAAAAAGGAATGATAAAAACCCTATACATCCAAAAACCTAACCCTAGGAGATGAAGCGTCAAAAGTCTTGTGGGCCCCGTTTGGGTAAGTTAGTACATCAACTTCCCAGGGTCATAACTTTTGCATACGGTCTCCATTTTAGGCGCATGATAGCCCGTTGGAAAGGTATCATTGAGGAGATTCATTTTGGGGGCTCAATCATGCCTTCAATTATCTTTGAAAAACTCTATCCCGAAAAACCTTCATTTAGGCCCTCAAAATGGCCCCGAAAGTTAAACACTGCTAAAAATAGTAATTTACCAAAATTGCCAGAAAACTATTTTGAGCTAGTTGGAAAAGGTGGGTGGCCACCAATCCACCTGGATCACTACAGGAAAGAGAAACAACTTGAATCATCAATGGAAAATGAAAGAATAATTCTAGATAGTGATTTTTTTCCTCATGAGGGCATATCTCATGCCTACTGAGTGAGAAGTCAAACTAAGTGTGATAAGAAATATCGTGTCACTTGGTATCGCACAAATTTTATATCTTGTGATTTCCCATAGTCTATTCATGGAAACATTTTCAAGCATGCCATAAATGTAAATTGGTTGTATTACCCATCAGGGGATTCAAATTCATTACAACTAGATCATGATGAAATGCCCAATTCATTCAATGACCCTCATGAGATATGCATAGAGGCACCAAACCTTGATGTAGATGCCAACAAATCTATTATGGATAGTGAAAATGTTGATCTATATGTTGAGGGACTTAAGTTCACTAGAGAGGAGTTGTTTGGCTATTTAAAGTTGCTTTTAAATAGTCCCCCCTCTACTTTAAACAAGACTGAACAATTGGTTGGTCTAGTTAAAAAAATGTTGGATGAAGTCAATAATATTCATATTATGGATTATGAATTCACCCTTGGGTTGGGTTCTTTTGAGTCATCTCTTAAGAGGAAGATGAGTTTTCTTAGCCTTAAAAAGAAGAACAAAAGAAAAAAACAAAATGATGGCTTGAAAATTGATTTGAATGTCCCTGCATCTGAATATGAACCATTTAAATTTCAGTACCTTAACAAGCAAGGACATCCTCACTCCAACAATACATCGTCTATGGTCCCAGGTGATTTTAATAGAGCAATGATATCAATATGTTGATATTAGTGTATATAGACATCATCATTTTTTAATGGAGTAGTGAACAAATTGTTTGTAGAGGTGCAACAGTCTACTACTGTGGCTTCATTCCAAGGACATAGATGGATACAATGTCATTCTAGTTTTCCTACCATTCCAAGTACATTTGATTGGACCAATAATTGATATAATTCATATTTTCATATGTGAATTACTTTACTTTACTTGACATAGGAATTCTTCTTATGGTGGGATATATTATTTTAGGAATAAAAGAGGTGTAGAAACAATAAGTAGCCTCCCTAAATAGGGCACCCTCCTCTCTCCCTAAAAACAATATTCCAAGGCTTCAAGAATATGCAAGGAAACATCCCTAAGTCACGTGTTCTCATGCATGGTCAAAAGTAAATCCTTTCAAAAATAGTAACCATCATTAATGCTAAATCAAACACTTTGCAAAGTAATAAGTGGCCTTTTACATGGAGCACTTCTTGGAGCTTAGGGATGGGCTGAAATTGGTGTTGGTTGTGGAGCCTGATTATCTTCTTGTTTCATAGGTCTTTGTTTTCATCCATGTTTATACCCCATGAAGACTGTACACCCCGAAATTATGTACACCCATCCATGTGGGGGGGTTATAGAGGGGCTTACCCCCAAATGAAAAATTTCCTTGTAAATGTATATTCTAATTTCATAGTAAATCTGGATCATTCATTATAAGGTTAGAGATTTGACGGTAGAATTTATGTTATGGTTTTTTGTCCTAGAAGGAAACCCTCTTTTATGAGGGAAATGTATTGCGGCTATGCATCATGGTGAATATTGTATTCTGAGAGAGGATACTATGAGAGAAAGAAGAGGAAGTTACAATGGGTGTGTTGTAGTTTGTATCCCTTCATTTGTTGGATAATAAAAATGAACAACCTGACAATTTCTCTGGTGGATGTAGTACATACTGGGTGAACCACGTATATATGTGTATCTTCTGTGTTTTATTTCTGATTTTTATTTTATTTTATTGCTCGGTGATCCTGTATTTCTAACAACTGGTATCAGAGTGAAAGGTAACTTGCAAGAAAAGAGGGTTCCTGGTTCGAGTGGGAGCAACGTCGGAAGATGGAAAGTTTAGGGTCAAGAAATTTAATGGCCAAAACTACCAGTTATGGAAGATGCAGATGGAGGATTATTTATATTAGAAGGATCTATTACTACCATTGGGTGGAATAGCAAAGAAGCCGATGACCATGAAGGAGGAAGAATGGGAGGTTCTTGACAGAAAGGCACTAGGAACGATACGGTTGAGCCTGACAACATCGATGAATTTTAATATTTTCAAAGAAAAGACAACGAAGGAGATTATGGACGCATTGGCTAAACTGTATGGAAAACCATCGACATCCAATAAGGTATTTATAATGAAGATATTATTTAATATGAAGATGTCACAAGGTGGGTCTGTTGCAGATCATTTAAATGAATTTAATATGGTTACTAATCATCTAAGTTTTGTAAAAGTGGACTTTGATGATGAGGTCAGGGATCTTCTAATCTTGTTCTCATTGCCAGAAAGTTGGAACGACTTGGTCATGGATGTAAGTAACCCTGTCTATGTTTCAAACACTTTAAAATTTGATGATGTTTTTGGTGTTATACTTAGCGAAGAAATGCGATGGAAAAGCACAGGTGAGACATTAGGTAATGCATTAAACATGGAGAACAGGAGAAGACAAAAGGATAGAGGAAAGGGCTTAGGGAACCATGAGAATTATAGGAAGGGAAGATCCAAATCTAGACTGGGAAAGATAGAGTGATGGAATTGTGGGAAGAAAGGACATATGAAGAAATACTACAGAGATCCAAAGAAACAAATATATGGACAATAAGAGAAAAATCAAGAAGCAAATATAATGAGTGATGTTTTACAAGATGTTATGATTCTTTCTGTAGATAATATTTTTGAGTCTTGGGAAGTATATTCATGGGCTTCATTTCATGCCACACCCCATAGGAAGCATCTTCTATATTATGTTCAAGGTGATTTTGGACAGGTTCATTTGGGTGATGATGCACCATGCAAGATTGTTGGAATGGGAAAGGTAAAAATAAAGAAAAGGAATGGAAACCAATGGTTGTTGAAAGAGGTAAGACATGTTCTAGATGTAAGGAAAAAACTGATTTCAACAGGTCAGTTGGAAACTGAAGATTGTATATCCATATTTAGAGTTAAGGTGTGGAAGGTCACCAAAGGATCACTGGTGATAGAAAAAGGAGAGAAGGTAGGTACATTGTATTTATGTACTGATAATACTGACTCTTCTATCTCTTTAGCTTCTACAAGAGTGGATACAACATTGTGGCATCATAGGCTTGTAAACATGAGTGAGAAGGGGATTTAGATACTTCACAAAAGAAATTTGTTTCCAGATCTTAAACAAATCGTTTTGGATTTCTGTGAGCATTGTGTTTATGGAAAACGGAAGAGAGTCAAATTTCTCAGAGTCAAAAAAAAAAGAGTGAAAGGTTAGAGCTTGTGAATACATATGTATGGGGTCCATGTCAAGTATCATCTCTTGGTGGCTCTCACTATTATGTTAATTTTATGGATGATGCAACTAGAAAAACTTGGGTTTATTGCATTCAACAAAATTATGATGTTTTTGATACTTCTAAGAAATGGAAAGATTTAGTTGAGAATGAGACAGGAAAAAGGTTGAAGTGTCTCAGATCAGACAATGGAGGAGAATATTGTAGCAAGGAGTTTGATTATTACTGTTCATAACATGGTATTCGTAGAGAGAAGATAGTTCCAGGAACACCACAAGAAAATGATGTATCAAAAAGAATGAAGAGGATAATCATGGAGTGTGCAAGGAGTATGAGATTGAATAATGGTTTTCCCTTACAGTTATGGGAAGATGTTGTAGATAATGTTGTTTACTTAAAATAAAAAGAGGACCTTCAAGATCTTTGGATGGTGGAATTCCAGAGGAGGCATGGACAGGTGAAAAGTTAAACTATTATTTTTTGAAGACTTTCGGTTGTGAAGCATTTGTCCATATTGATAAAGAAAATAGAACAAAGCTTGAGGAAAAATCCAAGAAGTGTACCTTTATTAGATACAGTGTTAATGATTTTTCTTATCGCTTATGGGATTATTAAAATCAAAAAATAATTAGAAGTAGATATGTCATATTCAATGAGAAGGTCATGTACAAAGATCAGTTGCAGGAAAAGAAATAGAAAAAAAAAAAAAACTAGAATACACAGTGCTTGATGAGATCACTGAAAAAGAAATTCCAAAGGTACCAGAAAATTAGAATGTACAAAAACATGAGCACCATGTACCTCAAACTCCTGCAAGTGTTGTTAGAAGATATACCAGGTTAATTATACCACCTGAACGATACTCTCCTTCATTGTATTATTTATTGTTGACTGTTTCTGGTGAACCAAAATGTTATGAAGAGGCAATGCAAGTAGACACTAAAAATAAGTGGGAGCAAGGCATGAAAAAGGAAATGGATTCCCTGGTAAATAACCATACTTGGGATTTGGTTCAGTTTCCTACAGGAAAAAAAGCATTGCAGAATAAATGGGTTTACAAGTTGAAGGATGGAGGAAAAAAGAGGTACAAGGCTAGACTTGTTTTAAAAGGGTTTGCCCAAAAGAAAGGTATAGATTTTGATGAAATATTTTCTCCCATTGTTAAAATGACTTCAATTAGGACTATTTTAAGTCTTGTGGCAGTAGAAGATTTACATCTTGAACAATTATATGTAAAAACAACTTTTCTCCATGGGGATTTGGAGGAAGCAATTTATATGCAACAACCATAGGGGTATGAGGTCAAAGGGAAGAAAAATTTGGTATGCAGGTTGAATAAGAGATTGTATGGCCTAAAGAAAGCTCCAAGGTAGTGGTATTTGAAGTTTGACAGGTTTATGACAGAACAAGGTTATAGTAGATGCCATTCTGATCACTGTGTTTATTTTAAAAAGCTATAAAATGGAAGCTATATTACCTTGCTATTATATGTAGATGACATGCTTGTTGCAGGGTCTAATATGTAGGATACAAATGTGCTCAAGAATAAATTAGCTAATTCATTTGCAATGAAGGATTTGGGTGCTGCAAGAAAATCCTTGGTATGAGAATAACAAGGGATAGGAAAAATCGAAATTTGACATTGTCCCAAGGTGAGTACATAGAGAAGGTGTTGGACAGGTTTAGAATACAGAATGCAAAACCAGTTAGTACACCTTTGGCTAGCCATTTCAAATTAACCAAAGAAGTGTGTCCAAAGACACGGGAGGAGATATAATACATGTCCAAGGTCCCTTATTCATCATCAGTTGGTAGCTTGATGTATGTGATGGTTTGCACAAGACCAGATATTGCACATGCAATGGGAGTTATAAGTAGGTATATGAACAATCTAGGTAAAGAACATTGGGAGGAAATAAAGTGGATTCTCAAGTATTTGAAAGGTACTACTACTCATGCATTATGTTTTGGAGGTTCAGACACTGTTCTACAAGGATATGTTGATTCAAATATGGAAGGCGATAAGGATAGCAGGAGGAGCACCACAATGTATGTTTTTATTGTAGGTGGAACATCAGTAAGTTGGATTTCGAAATTGAAAAAGGTTGTTGCACTTTCAACAACAGAGGCATAGTATGTTGTTGCTACAGAGGATATTAAAGAGGTGATTTGGTTACATAGGTTTATGGATGAATTGGGAAAGAAACAAGAGAATCACAGGTTGTATTGTGACAGCGAGAGTGTCATTCATCTTGCAAAGAAATCAGCCTTCCATTAAAAGACTAAGCATATACATCTGAGGTACCATTTCATACGATCCGTCTTGGAATATGGACATTTGAAGTTGGAAAAGATACACACTAGCCAAAATCCTACAGACATGTTAACAAAGGGAGTAACCAAGGATAAACTGAGTTCCTTCTTAGTTGGTCTTCAAGCATGAAGGTGAAGATGAGAAATTTCCAGGTCCAAGGTGGAGTATAGTCCAACAGGTACAATAACAATGGAGTTGTTGTGATAAGTCTCCAAGTGGGAGATTGTTGGTTATAGAGCTTGATTATCTTCCTATTTCAGAGGTCTTTGTTTTCAGCTGTGTTTATACCCCATGAAGACTTTACAACCCTCCATGCGGGGGGGTTGCAGGGGGGCTTTCCCCCCCTGTGGGATCCAAAGGAAAGAGGGCCCCAAGAGGAAAAATTGCCTTATAAATGTATATTGTAATTTCATAGTAAATCTAGACTGTTCATTATAAGGTCACAGATCGGATGGTAGAAGTTATGTTAGGGTTTTTTTCCATAGAAGGCAACCCTCTTTTATGAGGGAAATGTATTGTGGCTATGCATCATAGAAAATATTATATTCTGAGAGAGGAGACTGTGAGAGAAAGAAGAGGAAATTACAACGTGTGTGTCGTAGTTTGTATCCCTTCATTTGTTGGATAATAAAAAGGAAGGACCTAACAATTTCTCTAGTGGACGTATCCCACACTGGGTGAACCACGTATATCAATGTCTCTATTGTATTGTGCATCTTCTGTGTTTTATTTCCACATTTGTTTTTATTTTATTGCTCTACGATCATGTATTTTTAACAATAGGTTGTGTTGATTTAACTTGGCAACAACTTGGAAGTTTGATTAGTAGTTAACAACAACTTGACAAGTATTTCTTACACTCATGAGTACTTGTTGAGTAATTGAAACATGGAAAAAATTTGGTAGTCTGAGAACTATTATTTTTCTTTAAAATTTAATGTTCCTTTTTCCTAGTTTTATCTTGAGGCAGACTCATACTCCTCCCACCCTCGTCGAGTTTTTCAAGTCTAGTTGTGTGATTATGGGTGACACTTAGAAAATGGGTGATATTTAGTTCAATTTTTTTTCATTTGATGATTATAGTTCTTATTAAGAAAATCAAAATTATATATGGGTGAGAAATAGCTTTGTCTTAATAATGTTTTTGTAATCCAATTTATTGCCATTGTATAGCCTATGGCTAGAGTAGAAGTAAGACCTAGCGGGATCATTTATTTTAGATAATAAACAAAATTTCAGCGATGTATTACATGTTTGGAAGTAAAAAATTAAATTAGTTTTGTGTTGTCTTAATTTCTTTTGTCTATTCACTTAATTTTTCACTTTTGGTCCAGGAATTGTTTTTTCCATACTTGGAGGCATGTTATTTATCCCCGGGTTTTATTACACCAGGATTGCATACTATGCTTACAAGGGTTACAAATGGTTATCCTTTTCAAACATTCCACCAGTTTGAGGAATTTCATAGCTACTACATGTAAATGTGTTGAACCTATACATAATAGATCTATCTAAACAATAGTACACACATTTGCAGAGACAATTGGAGAAAGAAGAAGAAGGAGAGAAAGAATGAAAGAATTCTCATTAACCGTTTGAATAATGAATAATTTACAGATGATATACTCTGTATAACTCAATGAGTGCACGCTAGAGGATAACCAATGTGCCATAGTTGTGGTATAAAGTGATATGGACACACACCAATAGTTACGGGAGTGAAATGCCACCTAGTCTAGTCTCTCAGGCAGTTATGGGAGTGAACTGCCACCTAGTCTAGTCTCTCAGGTAGTTATGGGAGTGAACTGCCACCTAGTTGAGTTAACTAGTCAACTACTCTTCAGTTAACTGACTAAACAAAGAGTAGTGAGGATTTAACTCAGGGAATCAAGGGTAATGTGCCAATCTGATGATGATACCAAGGCAAGGTCGAATTAGCATTGTGATGATCCCAATGTTGCATGGTGACGAAACCAATGCAGCATCTAAACTCAACTCAACTAGTCAAACTGAAGTGTCAACTGAAAGAGAATATTCTCCAGGTGGAATATTCTCCCCTAAAATATAGGAGACTGGATAATGACTAATTATGACTAATAAACAAAAAAAAACCTTAGTAAAAAGAAATCCTAGGTGTGTGTAAAGTAACTCCAACACCTTCGCTGAACATCACTATGGTGAAAATAAAGAATAGGTCCCAACAACGAGGCCATGTTAGGTACCCAAATACATAAGATACATTGAAATAAAGTGAGGAAAGAGGGAAAACCTCATGGAACCCCCCCCCGAAAGGTAGAATGTATGTAAAAAGAAGAACTACAGTTGCTAGGCAACTGTGTCCTTCACTCCAAGATGACTTCACAGAGAATGGAACTTCTTCTCAGTGAAGGTCTTGGTGAAGATGTTTGTCGTCTATTCTGTTGAAGGACAGAACTGTAAGTCGATGATCCCCTCATGTACTAAGTCCCAGATGTAGTGCATGTGGATATCAATGTGATTCATTTTCTACCTCTGAACTGGATCTATGCAGAACTTCAGAGTGCTTTGGTTGTCACACCAGATGACGATCGGTCAATGAAAATGAATTCCCAACTCAGTGAGGAGAATTTGTAGCCACATAGCCTAAATGGTTATGTTAACTACCCCTCTGTACTCTGCCTCAACAAAATATAGAGCAATGGAAGCTTTCTTCTTTCTCAACCAACATATAGTCCCAGAACCAAGACTGAGTGAGTAACCAGATGTGGACTTGCGATCAGTACTATCACCAACCCAGTCAGAATTAGTAAACCTGATGAGATCTAATGTAGATTCTGTTCCATAATGAATCCCAAAGGTGATGGTGCCCTGTACGTATCGAAGGATACACTTTTCATCTTTTCAATGTAGCTCATGCATCTTCTACATGAACCTGGAAACTGCGCCAACTGCATATGAGAGGTCTAGTCTGGAGTGTGTGAGATACAACAAGATCCCCACTAGTTTTCTGTACAGTGTGTTGTAAACCAGTGGAGTCTCCCCGCCATCCTCAAGTTTGACTCCTGATAGGAAAGGAGTCGGAGCAGACTTGCAGTCTGTCATGTGAAATATCTCAAGGAGATCTCATGCATACTTGACCTAAGATAGTTTGATGCCTAATGCATCCTGATTGATCTCAAGTCTAAGGAATAAATGTAGCAGACCCATGTCTATCATAAAAAACATGTCATGTAGAATCCTCTTGACTGCAACAATCACTGAAGTCGAACAACCAGTGATCAACAAATCATCAATGTACAAAACTAAAAGTAGAAGTGAATCAATCATCCTAAGCATGTAGACATTCGAGTCTGATTTACAACGTACAAAGTTCTATGACAATAGGTAGGAATCCATCCAACATCCTCGCCATAAGACTATGGATATGAAGACTGAACTAAGAAAAGATGCCTGGAGGTCAATGGTTCAGTGGTAGTGAGTGCAATAGGAGACTCCTCGAAATCAGATTGATTCCTCCTAGTATTCAATGGATCACCAACGAGATCCCCTACATCCTGAAGAGTAGTATGTGCCCACTTGGGCCTTTTCTCTAGCTTTGCAACTGCATCTGGATGCTCTAACTCTGCATCAGACTGTACTGAATCTGAATATGAATCAACTGAGTCCTCTGAATCATCTCGTTTGAAGAAGAGGCAACATGTGCATGCTCATAATCTCGAATAGGTGGAAGAATGAAGGTGTCTGCATGCGGCTGTTGAGGTACATGTGAGACACTTTCCTTGAATTGGAAACTATGTTCAATGATGAGTTGGTATGAGGAAAGATCAATAAGCCGATATCCCTTCACACCATTGGGGTATCCAACAAAAATGCACTCAGTGCTTTGTGGATCAAGTGCCTTCCTCTTTTCAGAGGGAATCATGGCCCATGCACGTGAACCGAAAATGCGAAAGTGGGTCACTTACAGTTTGAGGCCACTCCAATTCTCGTAGGGGGTCTTATCCTTGAGAGATCTATGGGGAGATTTTTTTTGGATGTATGTTGCACAGTTAAGTGCTTCAACCCATAGTCTCTGTGGTAGAGAATTTGCATGAAGCATGCAAGATGCCATCTCCTTTAGAGATCAGGTTTTTTGCTCAGCAACTCCATTTTGCTGCAGAGTATAGGGAACTGTGTGCTGCAACTGAATCCCTACCTCATGGAAAAGATTATGGATCTCATGATTTACGTACTCTCCCCCGTTATCAGTTTGGAGGACTTTGATCTTCTTTCCGAACTATGTCTCGACCAGGGCTTTGAAATCTTTGAGGTGTTGAAAGACCTCAGATTTTTTCCTGAGAAAGTAGATCCAAGTAAGACGTGAGAAATCATCAACAAAAATGAGAACAAACCTCACTTTGTTGATGGATGGATGCGAAAAAGGACCCATAAGGTCACTGTGGATCAGATCTGAAGGTGCAGAAGCTCTCTGAGACTTTCCTTTGTCGAATTTCTCTTGAGGGTGTTTTCCGAGAAAACATCCCTCACATACTCCCTTGGAGAAATGGATGTCTAGTAGACCATCAACCAATCTATGCTTGCTATGTTGTTGCATGTATCTAAAATTCAAATTTCCAAACCTTTCATCCCATATCCTACTACTTTCATCAACATGAGTAAGCAGTAAAGCAGATTCAGGTTCAATGAATTCAGAAAATGTATACAATCTAGACTGATGATTTACCTCACCGGTAGTAACCCTGGAGTTGGTTTTCATGTTGTATATGTCCACAGAATTTGGTGTGAATATGAATTTATTTCTAGTGTCGGAATTTTTCATCTGATACACGGAGAGAAGGTTGATAGAAAGTTTGGGAACGTGCAACACATTCTCGAAGCTTCCGTTGGTGAGTTCAATCCTTCCTTTACCGATGAATTCGACAAAAGAGTTGTCCCCCATCAGAATAGAAGGACCTTTGCATGCATCCAATGAAGAATAGGCTGCTTCTGATGCATCCATGTGATGTGATTCTCTTGAATCTATGATCCAAGCATTGGGAGAGGAGTTGATGGCAATCAAGGCATGGCTAGAATTGCCTTTGTTGGAATTCAGATCTTCTGGCTTCTTATTCTTGGCACCCTCGGGGATGCAATCTCCAAGGTTGTTTTGTTGAAGTATTTGAGACATCAGATCTATTTGTTTTTTCATGCATGGGAATTTCGAATGGAATCCTTTGTGACAGTACATGCATTTCTCCCCTTTTCTTCCCTTTTCCCCTTTGGATCCGGAGGCATCGGTGAAGGGTTTTGTGTACCCTTCCTTCTTTGGATGTGCATGATTTTTCCGTTTATATTTATCTTTAGATTTCTGATATTTTTGGCTTCCATCATGCACAGTGAGTGCATTCACCCTTGGGCCTTTGATTGTGTCCATGCTGATGAGCTTGGTTTGCTCTTGTGTCATGGATTTGATAAAGTCCTCAAGAGAAGGCATTTTTCAGGTGGCTCTAGAGGTGAATCTGACAGTATGGAATTTGGATACAAATACAGAGAACTTAGGACCAATCTTGGAGAGAATGGTGAGAACCATTTGTTTCTCCTCCTTCGATTTATTGACCCTGCAAGATTTCAGTTGCGACAGTAAATCCTTGAATTTTGTAAAGAAATCTTGGATATTATAGAAGCTTGTTGGATCCAATGTGAGAAGCTCCACATCCAGCATGTATCCCCTCATCTCATCCTGTTTTTCAAAGAGCCCTTCCAAGGTGGTCTAGGCTTCATTGGGATTCTTACAGGAAGATATGTGAAAAAGGAGATTGGGAGAAATAAGACCGCAAATTGTTCCGAGTGCCTCATCCATGCGATTTAAGTACTTGGATTTTTCTATGGTTGATGTCGATTTTGTATCTGTATTCAAGGTTAACCTGTACAACCCTCTGGTTCGAAGATGTATGGCTATTTTCTCTTTCCATGAAAAATAGTTGTAAGGTGTAAGAATGAATTCTTTTTGGAAATCCATCTTTCCGCTATCTTCAATCTTTTGTACCTGCAAAATTTTTTGGTGTAGCTTTTGTTTAACAGTCTGTCAGATTTGATACCATGTAAATGTGTTGAACCTGCACATAATGGATCTAGATAAACAATAATACACACATTTGCAGAGATAATTGGAGAAATAAGAAGGAGAGAAAGAATGAAAGAATTATCATTAACCGTTTGAATAATGAATAATTTACACATGATATACTCTGTATAACTCAATGAGTGTGCACTGGAGGATAAACAATACACCATAGTGGTGGTCTAGAGTGATTTGGACACACACCAACAGTTACGGGAGTGAACTGCCACCTATTCTAGTCTCTCAGGCAGTTACGGGAGTGAACTGCCACCTAGTCTAGTCTCTCAGGCAGTTACAGGAGTGAACTGCCACCTAGTTGAATTAGCTAGTCAACTAGTCTTCAGTTAACTGAGTGAAAATAGAGTAGTGAGGATTTAACTCAAGGAATCAAGGGTAATGCGCTAGTCTGGTGATGATACCAAGGTAAGGTCGAATTATCATGGTGATGATCCCAATGTTGCATGGTGACAAAACCAATGCAGCATCTAAACTCAACTCAACTAGTCAAATTGAAGTGTCAACTGAAAAAGAATATTCTCCCCTAAAATATAGGAGACTGGATAATGACTAATTATGACTAATAAATAAGGAAAAATCTTAGGAAAAAAAAATCATAGGTGTGTGTAAAGTAACTCCAACACTACACCACTGTTGACAATGACCATAGTTAACAAAAAATTAATGTATTTTACATAAATTTTTGTTCTGTAAATTCATGTTACTGTGCAACCCTGCAACTGAGCTAGGGTTGGTGAGTTACATAACCGAGGATTTCTCAGGAATTCAAAAACTAGGCTACATTGTACATAAAATGTTGTTTATAGTTGCATTCTATCTTGTAGCTCTAAACATTATTTTGGTAAGTGTAAGTGAAAGGATGATGTATAGGTTTCTCTTCAATCTGGTCTCGATTTTTTAGAATTGTTACTCTTCAACTATATATATCGATCCAATTATCATCTACTATGTTTTGAAGTTCAAAATGATTTTCAAGTTTTGACTAATGTATGCCTTAGTTTCCTTGAATTTGGTGGTTTTCTAAGTGACACCAAACCCAAATAATATTTTTCATACAAAACTTGTCAATTTGGAGTCAGTTCAAGGAATTGCAAGAGTGTTTAATATCAACAACATAGTACCCCAAACATGGGGGGTTGGTTTAGATATTTGGTTGATCTAAAATTCTGTTATTCAATCTGAAATATTATGTGCCAGTGTTTTCTTTAGATTTGCAGCTTTCTTAGTACAAGTAATTTTAGCTTGTCTATAATATGCTAGTTTTGACCCTTGGAATGTATTGTATGAGATTATGTATAAATTGTAAATTCATGGTTAGAATGACGAGATTCTATCCATGTTAGCTTAAATAAATGACCCTATGTTTTAAATGTTGTAAATGTGCTTGTATGGATTCCTAGTGTTGGGCTTTAAGGCCAAGGCCTGACTTGAGAATATTTATGCATTTAGATGTTGTAATTATTTTAGGGACCATGTGGTAGACTTACCACGATGCATTAAAATATATGTAAATGTTAATTATAGAATATAATACATAATGGACCAATATGGATACAAAGAGCATGACAGGGGTTATGATCACAAGAGGGGAAGAGGAAATGGGGCCTATGCGAAACTAACCCTATATTTCCAAGTGTTATCCTAAGAAATCACATATTTTCCATCACGTGTTTTAAATGAATCTCATCCGCATCTTTTGACTTAGAAATCCAATCATGAATTCATGTAGAGGTTGGTGAGGAAGTCTACTCAAGTAGTTATGAAAGTATCAACATAGCACAATAAATTTGCAAAAGTGTGAAGAGTCCTTGATTCTCCTACGTTATGGGGAATCATTCTCTCATTTTAATTCTCATTCTCACCATTCTTGTGTTGAATCTCTCCAAAAAACTCCTTGCTATGTTCTTCATTGGTCACTTGATTATCCAAATCTGAAAATAACCAAAATCAACACTATGATGAGTAAAATGAAGAGCTTGGATGAAAGATAGGTAGGCTCTAGATGATCATAGAGGCTAGGCAAGTTAGGAAGCCTTCCCCTATCACGTACTACTCATTGGTTTCTTGAGAGCCTAAGTTTTACTCTCCCAAGGTATTTATATAAGGTAATCAATAGATTGGGAACTTTTGTCTACATTGAAGAGTAGTGAGGGGAAGGATATTCCCCAGGCACTCTTGAGTAGAGAAAGGAAAGGTCTTCCCTCGTGTTTTTGTAGGACACTAGAAGAGTTTCATTGATGATTGATTGCTAGATGAGGTTCCTGGACTTCTCTGTAGTGAGCAGATTAGTTGAGCCATGATGGAGATTGGGTTGGGTTGAGTGCATTGTAATCTTGTAGCTTGGTTCCATCGCCCTAGTGGCTTTATAGCCTACTTTGGGGGTGGAATCTTCATTGGATTCCTATGGTTGGGTGTTAAATTTTTCATACATATTGAGTCTCTTTTGTTACAATAAAATCTAGCATCCATGAAGTGTATAATCCCAAGCACCAAAATAATAGCTTTGTGTAATTCAAGAAGGCTACCCATTGTCACCTTTTAGTATATGTTCCTCTCCTTTTAGGTTGTCTCTTCTCCAACACAAAGGGGGTATACCAAGTAGGATTGATAAGGCTATGAAGTGGAGGCTCTAGGTGATGCTTGAAGAGTAAACCTTAAAAAAACAAGAGGTTGTAGTATAGGTGGAAAAATTAATGGCGTGAGAACAAAAACATGATGGAAACTCCAAGACTAGTGCCTACCAAATCTTTGGAAAAATGGATTCAAAGAGGTATGGATATAAGAGGGAAAATGCATGAATATGTAACGAAAATAATGGCTGCTATGCAATCCACAAATAACCCTTAGCTTGCTGAAAATTAATGTAGAAAATTAACCTTTGAGAGTTATTCTTAAACAAAGTTATGAAGATGATGTTATATTACTTCATGCAACAACTTAGTTTGTTAGATGCAATCTTAATATAACAATAATGAACATAAGAGGGATTAAATCCTCGCATTACATTATTCAAATGGTAGATATTCCATTCCATTATCCAAATGCTAGATATTTTAGTATAATGGTTTGTGTTAGCACTCCAAGAGTCACTCCCAGACTGCAAATGAGAGTAAGATTGGTAACATAGAAATAAAAATACTTGATTAGGTTTATACTGGAGCAAGAAGAAGAAAACAAGGAAAGGAAAAGACAGTAGCCACTGTAAATCAATGATGGACCATTGGGCCATGGAGTCAAGCAAACACCCTGCTCATTAAATGCAATAAATCTACATATCAGATAACATGTTTATTGAATAGAGGAAGAAAATATAACACAAAGAAGAACATCCATAAGGCAAAGATCCTCTCTGCATAAATGAAATCAAGGTACTTGAATGTAAACAGTGACTAATAGGAAAGATACATCAGATCATTGGATGCTCAAGAATCCATTAATCAAAGGCAAACTTGATACTCAAGTTGTACAATTTATTCAAGTACGAAGAAAAATTGGAAAAGAACACAGGGAATACAATCTGATAACATATATATCATGAACCTTCAATAACATAAATGTTTAAAACTAGATGCCCCTCTGGGTTACAATGATCACGGGAAAAATGCCTCCTATAACTCTCTGATAAGCCTCCTTGAACTTTCCAAGACATCTCGGGTCTCTTAAGTGAAAACCCAGTCTCTAAAGACTGCCCCCTCTTCTTTATAATACAAAAATGTTTATATATCAATAAAACTCATCCAACGTCTCCCTCTAGCACTCAAGAGATTAATATCTAAAAATAGAATTTTGTTTTGGTTAAGTTGTTGGATCATGTTGTCATTGATGCCAATGGTTTGATTGATTCATGTCATTGATCGATTTCAAGCGATTGATTGATTGATTGATGATTGATGAACAATGTCTTGATGTAATATGTATTGTCCTTGATAAGAATGGATGGATGAATATGGATCAATGAGTTGTCATTGATACATGATGAAGATGGATCAATGTTGTTTCCTTGATATATGATGCATAGTTTGATTGATGTAAAGCTGACTCATTATTTTCTTATCGTAGTTGATAAGGAGTACAAATGGATGAACTTCAAAGTGGTCCCCTTATGGTGAAATCCCTCACGGGAAGACACTTTACGGTTGAGTTATCCTAGAAGTATGGTTGGAGAATCCATGCTTGATTATGGAATAATGAGATGAAGATCAATGAATTTATTAGTGAAAATATCCTAGATGGATAGTGATAGTCATGCCATTTCCAGTGGTATGTGGAATGTCACATAACTCCTCATGGTTTGAGAGTTATGGCCTTATGAAGAGGGAGGATCCCCATATGAAGGCTTGAAGCCCCAAAAGGTCAAAGAAGTCAAAGTGCCTTAAAAGAATAAATAATTATTTAAATGATAAAGTAAAGTGACAAAGTGAAGAAATGATTATTTAAATAATAAAGTGAAGTGACAAAATCAAAGAAGATTATTTAAATGATAAATTGAGGTGACAAAATCAAGAAGCAATATTTAAATGATAAAGTAATGGAGAAATTTCTAATTATGGAAATTGGTTAACCATAGAATGAGGAAAATAGGTTAAGTGACCTAGAAATGGGTTGAGTGACCTAGAAGTGGGTTAAGTGACCTAGAATATGAAGAGTATAAATAAGAAGTAAGGGTATCTTGTGAAATGAATCTTTTGGGAGAATATTTTGTGTGTATCTCTTGAGCATGATTGAAGATATATTCTGAGAGAGGAGATCTGGAGGAGCTCATGGATGCATCATAGTTTCAGCAAGTTTTAGATGATGACGACAGAAGTTTTTAAAGTTCATAAACCCTAGTTTCTGAGGTATACACGGGCTGTAATGGACCAAAGCACGTATATACGCGGGCTAAAGGAGGACAAGGCGCGTGTAGTGGATGAAGTGATAAAGATTTGTGGTTGAGATTATGACAGGGTCTTGAAGACTGAAGTAGGTTCCAGATCTACACTCTATGGGCTCAGATCTACCACATCGATTCTAGTATGGTTATATTGATGTTTTGATGGATACTCTTTTTTATTGTATGGTGAATGCTTAAGGCATTCTTGGTATGGCTATTGTGATCTGGTTTGTATTGGTTGATGGAGTGAGAAACACTCTTATGATTCAATGTCGATATGATTTCTATAGTATGTTGATTTCTTATACATTATTGAGTAGCATTCATATTGTATGGTCGAGGAGCACGAGTAAGTTGTTGGAGAGCTTGGATGTGTTATGACTGGTTGTGGGTCAGTTTGGAGAGTGAAAGACAAAATAGAATGTGATTATAGGTTGCAAAGGATGTGAGTGTGTGAAGTAAAGAAAAACCCTAGTTACTCAGAAGTATATGCAGGATGTAGTAGAGACTGGTCATGTACATATGCGGGTTGTACTACTGGTAGGGTGCATACATACGCGTGTTGCACTACCGATAGGTTGCGTACCTGTGACAGATTGATATATGTTGAGGATTATTGCCTCATATCAGTTGGTGTTGAGTGTGTAAGTTGAGTCTTGCATTATAGAGTTGGTGCTCTTGTAGAGTTGTACTCTATTCAGTTGTTGCTAAAAAACCCCAAGGATTGTAGTCCGTAATAAAAAGAAAAATTGTACATACATCTTGTGTTCTTTGTGTTCCTTGTGGTGATGATTTGTTGATGATATATTGTTGATATATGTTGCTGAGATATGGTCACAGTTAACTGGTTATAAATGACAATAATGAGTAATGAGTTAATGGTGATTACTAACTAATGAGTTTTGTGCAAGAGAGAAGTTTTAAGAAAAAAATCCCTACACTGTTCACCCCCCTCTAAGTGTAGTCAGTGTGTCCAACATAAGTTACAAGAAATATGGAGCTCGTTGTGATCTTCTGCCTAGAAACATGGAAGAAATACAACTGTCGATTTGAAATATGGAAGTGATTTGAATATGTTTGGTTGTCGAATCAGTGCATTGAGAATTCTCTGACACCTGTAATTTCCTTCCTTGAAATGTTGAAAATGAGTTTGAATTATATCTATGTTCTATTGAATGATTTCCACATGTCCTTTGACTACTTTTACACAGCGCCCAAATATTTCGTAGTGCACCTCCGGATTTCATAGCGCCATTGTAAAACAATTTTGCACATTTCAGAGCGCCACTTGTGAAACAGTTCTGCACATTTCAGAGTGCCACTTGTGAAACAGTTCTGCACATTTCGTAGCACCCCTTGTGTGTCTAGTATATCTCTAACCATAACACTTTTTGAAAAACTGAGAGAGTTTTTTTTTATTTCGTATGTGATGAACAAAAACCTCCATTTTTCAAAAATACCTTCCCATTTGTTCATAATCCAAGTTTTAAGTTAGTCACTCAAAAATTGTAGAAGCGTAGCATGGTCTTTGAGAGGGTTTTCAGAGGCCTCATAAGAATAGTTTTTGGCTGCAAGAGATATGGATGGAAATATTATGATGTCGGCTACACAATGGAATCATCAAGAACTGCAAACGCCTTCTCAGAACCCCTGAAAAACTGACTTGAAGTCAAGTTGTCCAAAAGTACAGGAACCCTCCTATAGCAATGTATTTTGGGAAATTATCTCAAAACATAATACAATCTTATGTGTTAACAATTTGGACTCACATGGATGCACTTAAATACTCAAAATCCACACTTAAGCTTGCATAGTATAACCAATGTAATTATAATTTCCAACCACTTGATTAAATTGTGAAATTGAACTTTACCATGCCTTTCTCAGTTTTGAAACTCATGGTCACCCATCCTATCAATTACATGTATTAAATGGGTCCAAGCCATGAAGTCATGTTTAAATGAAAAATTTTCTTCTATGAAATGGATAAAGATTCAAACTCCCAAAACATCTTTGAAATATATTTTTTGTAAATTACAGGTCTTTCCAATTGGAGTTGTCCAATCAAAGAAGTAAATAAACCACTTATATATGGTCTAACAACCATATGCTCAAGAGAAAAAATCATCCCATTCTCTAAATTATTATCCATGGAAATTCATGCTTAACCTCTCATGGCATAACAAATGTATCAACAATAACTAACTTCTTGTTTAAATAGTGCAATTGAACTTTATCATGCATTGGTCAGTTTTGAAACTAATTAACATCCAATCTTATCAACCCACCAATGATAACCATATATTTAACATAAACTGATATATATGGGGTTTCAGACATTCTTATAACACATTTTTGAACACAAGATTCAAATATAATGTGGTCAAAATCATTATTCTACCATGTTTGCAGTAAACCAAGGCCCAAAGAAGATAATGTAGGTGTGGAAAATAGAGGTGCTAACCTCATTTTTTAATACAGTCAAGAAACATCATTTGTTTAAGTGTTATGATTTTCTCTAGAAATTATGGTAGAATAACAAAGAAAAAAAGTTAGAACCTCAAAAACAGTCATTTATTTAATCACAAACCATATAGATAAGTTTGGAATTATACAAAGCCTGTTTCAACCTTATCACCCTTACAAGACACCCTGTTATTACAATTTGAGACAATGTAGTTGTAACACACCTGACCCCTAAGTACCCTTTTTAGGGATGGGGCATCAAAATTTAACTTTCCTTAATCATCTTGAATCCTCTTCTTGGGATCTTCATCCTCTTCTTCTCATCCAGATCTTTCCAACGACTGCTACCATGCTCAAATCCGAGCTCTAGATTGCAAGTTATGGACCTTCAAGGTTCTTTAAGCCTTCATTAACTAGAGTCCCTTACAACCACGTAGCACCCATGTGGCTCCCTGTCACTCATAACTGCACATCATCATAGTATACGAAGAATCTTCCAACCCGGAGTTGTCATTTTTCTAGCTCCTATAGGTCTACTAGGTTAATTAACCATTAACACAATGAAATCCCACTCTTTACCAAAATATATAAGGCACTTCGATTTATTAATAATAATTAGCGCCTAAGTCCTTATAATTTGATGAAATTCCTCCTCATGTACTTAGGTACCCAAATATCCCCAATGTCAGAGTCCCAGAGAGGGTCCCTTTTCATTTAATTATTTATATTTAAGTTGTCTGACAGCTTGTAGGAGCGTGAAAGTAAATCCGGGCCTTTGGCCCATTTCAACTCATCCAATCACACCAATCCAAACCTCTAGAGTTCTGAATTCTTGGACTCCCGAAGAGTCCACACTTACATCTGGCAATGCATTAAATGCAGAGGCAGGGATAGGTGGATCCAGGCCTTCAGCCGATTAACCCCAACATCCCACCGTCCCAAATTCCTCGAAGTTTTGAACTCCTAGTTCCCTAGGTATTCAACCAACTATTAGGCCATGAGAGCATGTACCTGGGGTTGACACATGGCAAGGGGAAGAGATGACATGTGGCCTCATCAATGGGTGACACCTGTCACATTCCAATTGGCATATAAGGTCTGTAAAAGGCATGAATCAAGGTGACACATGGCATGTTGAACATGGGTCCAGGTCACCCTAGGTGACATCAGCGTGCCACACCACTCCGGATGGACAACCTCTAGGAATATCTAGCCTCTCCTACCCTCAAAATCTCTAGGAGCTCCGAAGTCCGAACTCTCGCCAGCAGCCTCCCAATGCCCCTTATATCTCACAGTTGAGATGGGTCCACGTAGATCCATAGATCTAAGACCTACATTACTTCGTGAATTTGATGTTCAAGGGATCCGCTGTGTAATTTCCTTTTTACTCCTGGAGTTTTCAACGTTGGGTTGACCACAGTCTAGATCCAATGGTCAGGAAGGAATCTTGAAGTATCCTTGGATCGACGGTTCTCATCACTTCCCAACTTTGGCATTTGGGGGTTCTACATGTTTAACACTTCCTTTATCCCATATTGGTCAACATCAAACTGACCACGCTGTAGATCCAATGGTCATGGGAGAACCCGAAGCATCCCTAGATCTACGGTTCTCGTCACTTCACGAGTTCGACGTTCAGGCATTCCATCTACTTAAAAATCCTTTTCACCCAGAGTGGTCAATTCCAGACTGACCGTGGCGTAGATCCAATGGTCATGGGAGATCCTGAATGTCCTCGGATATATGGTTATCGTTACTTCGTGAATGGTAAGTGGATCAGGGTTTAACAGTGGGATAGAACCCATGGTCACAGTTAAGGAAACCGACAAAAGTCGGTCAACCTCGCTGGTAACCGTAACAATAGGTTGTCTTCGACTGGTTTGAGAGTGGTAATGCCATAACATCCTGGACCCCAAACTCTCAAAGTTTCAAAGCCAAGATAGCTTATCTCCTTTCGAACCTAACAAAAGGTTCCAAGGTCCTGGTCATATGGAACTTTATTGAGCTCCAAAGGCTACACTCATAGTTCTTAGCCAATATTTGGTTAAGGCCGTGGGCATGAGCCCGTAGTCTCTTGGACGATTGGTTTGAAGGAAGCACCTTCAATTCACAGAACTTAAGTTCTAAAATAGGGAAAGGTATTTCTCGACTAGTATAGGAACCGTAAACTCATTCCTAAATACTTTTGAACACCCATGTCTAATGGTTCTCCTATAGCTAAGAGGAGGCAACCAGAAACAATTCAAAGGTAGGGGTTCACAGAAAAAAAACCATAATCTTTTCTAATATTAATCATGCAATGCAAAATTTAATCATAGACACAGACATTCAACCATCATTTCAATTCTAGTACACAGAGCATAAGAATACTTATCAAGAAATAATATTGTGAAGAAACTCCTAAGATGGGCGCACGTTTCCACTCAACTGTAGGAACATCAACTCCTGGATGGATTTACTACTGTCCACTCCCTAGCTAGATCATGATTCCTTGAGAGAGACTATTGCAAGTCATGTGGATGCATCCTAAAAGATAATTTAAGATTAGTGTACTATTTTGTGTGCAAATAAAAATTCATATAACTTTGAAATCATAATGGTGCACTTATTTAAACAACACACATCGGTGGGTATATAACAATATAAAGCACATAGGCATTTATTTACAAGTCACATTGGCTTGTAAATAAATAAATAAAAAATTATCTGATATCGGTGCTCCAAAAATTTTAAGTGCACCGATATGTTGTATACAAAAATGCATTGGTGTGTTATATTAATAGACGCACCGGGGTTTCGAAAAAATTATAAAAAAAAGAGCGCGGCTTTGTTTTTTTACAATTGAAAAATGAGCGGGAATTTAAAATATAATTTTATAAATCCATTTAAGTAGTAAAAATATATTCATTGTTTCATTATTTTACCAAATTTTACAATGGAGATATTTGCAAGAGAGTCATACCGGAGAGCATTGTGGAGCAACAGAATATTTTGGAACAACAAGATTATTCAGAAGATCATAATTGAAGGTTATGGTGATTCATTTAAAAATCTTTTCATAAAATCTTTCATGGGTATTAAGCTATTCAATATTTTATTATTGTGTCAAAATTTATAGGGGATATATTTGCAAGAGAGACATACAGGGGAGCATTGTGGAGTAGCAGATCAAGACTTTGGAATATGAGACTTATTCAGAAGATCATAATTTGAAGGGTATGGTGATTCATTCAAAACCCTTTTGGAGCAACCAAATTATTCATAAAATTAGAATTTGAAGGGTTTTGTGATTCACTCAAAACTCTGCATTGTAAAATTTTTAAATTTTACTATTGATTTTAATAATATTTTTTTTTACAATTTGTATCTCTATTTAGATTTAATTAAAATTCAGAAAATAATTAAAATTTTCCATACTTACCTTAAATCCTTTATTTTTCTTGCTTATGTGACTGCAAAATTTCACCTTAGGGTTCAACTCCTTCTATCACTTCATAAAAACAACTTTTTATTTTAGGAAATTTAGATTTAATGGGTTTATGTTTCCATATAAAAGACATTTAACATGTGATGCATCGGATCCAAACCCTCTCAACCATGTCACTTTTTTTTAAACTGTTTTGAGTAATCGATGCACCAAATTGAATCTAATGCGCGAGTGTGCTTTCGGATAAAACTTTCTGGTAATGCTACAACATAACTAAAAAAACTGTTCATCGATATGTAGTTTTATTTTTTTACATTGGTATTTGTTTTCGTTTTTTTTTTTTCTATCGGAGAGGTGTTGATAACGATACATATCACACCGCTGTAATATATAGTTTAAAAAAAATTTGATATTGGTGTGTTTCATATATGGAACACACCGATGCTATTATATTATGAAAGTGCACCTGTGCTATTATATTATGAAAGTGCATCGAAAACGTTTTTTGCATAAAATTATGTGATTTATTTACAAAATATATTTAATAGCTTGTGTATTGAATGGTATAGGATATATATTGATAAAAAAAAAAGTGTGATAATAGTTCAAGTAACAAAAATTCTGATCGACACAATGATAACACATCCGAAAAGGAAAAAAAGACAAGTTCTTTGTAAATTCTATACAAAATTAATATGTTAAAAAGACAAGTTCTTTGTAAATTCTATACAAAATTAATATGTTTGAACTATATGTAAGTTTAACTCATATGTATTGGTTAGTGTGTGTCTTGCAGAGCCATAAAATGAGGAAGCTCGATAAGATCATTTGTGATCTAAGTGCAAAAGAGCGTAAAAGCTTGCTGGAAAAATTGCAAAAGGAAGAATCAGGTGAATGAAAAAAAAATATTCAATATGAGTTCTTTTTTGAATTTTCATTAATAATATACTTAAAAATATTAGATAACATGTTTCAGAGAATATGTTAATTCACATATGTTTAATGTTCTACAGGGACCAACAAAGAAGAAAATGAATGTCGTTCTAAGAAAATAAAAATTATAGAAGATGTAAATGATGATGAATTGGTCCTTAGCTCATCTGGAGTGGTGTTGGAGGTTAATGAAAGGGGGAATTGTTTTTACAAGACTATGAGGGATATAGTGGAATGAACGTATAGACGTAATTTCCACTTACAATACAGAAATCAATCCAATGATTCCAAGAACCAAGTTATATATCTAAACTACAGGAAGCGTTTCCAGAGCAATGGTCAATGAAACCTGTCAAACTTGCAATAATAAAAACATACAACAACAAAAAAGAATCATTCAAAAATTAATATTCCTAAAAATAGTTTTCTAGAATATGTATATATTACTACAAACAATTCCTTTATTTTCAAAGTTGTTTGCCGGATAATCCACAGTTAGTGTCATTTTTGTCGACGTTTCAAATCCGAATCGGGATTCATCATCAGGAATAATCGTCAATTGATAGCATGCCGATCTCGGTTAATTAATAGTTATTGTGTAGGATGTATTAAATATTAAAACCTAGGTCGGCTGTGTATATTTATTTTTTTATATTTAGTTTCCATCTATTAATCTAAAAATATTTTATTCTCATGTTATTTTTTACAGAAAAATTATGAAAATCCCAAAGGATCAACGAGTTGATATCCAAAATATGCCAGTAGGAATGTCGAAAAAATTGTACAAGGAGATGGTAAAATAAATGGACATAATTGCATCGCATGAGGATTCATCTCAACAACAACGTGCTTCAAATGTATGAAATCATTGAAATTTTCTATTAGGTATATATAATAAATAATTTAGCATTAAATATTAATTTTCAAGTATTTTCTTCAAGAAAAGAAAATAAAATGGAACCCATTCAACACACAAAATAGGACGACAAGGAATAAAAGGGTTGATAGCAAAGTTTGTGAGTAATTGTTATTTCCTTATAACATTAAATTAATATTTCATTTTTTTATATTTTAATTTTTTTTACAACCATCCTTGAATGTCTTCAAACATGTGCTAACATACAAATAAGAGTCATCGCAATAATTGATTGACATTAGGTTAAGTAAGGGTTGTGAGTATATGTTAGCGTATCAAAAATTAATTGTGGAATTTGTAAGTATCTTATGTTGTTTTACTTCTCTCATTTTATAATTAATGGAACAAAAAAATTCTTTTATATTAAATATATGATTTATTATGGGGTATAAAACTTGCGGGAAACAAAGTATGGAAATGTGCCAACAGAAGAGTTGTTGACAGATGGCATTAGATTTGGTTTTGGAAGAATGTGTATCATTTAAGACTCAATTCTTGCTATGGTATGTCGCTTTTCAATTTACATTCATACATATATTATTTATTTCAATTTTTATTTTTCTCACCAATGTAGATACACTCATTAAACTTTATTTTTATTTTTGTAGATGGAATCATTTGAAGAAGAGGAAAACAATCAAGACAATCAAAAAATCATTCAACCAAATAACCCAAGTCATGGAAGTAGCTCAAGCACTAACAACAGTTCCAACGAAAAATGATGATCAATATATTTAGATATCAATGCATGTTTTTGTATTTTTTGAAATAATTGTCTATGAAAATCAAACATTTTGTTTAATGTAATGGACATAGTGTCCCAATTGAAAGACAATGGGTTACCAATAACTTTCGACCAATTTTGTATGACAAAGAGCCTATTATTCATATATAATGAAATATGTTTTATTTTATTCTATTGTATAATGTTGCTATGAAATGTTACATCGTTGATTAAATATATGGATGATTAAATATTATAATGAAGAGATGTGAAATCCAATAATATAACAAATTAATCCAAACATCATATCCAAATGCACTAATAAAAAAATAATTTATATGAATATTATTATAAGATATACGACAATTTTTTTTTATGAAAAATGGAATAAAAAAATAACAATAATTGTGCATTGTCACAGGTCGGTGTTTCTAAAAAGAGAAAATGACACTGAGTGCATTTAATAATAAACAACACCGTTGCATTTCAAGATAAAACACACCAGTACCATAATTAAATTTACACTGGTGCTAATATACAAGGAACCAACGCTGATATTAATACTATTTTAACCAACAATTATAATAATAAAAAACCTTTATCGGTGCGTTTAATTAATAAACACATCGGGGCTTCTGTATCACACTTTTGCCTCGGTGCGTTCTGAATATCATGCACTGGTAGGGTTTTTTTTTAATGCACTGGTGATGGTATCATAGATTCACCCAATGTCTTATTCTTATTATGGCATCAATGTGTTATTACTTATAAGAGCACCAATACCCCAATTGTTTTTGAACAACCTCATTGCTTTCTTGTAATTGTACAAGCACCAGTGCTTTAAGTTAGAGAACGCATCAGTGCTTGAGATCATAGATTCGATCGGTGCATTGTTTTTATTAAAGAATTAGTGTGTTATTTGGTATAAACGCGCTGGTGCCCCAATATTTTAGGACTTGTCTGGTGCTTTTGGTGTAATGTAGGCACCGCTGCTTTATGTTTGAGAATGCACCGATGCATATAGACCATGAAGCGCACCGACTAGAAAAACATCTTCTACAACCTTCGCCCGCCCAGTTGTTTTTAGTTATAATGAAGTTCCGTTATAATCTCCGCAAAAACATCCGCTACCAAAAATGAATGTTTTCATGGAGGTTTTTCTGACAATTTTTGTCAATTTTGTAACACTAAAAACCTCTACTAAAACTTTTGCTAGAGGGTATTTTCCTTGTAGTGAAGTGACCTATTGGGTGAACTATACCTCAAGTTTCGGACTGTTTCCCAAGTGCCCCCCTCTCTAAGTCATGTGGATGAAGTGACATGGATAGGGGAAAGACTTTTGGGCATGGGTTTCATGAAATACAAGGGATCGTAGTGTCTCATTTATCGGTTCCTTTGTAGAGGGTGTGTTTCACCTTCATGTTCAATGCAACCCCTTTCCAAGCCCATTTATTTCTTTTTTTTCTTTTAATATGTTTCCAGGTTGAATCCAAGGTGGAGCTTCTACCTAAGCATGAAAAACAATGTCCACCTTGACTCTACCCTGGTCACATCATGCTTCCCCAAGTTGAATCCATGTGTGGGGCTTCTATCTAAGCATGAAAAACAATGCACACACATGCTCCACCTTGGTTAAGATTTTGTATTTGTTATTACTTTATGGCTCCCAACAGTTTCTTATGAGATACATTTCATTATCCTCGGGATCCCTAGGCGAGCATCTAGAAGGTTCATGATTGTATTTTATCCGTTTTCAGCTACAAGCCTCTAGGACTTCATCCCCTTCTTCCCATGAAATGAAGGACAATCCCTTCTTGGGTCAGTACACCTGAAAATCTCAAAAGGTAAGGAGATGAGGGGATGAAGTCTGTAAAATGACAAGTATGGTGAAGAGTGGCATGATGACTCATCAAGAGGACCTACCAGTAACACACCTATCCCTAAGGGTGACCCACTTACTAGGGCGCAATGTCAACCACCAAAGTGAAACAAGGAAAAGAACATAATTTTCAAGTAGACGTTACATAATCAAAAGCAGTTTAAAATGCAAGAAACTCAAATGCCTCAAATATTGAAATGACACTCACCAAAATACCTAGCTTGTACCTCCTGGAGAAAGACCCAATGCATTTCAGAATCCATTTGATGTGGTGGATACCGTCATGAACATCCTGTAATTGTGGTGGTGAAGTGGGTCTATATCTGTGTAAGTGGACATTGT
>JZKD02S1642130.1:660499-673209 GCA_000966675.3 Picea glauca
CAGAATAACAGTGCTTCATTAAAACTTTACAACCGGGAGCTCTGCTCAACCATCGATACCTTACAAAATACAAAGACTGAGTTTATATACTCAGAGAAAATTGCCTAACAGAGGCATGCCCAGTCGCCCAAGGCTTGGTGTCTCTTCAGTCAAACTCGTACTGATATCTTTCTTTAAGTGCCATCTTAACTACGCATGGCTCCTGTAAGGAGGGAAGCTGAACCATTAAGTGTTGGGCTAGAGTGCGCAGACTTCTCTGTCGAGTTGAGGACTTCGGCATGGCGTTTTTGAGAAAATCGATACACAGGACTTCCTCGGGCAGATGGTTTGCCAGACCCTCCATCCCCTCACTTAATGAATGAAATGAGGTTTCAACCACCCGCTCTTGTCGTCATTTACTTCAGACGAGAAACAGTATGGAGATCAGATCTGATGGCGCTCGGAGACCGCGACGATCCTCTCTGTAACTAAACTCGCTGCTTTGGCCTTCTTTACGCAGCTTCTCTCCTTTTCCAAGTGACCACAGACTGTGAACACGTGCCTATTCCCATGGCGCTTTTCAGCGTTCGCGAATATGAAGGGGATGATCCTTGCTGATCGAAATCGCAATGAGCGATATGCCGAGACGACTCAATCTGGTGCCACGCGTCCCTCAAATCTGACGGTCCTAAACTCACCCAACGTTGCTGTGGGCCCCAGGTCCTGAATGCTTTCGCTACTTCGTGTATCGGGATATGATGGAGCTGTTTTTTGCGCTTTGAAACCGTGATGGGCGAAAAGGCGGGGAGCTTAATCGTGCACCAGGTGTCCGCTTCAAATGGACGGCTGAGATTTCCCCCTGATACTGTGGGCCCAATCTTTAAAAGTTCTTTCCCTTTCGCAATTCGCGAGTTCGTGGGTCAAAGACCCTCGGCTCCCCTTTCTAAACATTCGATCCCCGAGATGGCGATACTGGTCGGGCCCCCTTTCTAGTCGGTGCTCTCTGCATGTAACTGTCGGCTAGAGCCCAGGCACTAACGCCTCTCACAACTCGCGGCTTCACGAGCTAGAGTATCGAACTTTGGCATTCTCCCCTCGTGAAGTCCCGAGACGCGATGGTCAGCGAAGGTTGACCCCCTCTGGGCACTTTTTCGCAACTCGCAATCTCGCGCAATTAAAAGATATGGTCCGCCCTCCGAACTTACGAACCCCAAGTTCGAGAAATAACTACTGCGCTTGAACTGCTTGCGATCAACGACCCTCGTAACTTCGTGAGTGCCTCTTAAAGGATTCCGACCGTTGACTTCCTTAAAACTTTAAACGCTATACTTGACGTGACTCGGTTAATTTGTAATTACCCATCAATCGCTGCTCTGCTCTATTGATGAATTCTTGCCACAGAAGAATGAAGTGCCCGCTCGCTTGATTTAAGCCCGAAATAGATTTCTCTTGTGAGCTACGCCCAACTCTCCTCGCGCCATTTGTAATCCTGAATACTCTTGTGCCCCTGACAAGAAATGTTGCTAACAAATGTTATCAAGGAGGTGAAATCACAACTATGCTCCAAATTTGACATGAAGGATCTCGGTGCTGCTAACTTCATTCTGGGAATGGAGATTAAAAGAGATCGTGCAAACAAGAAACTCTGGTTGAATCAGAGAAAATGTGTTGAGACGATATTGCAGAGGTTTAATATGCATGGAAATAAACCGATCAAGGTTCTTATTCCTATATGTGTAAAGTTATCTGCAGATCAGTGTCCCAAGACACAGGAAGAATAAGAGGACATGTCCCATGTTCTGTATGCCAGTGCAGTTGGTAGTTTGATGTATGCAATGGTCTGTACTAGACCGGACATTGCACATGCAGTGGGAGTTTTGAGCAGGTATATGTCAAAACCAAGGAAGGAGCATTGGACAACAGTAAAGAGGGTCTTCAGGTATCTTCGTGGCAATACCAGTTATGGATTGTTCTACCAAATAAGACCAAGATTGGAAAGAGCGGTGGACATACATGGATTTGTTGATGCAGACTGGGCTGGATATCTGGATCGCAAAAGATCTACAAGTGGGTATGTGTTTAACCTATTTGGAGGAGAAATCAGTTGGATGAGCAAAAGACAGGATGTAGTGACACTCTCAACTACAGAAGCTGAATACATGGCAGCCACTCATGCAAGCAAGGAAGCAGTATAGTTACAGAGATTGTGTTTAGGTATTGGGTTGGTACAACAAGCAATGAGATTAGATTGTGACAGTCAGAGTGAAATATTCCTGGAAAAGAACCCAAATTATCATTCGAAGACAAATCATATTGATGTTCAATATCACTTTGTGAGAGACATGGTTGAGGAAAAGAAGGTGTTACTGGAAAAGGTTGACACTTTGAACAATGTTGCAGATTCATTGACAAAGTCTGTGAGCACAAAAAAGTTCTCCTGGTGTAGAGTAACAATGGGCATGGCTTCCCTGGATTGTTGACTATATAATCCCCTGGACCCCTGGATGCAAAGAAAACAACAAGTGGGAGAATGTTGGGTACGTGTTATATTCTTTGCATGTGTGTGTGTGGGTGAGTCAGATGTGACAACTGTGTCTAACGATCCCTCTAGTAGTGCCCTTTGTGTCGTGTGCGCTAGGCGCTTTCCTAGGGGGGTCCCAGGAGGGGGCAGGTATGCCCCCCCTGGTTACGCACAGCGTTTGGGGCAATGCCTCGATTTTTTTTTTTTTGGGTAGTTTTTGCTATTTTTAGCGGTTTACTAAATTAATCCTGGATTAAGGGATTAGGGTTTTGGTATCTACAGAATACCTAAAAACATTGTATATATTGTATTGAATGGTGAAATTCCTAATAATGAATATAAGAAATGTTTTCCCGGTTGAGGGTTTCCAGTATGAATCTCTGTGTACTATGTGAATGAGCCATTGACTAATTTATGTCTTGCTTAAGAATCTATATGCATTGCTTTACTTCGCAGGTTTAAAACTTACAGGTAGTAAATTAGTAAAAAATTCTCTCGCTTTTACCTCGATCACCATAGTTTCTTGTATGAACAGTACATCAGGTTTCACATTATCAAGGAAATGCTTGAGGGCTAATTTCTTAACAGGGCCCCCCATCCCCCTAATGTTTAGAGTAGATAGGATCATCTTTTAACTCTCATCAGGGATTTCTGAGCTCTAAGCGCCCTCGAACCTTCAGTTACCAAGACTTTCTCCTCCACTAAAATCGCGTTATCCCTCTCAAGTTTCCTTGCAAGCCTAGTTTTCAGCGGCGAAAAATCATTTTCCAACCCACCAAGAACTACCCCTTTCAGTATAGACTCCTTACCCCCTGGGCTATCAAGAATGCCTCCTTTAGACATTCCCTCCTTCCCAATATTACCATCAATTTTCAATAGTGGTACCCCCCCTTCAAAAATCGGTAGTGGGTTTCGGGTGAGAACATCCTTGTAGGAGAGAATGAAATTCAAAAGAGAATCCTCGACTTACTCCTGAACCTTCAATTCTTGTAAAGACCCCTCGCATCGATAATCCCCACTCCCTATTGCATTAATACACCCGCTCAGGTTTTAAGCCTGTGAGTTTTCACCCCTACCTTCCCTCACTCTAACCAAATCGGATGCCACTCTAGGCACGGTACCGAGACTATCCCCCCCTCCCAAAACAACGCTAGCCTGTGAGAAAGTCGTGCTAATAAAGTGCACAGTGGAATCGCCCCCTCCCAATACATCCTCCCTCTCCACCTGTTCAGTAGAGGAGCTACTCCATACCACCGTGGAGTCAACATCCCTCGATCCCTTCCCCAAGAGTATAGTGACTCCCCCCCTCGAATCCTTCCCCTCACCTGTCATTCGTGCAATCATACTAAGTTCTGAAGCCTCTCTTGAGGTCCCTATCTGCCTTCCCATAGAAACATCCCTGCTCACCCCTTCTATCACCCCCCTACGCACCCCTCTTCTCCTATCATCAGTATTTTTCTCCAGAAGTGGGGTGGGGAGGAGAGATATGTGCCTCCAAGGAAAATAGTGAAGACATTTGTGGTCGAAAGTCTGGTAAGGAGGGAAGAGGCTTAATCTTTTGAATGCAAGGACTGTACAGGAGGTAGCCACGCTGCAGGGGGGGAAATCGCAATCCATGACGTCGATCGGAAGCAACTATCCTGTAAAAGTTAATGGGGTGAAACATAATACAACTTGTGTTGATGCGAGTAGTCGATTGATTGGGAAGGAGGGGATGAATCTCAAGGCCTCGAGTGGGGAGCTTGTTTTGGTGGTGGTTGTGGTACAAGAGGTGGAAGTGCGGGCCTTTGCATCGAATAGAGCCAGAACATCAGTAGAGGTCGTGGATCAACTGCATTATGTAGATTCTGAAGTTAGCGGTCTTCTTAGTAGCTTAATGGTTACTCGGATTCGCACAAGTACCAAAGCATGAAAGGTGAGAAAGAAGCAACCCTTGGTCACCATAAGGTGGGATATAGGGATGGAGTCTGTGGGGAGTTTACTGGAAAAATGATTGGTGGGGAAATTTGGGTATGGGGCGATTGCGGCCAGGGACGTAGATGAGTGGGTTGTTGATACTTGGGGCACAGTGGTGGGATACAATCTGGATGTTCTAATACTAGTAAAGGGATGGTTTTGTTTCTTGTTTTGAATGACGGAGGATGCAAAACGGATCTTGAACATGGTCTGGGTGGTTAAGTCGGGTAGTTTGATGTTGAAAAGGTGGCACACCGCCTTCAACCCCGACAATGAGCTTTTTAGATATAGACATTTATGGGTCCTCCTGCCCAGGTGTCCATTAGTTTTCTGGAACGTTGAGGCTTTGACTGAGATTGGGAATGCCATAGGGAAATTTATTCATGTTGAACCAAAGCTATTGAATGGCTCTGACAGAAGGATGGGGCTCATCTTAGTAGAAATTGATTTGAATGAGGGGTTACTAGATTAGATCGATATTTCCTGGCGTGGATCTGTGTTCAATTAGAGACTTGACTATGCGGGGGTCCCGTTCAGATGTACGTTTTGCAAAGGAATGAGAATGCACACAATTCTTGTTCGGGCGGCTTGGATAAATTGGATCCCTCTCCCGTGGAATGCGATAGCAACCGTGGTAAGGATTTTATTATGGATCTGGAGATATTTCCAAAATCTATATGCTCGAAGGGGTTAAGCAAACTTAAAATTGATAATAATGTTTATACTTTATTCTTATATTTATTAACATTTTTTTTTTAAGTAAAAAAGTAGAACCTGCTATATTAAGTTATCAAAGAAACCTTGACAAAATACACAGAGATATAGGTCTGGACCACCAAAAATGTTGTCGTTTTACCGGAAACCAGCATGGTTTGGAAAACTGTTTTGCCCTTTGTCCTGCCCGGAGGAAACCAGGACAGATGGCTATAGTCCAAGTGTACATGTAACAATAGCACGATTAAACAAAGAAACAAACTAGCATAGAATAACCTAGATACCCGGTGACCTGTCGCTCTTGCCTGTCTGCCACATGGACCCAGCTGGGATGGCGAATGCCTGCGCATAGAGAGGGCACCTCCTCTTTGCTGAAGCGTTGGAGTACGCGTCAAGGAGTAGGTTCAGATGCTGTCCCATGAGAAGGGCTCTGTGCTCCAGGTCTTCCATGTGGCCTCGGAGTTCGAACACCAGAGCCAGATGCTCTACATGGAGGAAAGTACCATGCGAATCATTACCTGCGTCGTCGAGGATTACGTCCCCCACTTCCATGTTCGTCCCATCTCCGGCTTCGAGCTCCAGCAGTTCTGCACCGATCGCTTCCTCCTTCATCGCTGGGATGGTCTCGTCCGCGTTTTCTTCGGCGCAAGCCTTATCCCGAGCTTCTTCCTCGATCGTTGCCTGCACAACATGGCTGGTGGGGCTGTAGTCACTCGTCCATGGTATCTCCTCGACAATGCACCCAGGGATATCTTCTGCCAGCTCGTTTTTAGGACCGCTTCCATCCTGGGAGTTCGCCGCCATGGCTTGGGGTTCCGAGGTGGTCGCCAATTCCTCCATGAACGATATTTCTTCAACGTAACAGGTAGGAAATGCATCCGCGGCGTCATCCTCCAGCCTGTTTCCAGGCTCAATTGCCATGGTTTCACTGCTACGCACGACCCCAGTCTCTGCAATAATGGCATGCAGAGCCAATTGGTCAACGTGAGCCTTCTTCCGAAGAATAGAGGTCGCCATCGACAGAGCGCGCTCCAGTTTCTCCCTCCTTTGCCTTTGTGCTTTGTGGGTGTACCAGGCCAAGCCACGATGAGGCCTGCCTTGCTTCCTGGTCATGCTTGCCAAGGGATATATAACAATGCAGAGAGGATGCAACGAGATGAGAGTAAGCCAGGACGGGAAAGAGACAGAGCTGCACCAGAGCTCCCAGACGATGGGGAGGCTCGAAGCGAGAGCAAAACAAGTCTGTCCAGGCGCTCGAAAATACAAATTGCCAAAGACCGGATTCACCTGGCTATCCATAGACCCTGTCATGCTGAGTGCGTTGTGAGCGAGAGTTTTCGCGCGAGGGAGGTGTCCCTCCTCCGTATATCGGCTGTAATGGCCGTCTACCATCGTAAATGCGAGGCGGATGGGTGGTTGCCATCAACATTTATGTTGTGGCTCAATGCAGAGCCAGGTGGCGAGGAGTTGTTGCATGTCACCCCATCCAAGGTATTTATTAACATGATAAACCTCATTAGAATAATAATGTACACATTATATATAGTTAAATATTTTTTTAATGTGAAATTTTATTTACTATTATGTATCCCTGTCTTTTACTTTTTCTTAGGTAAAAATCATAAATAAAATCATGTAAAATTATGGCTATGTTAAGATTAAGGTTTATATTATCTTAGTGTTTGTAAATTAAAACTTTATCAAAGTTCATGATTGTGCTAGTAATATTAATATAAAAACTTTATGACTGTGCTAGTAATATTAATATAAAAACTTTATAGAATTACTTAGACTTTTCCTTGTTATATGAATCTTATTAATAATATTAATATAAAAGCTTTCTTTAATATTCCCATTCGCCGGTTAGAAAGTAGACTACTTTACACGTCATTTGAAATGGCTCTGCAATAAAGTACCAATACATTGGGACCCTCTCCATCAATAATCAAGTAGACGATTTTCATGTGAGACAAAATCGTGATTCCTTGGTGGAATAGGACACAATATTCGAGGTAATTTTGACATGTGATTATTAAATCAGTGGGCTCTTACATGTAAAGGAGTTTTGATAGAACACGCCTTTAAGGTGAATGGTCGACACTCTCCTAATTTGACAAGGCTTTATGGCGAATGGTCGACAGTCTTCTAATTTGACATATGATTATTAAAGTAGTCCGCTGAGCTGATTATTAATGGGTAAATTTGACGAGTATATTTAATAGTTTTTTTTAATAGGTAAATACTAGCAATTAAATTTATATGTTAATGATCTTTACTTAATTTTTAAAATCATTAATTATATATATATATATATATATATATATATATATATATATATATATATATCATTTTAAGAATATTTAATAGTTATATATTAGCAATTATATTTATATGTTAAAAATATTTATTTAATTTTTATATATATATATATATATATATATATATATATATATATATATATATATATATATATATATATATATATATATATATCATAACAATTTCTTATATATATATCACAATAATCTATTAAATTTGAAAGCTGATTTTTGTGTAAAGCATATATAATACAAATTATAAATTCTAAAGTAAAGGATATGCATAGTACATGTTACAAATTCTATAACACAGGAAGGTTGGAAGTTGCATGCATAAAACATTGTATAAGTTACAAATATTATAGCATAGGTTGGTCAACACTTGCAAGCTCACAACTTACAAGTAAGGCTCATAAAACCTACATTCCATAGAAGTAAGCCTCATTAATATTAAATTACAATCTCACTCATGGAAATTGTCTTCAAAACACCTTCTTGCACACTTATTTTTGCATTATATTTAGTTTTTTAGAATATTTGAGAATTCACATATCTCACCTATTTTTTAATGTATTCCTTAATTTTGATAATAAGAATAAACATGACACTTATTTTCGCATTATATTTAGTTTTTTAGAATATTTGAGAATTCACATATCTCACCTATTTTTTAATGTATTCCTTAATTTTGATAATAAGAATAAACATGAGTATGGTTGACTTCTCACAAGCTCTATTTTATTTCATTTAAAAAAACATTAGTATTTATTATTTAAAAAAACAAATCCAAAATAATTCAGTAATATTTATTATTTCATTATATTAATAATAATAATTATTTGAAATTTTGCAATTCATAATTTTTATTATTATGACTGTAGATATCTTGACATCATTGATGCATACTACTTAGTGTTCTGTGGATTGTTTTTTACAGTAATTAATTAGATCTATATTGAATTGAGACATAGAAAAAACCTCTTATTTAATGATTTTCAAAATTAAAAATATGGGTAAACTGCTATATAAGATAATTCGTTAATCTTTTCTTGTTTATATACCCGAATGAGTGAGACAAAATCGTGCTTCCTTGATGGAATAGTCGACAATATTTTTGAGGTCATTTTGACATATGATTAGATGGAAAGGCTAACACTACTCTAGTTTTTTTCAAATTGCTACCCTTTACATCAATAAAATTCCAGTTTTTCCACATTGCTACCCTTTACATCAATAACCGAGGGCACGATTATTCATGTGAGAGAAAGTCGTGCTTCCTTGGTGGAATAGTAGACAATATTCGAATTAGTTTTGACATATGATTATCAAAGAAGTCCAATTCAGAGAAAATGGTCGATAAAATGGTCGATTTGTCAAGAACATCCATGCACTACAAAACCACAGCACCCCATATTTGATGAGTTCTCCAAGCACAAGAATATTGAAAGTGGCTGTGCCTTGGAGGAAGGAGTTCCCGGATTCGTCTCAGTAGAAGAGAACGGAACAAACTTCAGTGTTGGGGGATTCTGCGTGAAGGTGTTTGAAGAGTCCATTAAAACACTCGATTATTCCGTCCATTATGACTACACTCGATTATTATGACTCCACCGACTATAATATTATTCACCAAATTGTGCTTAAGGTATAGGTGTTGTCTGTGTGCGGGAGTTTAGATTGTTTTATCTTGTAATAGCAGTAGCAGCAAGCATTACTCAAACATTATTATATCTTTCATGTTGTCTTTATTATTTTTGGCTGTTCAGAAACTGGATGCAGCAGTAGGAGACTTTACCATCACATCAAAACGTTCTCAAGAAGTACTGCTTGCACAACCTTTCTTAGATTCTGGTTTAGTGGCAGTTGTTCCATTGAAAAATCAGGATACCGTTAGCTTGGGCTGGGTTTTTACGAAACCTTTCACCGCTGAAATGTGGCTTGCAGTATAATCATCTTAAGTTTAAGCATTATAATAATAAAAAAGTAAAAACAAATCATATCTTAAGTTTAAGCATTATAATAATGAAATGCCTATTCATAAAATCCCTTATTCTCAAAATAGTGATGCAAAAGTAGTGTATATGTGGGATATGCAAGTGGTGATAATATTTATGTTACGAATGTGGAATTTGTGAAGGAGTGTGTTCATGTGTTAATTGTATAAATGGAGTTCCATGTTGTATGGTGCAATCCACCAAAACAATTTCCTAAGTAAATTAACATTTTGTGGCACTAAGCATTATAATGAGTTCCATGGTGTATATGGCTCAATCCACCAAAACCAATCCTACATGTCTTGATAGTTTGTGGTGTCAAATATCTCAACTAAAATTTAAAAATAATTTAAAATAATACATTTATTACTTGTGTATATGGTGTAAATCACCACAAAAAAATAAATAGTACAAAAAAACATAATTTAGTAGGATTGTGTTTTTTTTTCGCCACATGAAACAAACTACACCTCGAACATCAAAAGGTAAGCCAAAATGAAATACATGAGGAGAAGCACCAAGTAGGTGGAGAATAGTATTTTCGAATAAAACTCTGAGATGAATAACAAATAATTACTAAGAATTATTGTGTTGGTAAATCCTTTTCCAATTAGTGTAAGTCTCATTTCTTAGTGTGGGTTATTGGAAGTGAAAGTGTGGGTTATTGGAAGTGAAGGGAATATCCAATGCTATAATGCTTCATATACCACTGCAACATTGTTTGGAATTAAACCAAGTGGGTTTCATCTACGATCCTTTATGTATTCCAAATAGCATTGCAAAGGAACCAGTGCTAATATGTATCTTCATCTCTCTACCATAGAACAATGGGAGTCATGGACATGACACATTCTATTGAACTATTTCCATTTGTTTCTTGCTAACTTTGCACTAACACAAATCCCAACATCCCTGGATGTTGTATCAATGAACTTGACAATACCAATAAGTTGTAATGTTCCCAAGAAGAATTGCTAGGAACATAAAGGGTTTTAACTGTTTATGTGCGATGTTTGTTTGCATATTTTTCCAGGCTATTCCCCAATGTTGTGTTGGCGATGATTTCAAGTGTTTTATAACTTATAGATGGTACACAAATGATTGAAAATAACAAGATACAAGAGAATAACACAATAAAATAGCCAAAAGATTCAAATATGACCTTTATTTATTTAGTAAGATGACCTCCATACAACAGATATACCGATCTGGAAGAATATAGGAGAAATATAGAAGCTATGGCTAAAGATGCCTCCAAGATACACTAGAAGAGAATTGTGAATAATCCAAGACCTCCAATGGCATCATGCAAGTATGAACAAGATCAATTTATTTCCCTTCTTCAATCTGGTACCCCAAAATTGGTTGAGTTACGCACCACCTGGTTATAGAGACCCTAGGAATTTCGACCTCTTCAGATTTGGCCTCCAAACTCTTCGGAATGGCTATAGATATTTAGATATGGGCTTGTAAGACACATATGATGAGATCCTCCAGCGACAATGTGATATCTAACCCTTCAACTCACTGTACCACCAAGAGAAGATGTGCCCTCCTTCAGAAATTCAATCAATCAAGAGAAATAATAAACATGCAGAGAAAACCCTTCAAGAACTGATGATAAAAGGCGCTATGGTGATCGTGAGCCCTTCTAGAACAAGATTTGTGTCAGATATTCAACCTCTAAGCCATATTGAATCCCATTTACTCCAACAGTGCACCCAACCTGCAGAAAACTCCCAATGTTGTGCCCTGCTCCCACAATACACTTCTAGAATGAATCTGAAACTGAGTAGAATGGTGAGGATGGGATGTTTCACCACCTTGACCAAGATTGGATAAGGAACAAATGAATCTTTCACCTACTTGTTGATCTCTAGGGTTTAGTGAGACAAAACCCTCAAACTCCCAAGATCTCAAGCTCACAAGTGCAAAACACAAAATGATCCAGAATGAGGAGTGAGGCATCCTCATCTCCTTTTCCACCTCCAATTTTATTTTTCACTTAAGGATGAGAGAAATCTAATGATGGTCTCTCATGATGTGTTAGTGGCAATGCAAACCTGGAAAAACAACAATATGTTAACTTGGAGGGATTATTCAAGGCACTTTTACAATGAATTTGAATATGGTGTAAGAAGATGAAACTTAGGAAATTGAATTAGCTTTCCAAATATACAAATTTTATTCATAGACATTGTGAATAACTAGGTCAAATTTGTTTTTTTTCTAACAGTGGTATCTTATTTTTCCAGCAAAATATAAGGTATATGTTTTCGTTCGTACATGTGTTGAGTGTATTAACAATAGAATTTCATTCCAAAAACTTGTATACTTGTAAAGAACCCATTTTTCTTGTGCCGTGTATTTTTTGGAAATTTTAATATTAATTTAATATTTTTTTTTAAATTATCAAAGTCAACATATTCTTGAAATTACAATGTCTTTTGTTCATGCAGGCTAAAAGTGTCTTAACATGATCAAAACAATTTTTTTTTTAGATCGTAGGTATCGGTTTCCTCTAGTAGCACATATAACTCATTTGAGAAACGATTAAGCCGAGAAAAAGTTATATAAGAAATAACAGAGGGATGTATTCTAGGATTTTGATACATGTGAAGACAAAAATAGATTAAAAATAGTAAACAATAATAATTTAAAAAAAAATTATATTTGAAATCTGCATAGTCGGCTCGATCTATATCTATAATTTCGTCAACAACTGAATTATTTAGCCTATAGAAAAATAACATCAAAGACAAAGATTTAGAGGGGTATTCACAAAAATGGAGGTTTCTATGAATTTGCAAATCGAACCACTAGGTTTGTCATCCCAAATATAAATCTGAGCCAACCAAGTCAACATACACCTTGTCAATCCCACCCAAAAAAATTGAATTCAAAAAAACATGCGTGTGCTATAGGAACGTGTGCACGCTCCTAAAAAACATTTCCTTCCTTATCTATATTTTTCCTCCCTCTCCTATATCTACCCCCCCTCTCTATCTCACTCTCACTCTCCCTCTCTACCCCCCATGTCTATCTCCCTCTCTCTCCCTCACACTCTTATACATGGTAATACATAGACATGGAAATATTTAGACATCACAAGGCATGGAAATGCCTAGAGCTAGACCTTACCTTGACATGCCTCGGACTTTCACACCCACTCCTTCTCTATCTTCCCCCCTCTTCCACTCTGCCTCTCTCTCTCTCTCTACCCCTTTTTCC
>JZKD02S1642130.1:688907-702910 GCA_000966675.3 Picea glauca
CAACCATAAACACAGAGATACAGTAATACACGATTTCTATTAATGAAATAAATGTATAGAGACTGTAAAAATACAGAGTGAAAGACTCGCTAGAATGGTGGCAACTTATCTCTGAGAAGATATATGATGGCTACTCGCATTCGCAAGAAGATGATTACAATGAGGCTCTGAAGGCCCTTTTACAATAAACGGGAATGCCAAAATTCCTAGACATCCAAAAACCTAACCCTAGGAGATCAAGCGCCAAAAGTCATGTGGGCCCCGTTTGGGTAAGTGAGTACATCAACTTTCCGGGGTTGTAACTTTTGCGTACGATCTCCGTTTTAGGCATGTGATAGCTCGTTGGAAAGGTATTGTTGAGGAGATTCATTTTGGGGGCTCAATCATGCCTTCGGATATCATTGAGAACCTCGATCTTGAAAAACCTTCATTTGGACCCTCAAAATGGCCCCGGAAGTTAAAACCTGCTAAAAATAGTAAATTGCCAAAATGGCTAGAAAACTATTTTGAGCCATTTGGAAAAGATGGGTGGCCACCGATATCCACCTGGATCAGGGGCACCGATTTGCTGGAGGTTTTGGGCACAGGGGCCTGGATATCCATACGATATCCTGGAGCTAGGAAGTTGTCCTAGTTGGCAGGGTGGAAACTCGGTTTTGGGAAGTGTTTGACACAGTTCAACAACAAACAACCAGATCAACGGGGGAATTAACATCAGGGAGAGGTAATTTAATTATTCTGCTGAGTAATTCTTATGCTTTGGATAAAATTTTAATTTTCTTGTCGAATATCATATGCTCAGATGTTGGTGATTGAATTATTTTAGTATAAGAAATAATTATATGCTAAATTAGAATTAAATTTTGTATTTTTTTTTACGGCTACTACAACTACATCTCCTTGAGCCTCCTTCAATGGACTAGGCTCTCTGGGATTAGTTTTTCGAAGATTATTTTACAAGATTCTACTCAACTCCAATTGATTTACTGATTGTACCATTGGGTTTAGAATATATAAAAACCCCAAAAATGACCAATAGAACTCTGAAAACGGACCATGGCTCATTCGGGCATGACCTCTTCTACATGTGGCCTTGAGCTTCCCTGAGATTTCTTGTGGAAAGAACACCTGTAAAAGTCCTCAAAAGCCTCTAAAACCTATCCCAATGTGTTCAGAGCATAAAAATTAGCCAAAAATGACTATTCAGTCACAGAAAACAGACTTGGGCTCATATGAGCATGGCCTCCATCAATGGGGGCCCTAAGCTCCCTGAAACTTCAATGGTGTAAAACCTACAAAATAAGTCTCCAAATGCATTTGAAAAAAGTGACAATGGATTCAGAACATCCAAAAACCCCTAGCTGGGCCTTTTCAGCACCTCATTTGGTCAAAAAATGAAGAAGATAGGCCTCCTGCCATTTTCCTCCTTCAAGCTTGTTGTCTCTGGTTCGCCAATTCGTACCTGTGTGTGAGTAACCTAGCTTCTGGGCATTTCCCATGCCTAAACCCAACACACGCGCTCCTCTCCACAAAATGCACCAAAGTGTAGAATGGTTAGGGAACCTAACCCCCTAACCCTGGAGGTGTTGGGCACATGGGGCCATGTGCCCACGTTTCCCGCGCAAAAAGGGGCTCTGTTAGCATGAACACTTGTGGGCTTGACAAGTGGAGGGTGTGTGGGTTAAATCCCATTTAAAAACTTGCACGCAAAATGTATAGTGTTCGGGTCATATGGTAGCATAAAAAAATCGAGGGCTAGGTCTAAGCCCTAGCCCGGACCCTGCTCCAAACGTACCATAGACTAAATTTAAATATAATGCAAAAGGTATAGTGTTAAGAAACATTTGCATGGTGCGTCGGCTGGGCAGACCTTGCCAAACCTTTGGATTCTAGTGGAGGTCTCGGGTTCGATCCCCACGGACTTCATAAATTTTTAACACCCAAACTTAACATGGTGCCACGTGGTAGCCCACGCCTGGGCCACATGGCACCAAACCATTTGACAAAAATATGCCACATGTACACCAATGATTCACCCAAACTGCTAACTCAGAAATGACACATCAACACTTGCCACGTCACCTGCCACGTCGGTGGTCGTACCCCTACCACGTCATCATGTACGGACTGTACAGTCAACGTTCTTTTTTTTTGCCTATTTGGAAAATCGAACAGATCGCGATATCTCACTCATTAGATGTTTGTTTGAACCCATTCGAAGTGCATTGGGTTCATAACGACGAGGGCTACACACCTGTTTTTTTTTTTAGGCGATTCCGAACACTTTCATTTTTGGGCTAAATTTTGACCCTTGGTCCAGATTCTGATCAATAGAGCAAGGTTGAATGTGGATTTTCATAAAGAATGCAGTGTCACAATGAAAATAAGCATGGTCGAAAAGTGGCAGAGGTGAAATATAAAAAGGGATTTTTATGTTAGGTCAACGTAGATTTTTCGTTCCCCCCCAACTAATCTGATTGGCTCACATTTTAACGAATTTAGGAAAATCGGCAGGTAGGCATCAAAGCATGCTTTCATATCTATATCACTTGGACATGTAGGATTAGTAGTGTACCTCATAACTTACCGTACGAACCGATCTGTTAGAGTAACTACACTATCCAACCGTCATTTGATCCACGTGGAATAGCTGTAATAATGAGAGATGGATCTGAAACATGAGAAATGATGATATGACAAGTGGAGCATAATTGGATTCATTTCTGTGGTTGAACAACTAGAAGGCTACAAATGTGGAGTCAAGTAATAATGAAGCGACCCTTTTTGGAACAAAGAGAGCATGCAGTAATTATGAAAAATGGTGGAAATCTTGACAAAACAACTATATTGTCGTATGTAGAGATGTCAGAAATGCTAAAGAATATGGGTGAAGCAGTGTAGAAAATATCCAAAAGGAATAATAGAAGTAGGTGTATTGACATATATTTTGGCCAGAATGGTGGAATTAGGTGTAGCAGCATGTAAATCAGCCAATTTGTCGTAAAAGAGTGTAACAACATGCAAGGCAAAATGGTGTAACAACATGGAAATCGGTCATGTGGTCGAAAAACAGTGTTACGACACATGGTTTAACCACATTTGGTTTAACAACATGGAAATCAGTCATGTGGTCGGAAAACGGTGTTATGACACATGTTCTAATGGCATGAAAAGTGTAACAACATGTAATCTTGCCGAACACAGAATCACTTAGTTTTTAGGAAGTTTTTCAACTTCCAGAAACTAATCCTTTAGCTCCTTCTGTTGTAATCTACCTTGTTGTTCTTCAATCTATCTACACACAAGTAACTGCCTGATACCTTCCTAGGCTGAATTTATTAACGAAGCATAACATTTTTGAAAAAAAGAATAGAAAAATTCAATTTCCCAGAATTTATTTATATACAAGGTTTTATTGCAAAAGTGGAAAATTATAAGGTATAGAAGGGGAAGGACCTAGCTCCTTTTCCTTCAAAAATTGATAACCTGTATCGGTTGTACATCTGGATGTAAATTCTGTCTTGGAAAGTGGACATCGATACAGGTACAAGCAATGACCATTCGCATGCAACTATGTATTGGATCCATCAATAGTGATCAACCTGACTGTCCCATTGGGAAAAATAGTGTCAACCTCGTAAGTTCCTAGCCATCGTGTACGCAACTTACCTCGGTCATGCCACTTTGTTCTTTGTTGTTGAATCACTGTGGTTTGATGAATAGAGTCCAAATGGTTCTCATCTAACTCGTTGAGCTGCTGCAATCTGGCCTTCTGTTCCATAGTCAAGTCGAGATTTACTACTGATGCAGTTCTTAGAGTTTTGATTTCGAATTTAATAGGAAAAACAAGGATCTTTCCATATACCAGCTCATAAGGAGAAAAACCAGTTGTGCTCCTCCAAGTAGTTCGATAATCCCATAGAGATTCATGCAACTCTCAGACCAATCGCTATGATGTGCCCTCATTTTCTTAGTAAGAATAACTTCTATGACTTTGTTGGTACTTTCTACCTAGCCATTACCTTGTGGATGGTATGGAGAAGTTGTTTTATGCAAAACATGGTATTTACTGAGTAGGGCTTCAAACTTATGTGATGTGAAAGAGGGTCCCCCATCAGTTACTAATTCTTTGGGAACTCCAAACCTAACAAAGATATATTCAAACAAGAATGATAAGACAACTTCTTCTAAGGCCCTGATGAGTGTTTTTTCCTCTACCCACTTGGTCATGTAATCTGTGAAGACCAATATATAGACTTTTTTATTAGAAGGTGGGTTAATGGGCCCTATAAAATCCATGGCCCATCTCTCAAAAGGATCTAACACTACTTGCGGCTGGAGAGGCATATCATCCCTATGATTTGGCCGATCCCATGCATTGGCAACTGTCACAGGCTTGGACATATTTCTTTGCATCTTGAAATATTGTGGGCCAGAAATAGCCCATCCTCAAAATTTTATGCCCATTCCTTTTATCGACAAAATGACCTCCACAAGGGCCATCATGGCAAGATTTAAGTAGATCATAAACTTCATCATCCCTCACACATCTCCTGATTTCTTTATCCAGGCCTGTGTAGAAAAGGTATCCCTCTATCCAACTATACTGAGCACTCTTCTAAATAATCTTCCTTCTTTTTATTGGAGATAGATGTGGAGGTACAACCAAATAATTAGCAATGTATGCATACCAATATGAGTGAGAAAATACTGCAAACAAATGTTCATCTGGAAATGAATCATCTACTGGTGAATTATCATCATTTATATGCAATCTTGAGAGAAAATAAACAACCACATTTTCTTTTCCTGGTCTATCTACTATAGTGATGTCAAATTCTTGAAGCAATAACAACCATCTTGTTACTCGGGCATTAGTAATAGGTTTATTCATCAAATATTTAATTGTTGTATGGTCAATATGAATAAAAGTAGGATAACCAATGATATAATGCCTGAATTTATTGATCGCATAAACTACTGCCAAGAATTCTCTTTCAGTAACTGTATAATTTAACTTAGCATGAGCCATGTTCTTCCTGATATAGTAGATAGCATAAGGATATTTTTCCTCCTTTTGCCCAAGTACTACACCAATTGCAGTTTCTGAGGCATCTGAAACCAATTCCAAAATGGGAATTGTGGACAATTTCTATTTCAGATATGCAAAAGACAGTTCACAATTATGAATCCAATGAAAGCCAACATCTTTTGTTAATAGAAAAAATAAGGGAGAGGCAAGTTTGGAATTTTTTTTAATGAAACTCCTGTAATATTCAACATGCCCTAAAAAACTTCTTACCTCTTTCTGAGTTGATGGGGTTGGAATGTCCAAAATTACTTGGATTTTGGTTAGGTCTACCTGAATTCCTGCATAGAAATGAAGTGCCCTAGCACCACACCTTTGCTCATCATCATATGACACTTTTCTGTACTTCGAGAAAGATGAGACTGTATACATATTTTGAGCACTCTTTCCAGATTAAACAAAGATTCATCGAAATCAGTACCATAAGGTGTAAAGTCATCCGTGAATAATTCCATATAGTCATTCACCATATCAGAGAAAATACCAATCACAACTCTTTGAAAAGTGGTTGGTGCATTACACAAACCAAATGAGAGAACCTTGTAGAAAAATGTACCCCAAGGAATGGTAAAGGTGGTCTTATCTTGGTTCTATGGAGCAATTTTTATCTGGTTATAACCACTAAATCCATCTAGGAAAAAGAAAAAAAAATTCCAGATAGGTTGTCTACAACCTGATCAATAAATGACAGAGGGAAATGATCCTTCTACGTGGCCTTATTCAGGGCTCTATAGTCCACACACACTCTCCATTTACCATTCTTCTTAGGTACTGTAACCAATGGTGAAACCCACTCATTGTCTGATATAGGGTAGATGAATATGACATTTAGAAGTTTCTAGAGTTCTTCCTTAACTATCTTTTTAAGATTAGGGTTCATCCTCCTCTGGGGTTGGAAAATTGGTCGACATTATTCCTTGATATATATATGGTGGCTGCATAGTTTAGAGGAAATTCCTTTCATGTCCATGTAATCCCGGGCAAATGATTCCTTATGTTCAATCAATAACTTCATCAAACGACGAGTTTCAACAGAAGATAAATCGAGATTGATGTTCAGGGTTTTTCCAGGTTCGATTTCTATATTGATGCTCTTAGAACTAACTTTAGGAAATAATTCATTTGTTTCAGTAATGGTTGTTTTAGCAATGGTTGTTTGAGCGTTTGTTGTTACAACATTTGTTGTTACATCTGAGTTATCTTGATTTACAACAATTTCAGAGAACAATTATGGGCTCATTCCTTCCTGGGGAATAAGGTTGAAGATTATACTTAATAGGTGGTGCGTGTTCTATGTAACAACAGAGGGGTCATTGATAAATCTATTTATTAGCTCATCCTCTATCTCGTCTTTGAAACTCAAGGCTTGTCCTATGGTTAACAAAGGCAAAGATCTTTCATCCTCAATGTCCATCCAGACAGAATTTTTGGGTTCCACATTGGGCGTAGCATGAGGATAAAGGGTAAGTTTCTTGGTATCATAACCATCAGATATGGTCATTGAAACATATATAAAACCAATGAAAGCATCAACTATACCTAACCATGGTCCTTCAAGAATTATAGGGTGCCCCCCCAGATGAGTTTTGGATTGCAATACGACAAAATCGATAGGATACTCCCCATGAATCAATTGAGATAACTAGAGCATTGATTACTCCTTCTGGTATGATAGTAGAATGATCAAATAATTCTAAAATAGTAGGAGTAGGTCGGACTTGCATTATGAGTTGCGACAATTGTGTAGTCTCTATTGGCATAATATTAATTATTGCCCCTAAATCGACTAACACATGGGAAATAAATGTTTATCCAATTTTGACAATGACTGTAGGGTTTCCTGGGTCACCATATATAATAGGCGGAGTTTTTCCTAACATCAGTTTAGAGAAATATCCCACTACGTGTACTATGAGGGGATCCATAGGTTTCTTTTCAGATCATTTGATACAGATGTCTCTCAGGGACATCCCTAATCGCTTGCAATAGTGGAATATTAACATGAAAATTCTGCAGTTCTCCTAAGAGATTGAAGGATGGTAATTCCACAGTTTTGGTAATTTATAGTCTTTCAGGGAATGGGGGATCTTCTAATTCTATGATCGGTTGGTCAATTTCTTCTATATCAGCAGATGGTTTTTCCCTTGATTCCTTGTCTGATTCTGAAGATGGATCATATGCAATTATTGGCTTGACTATTCTCCCCGATCTCAATTTTATCTCATCATAACGGATAAGAGTAATAGATAGAGCTGGCACATTGTGTATATCAATATTCTGAATGACCTTATTATTTGGATTTGGGTTAGGTTGCACAGGCATATGAGGTCACAAGGGAGGATTGTTCTGTGGGGCATTGGGAGGTAATTGTAGTTTTTTCTACTGGTACTAAGGTTGGAACTGTTGTTGATAGGGGTTTGGTTGGTGGTGGTTTTGATAAATAGGTTATTTTTGAGGGCTTCTCCAATATGGGTTCCATTTCCCATGGTAATTTTGTTGTTGGGGCATAGGTAACCATGCATTAGGATCCTGATAAGGAGGGGGAATCTGATTTGGAGAGGGGGCATTTAATTGGCCATATTGAAGCTGGTTGTTCACATTATTCCAATAATTAAGTGTTGTAGGAGAGAATTGAGGGTTTGTACCTTGACCTCATGGTTTCCATTGTCTCCTCTGTGTAATTATATAGGCAGCCCATTCTTCCTCATTAGTCTCCTTCATTGATTCTTTTACACCTAGTAAGGAGGGACATTTGTCAGTGGGATGATCCAATTCACAAATAAGACATACCTGAACATTGTTCAATGGGAACTCCCTTTTTGAATGTTTGTCTCTACACTTCGGACAGAAAATGGACAATGCCTTTTCTGCTTCTGCTTGTTTCTGTTTAATCTGCAGAGTATCAATTTGTGAAGAAAAAAAGTAAATCATGTCTATTTTGAAGTCTTCTAACAGATTACCTATTTATTCTCTTGTTGCCCCTCCATTGGCTGATTTATGTACCCTTGAAAAAGTGGTATCCCTGGTAGATGACTTATTCCTTGTAGATCCTCGAGAGCATCTCTTACAAAGATTTACAATTCATCATAGGATTCCTTAGATATATCTCCCTTTCCCAGCATATTCATCATATCTAAACAATCATATCTAACTCGTTTTAGAAAAATAGTTTTCAGAATGTCCTTACTCATATCCAGATGTCCAGACCTTTGTAGATTATACTGGAGTCACTCCACAAAATCTTCAAGGGTCTCATCCTCCTTCTGAGACATTTTGAACAATTCCTCTCTTTGTTCTTTTTTTCGGAAGTAGTCTTGGTACTTGTTTAGGAAAGTCTCCCTCATTTGTCCCCATGTTGAAATATTCTCTCCTCCAAGGCTCATGAACCATCTTAATGCATTACCCTTCAATGTAGTTGGAAACAATTGAAGCTTCTGCGCAGTGGTAGTGTAGTCATAACTTCTACACAAGATATCAAATTCAAACAGAAACACATATGGATCCTTTGTAGAGAATCCATGAAAATTTGGCAGAGTTGAGAGAGGTATTTTTTTCATAGGAGCCATCCCTTGTGTGGGAATATCAGAAATAGGAAAGACCAAGGTAGAGATTGTATTTTCATCGTTTGCCTGATCTTCGTTGTTTGGTGGATTCCCATGGTGGAATTCTTCTTCATTGTCCGCTTGATTTTCCATATGTTCTCTTTCTCTCCATTCAATATGGACAATGTCCCACTCTTCTTTAGCGACTATCTATCCGTTGATCTGATAAACTGCTTCTTTTGGATTTTCCCTATTCCGAACTACACTTCCTTGATCTTCAATATTCTCCAGTGTTGCTTGTTGATTTTTTGGTGACATATTTTCAGCTTCAACCCCTGATGAAAATGATGTCTCAAAATGAGGTAATTCTGATGACTGAGGAATATGTCTTCTTGGAGGATTTGAAGGGTGAAAGATAGATCCTGAAGAAGAATTTGCTCTAGCTATAATGTCATCAACAAAGGCTGTCCTTCCCAGTGTAGGGTTCCTTCCTCCATGTCCTTTGGTACCTGTAGGGTTGGTATTTTTGGGGATACGTCCTCTTGTTCTTTGATTCATGCAGACTAATCATTCCTAATAAAAGAAAACTAATGTGCTTACAAGAATCTCTAATTATCTTCCCCGGCAATGACGCCAAAATGTTGGGCACTTTAATTGTCTAAATAAATAGATAATTAAGGTGTTCAATATAAATTGTCAAACCCACAGAAGTTTTTTTATTGCAAGATAATTGTGCACAATCTATGCTATATTGGTGAAAGAAAACACAAATCAAGTTGTAGTATTGAAAGAAACAGAGCTCTGGAAACTGAACAATAACACAAGTTGTTGACACAACTGGAGTTCTAATCTACTTTTGTAGAATTGGAATCACACTTGCATAATTGAAATCTAAATTGATGAGTGTATAAGAATCCTGGATTATCCGTTTTATTTTAATTTTCTGTTTTATTCTTGCAAAAGGGAATTATGTGCTTATTGCCGAAGGGAAACCTACTTAATTGCAGAAAGGGAATTCACACTTTTCTTTTTCTTGAAAACCGAGATTTAATCTAATACCAAAAAAGGGCAAACAAATCTCCAGCAGTATTCAACAATTCACTCTAACTTCTCATGAGACTCGTTGATGTACATTTAATAGGAAAGAACTGAACTGTAACAACAAATGTATTCTTAGAAATGTTAAATAGATAAATCATTCAAATCAAAGCAGTTAATCTGAAACATAAAAACATCAAAACAGAGGGGAGTCTGTGAGGAAGGTGAGCCCTTTCCTTCTCATTGAATCCACTCGAAAATAGGCTACAGTAGGTTAAAGAAACTCAATGCACTTCTTTATTGATTCGCAAAAAGGGTTCAGATACAATATGATTTTTCTTCACTCTCTGTTCCACAGCTATATTTCAGTGCCAATGATTACAAAAGCTATGTTATTTAAGGACAGAGTCATCTGGTTAAATTAGACTCAGAACATATTTTGAAATCTCATATTCTCAAGCTATTCGTAAGATACAATAGATCTTTCATTGTCACGAAATCTGGAGAAAGAATCAGCGTGAGCCACGTGTAACAACAGAGGATCAATATTTAGGATTCGAATTTCAGGATTGGTGGTCATCTGTTGCAGCGAGTGTAACAACTTTTAGGATTGGTGCACATCTGTTGCAGTCGGTGTAACAACTTCCAGGATTGGCGGGCGTCTGTTGCAGCAAGTGTAACAACTTCCAAGAAAGGTGCACAGTTGTTGTAGTCATGTAACAACATGCAGGACTAGCGCACAACTGTAATAATTGGTATAACAACAATGATATTTCTTCAAGTCTTGGTTGTTCTACACATTTTGGTCATTAGTTGTACATTTATGGGTAAAATATGAGAAATACTACCAATCAAACGTGTTAAGTAAATAATAATATCAAAGCAGGATCAATGATTCATGCCTTGGGAAAAAGGGTCTTTGCAAGCATTAAAGTAGGCATTTAGCATAGAAATGATAAGGTTGAAAATGCAAAAGATATAATGAAAAAGGGACATTTCTGGGTCCTAACACACCTATAAACCTCCCCCCAACACCTCACATCCCACCCCCAACACCTACAATATGTTGACTTTATTTTTTACAATTTTAAAGCCATCTTTATGAATGAATGTGATAAGATATTTGTCCACAAGGTGAAGCCTCCATGCTACCAACTATATTCATCAAATCTTCTTCATCTTGTTTGACTGTCACTTCTTATTTATTGCATTCCTCCTTGATTCTCTCTTTTCTCTTCCAAAGCCTATGCTTCCTCCATGGTACCATTTCCTATTTACTTTCCTGCTTATTCTAGCCCCATCCCAAGTCAGCCCCATGTGAAAGGACTTATGTTGTAGCCATAGTTATCAAGTTGAAGGGCATATCATGTTCCTCCATCATGAATATATTCACCCACATAACAATATCATTTACCAATCTCCTGTGAGCTCCCCTCCTAAGCTACTCTTTTTGTTTTGAAAAATATTGGTTTAGTTCTACTGCAAACTCAATGATATTACCTTTTATTGTCTTCTTTACCCAAAATTCAACATATTTTTCCACCTCATGGTTGAATATCTACAGTGCAACCAGATTCTATGTATTTCATTAGGTCCCCCTCTTCCTCTTCTAGGATGGTTTCGTATTATATATTATTTTCTTCAACCACTCAGAGAGTACCATCAAGAAATCCACCCAAAATACCTCTTAACTATCATGGTCATCATGCATCCATCGAGCCCAATTACCCTTAATATGAATTTTCTAAAATAAATTGACTTACTGGGACTTTATTTCCTCTACGTAACTTTGGGTCAACTCGTTAGTAATGATGTTAGAATGCCATACACATGAAAAAGGGTCCCAAAAAAGGAACCATCTATTGGCTCAATTTCATACCACGGTCCACATAGGTGTACAACAAGGGGGTATGTTGTAGTCTAAGCGACAGCATAATCAATCCCTAGGAGGGGGAAGGTCTCACCCAAAGTATTATGTCGAGAATAAATAATATATGAGGCTTTCACAACATGACTGTTGTAACTAACCTTCACTGCATCAAACTAGGTTTTCCTACCTACTATGCAGTCCATTGTTCATCAAGGAACAAATCATTCGAATATATCAACAAACCATCATCATTAATAACATGCACATCTAGATTAAATAGTATTCTTCACTTAGTATAGATGCATAATAAGAATTAAACATATTGAATCGCCATATGAGAGGATAACAATAACAATTTGGAACCATGACCTCAATCCATTAAGATTTAGCACAATCCCATATATTCTCAAAACTTGATAGAGTAGGACTTACACATAACATATTATAGGGAAAATGCCACTTGTCTACCTAAACAACACCATTGCAAAAGCAGATACTAGCTGGACATTCAAGATTTTAACATTAGTTGAACATTCACGGGCAGGGAAACATTAACTAGTTTAACAGTTTAACAATAGTTGCAACTCTTTGTCTTTCTAGTTTATATCATCCGCTAGTTCTACTACCATCTATCACTTTAATTGAGCCTACCTTTGGGTGGAAAACTTCATCAACCCATAATTTGAAATAGTTATTTAATCAAGATCCAACTAAGCACTTGGCCAATACAAAACTCAATCTTGACTACATTGCATAGGAAACAATCAATCAGATCATGGACACCAAGATCCTACCAGTAGAACATCCAATTCTATTGGTTTTTCAAAGCATGATTTCTTCTTCACCAAAGCAAGTGTCTCACCAAGAGTTAGATACGATAGAAGTTTCCCCATTTGATGGAGGAATTTGATGAAATGAGAACCATTAATTTCTAAAGGGGGATATTGTTCCACGTGGGTACTTGCGGCCACCCACCTATTCCACTCATTTAGAATGGTTCCACATCTTTACCATAGTTTTTCAAATCCAAAAAATTTGACATGTTTTTTTGTTAGTTCCCTTATGATTTTCGTAGTTGACATAGGCCACACAATCAAAGAATATGTGGCTTTCCAAACTCAAAGATCATGGATTAATCTTTGTAACCATACAAGAAATTCTTTAAATGGAGTTTGTATGTAAACTTTGAGCCCCTAAGAAGTTGATGTATCAACTAGCCTCCTTAAGGCCCACATTCCTTTTTCCACATCATTTTATAGAATTAAGGTTTTGTATCTTTAGATTTTTTCCATCCTAAGGAATCATAATTCATGTTAAAGGGAAATTTTTATCTCTTGTAATATCTTCTTCTAAATAAGCATAGCCAACACATCTCTCTTAAAAAATAATCTACCACCATTCTAGATATTTTATAGTGCTTTTCATTTTATAGTATTTTCTTATTCATTCATTAATAAAATTTTGGTTACTATATTATTTTACTCTCTCCAATATCTCTATGTTTCTTTTTTTAAATTTTTCCTTCATTATATTCCCTACACAATCTAGATTATAAAAGTAAACATTGACATAAATAGAAAACAATTATGTATCCTTATGTCTTAGTAAATGCTTTCAATACTAAATTATTTGCTTAAACATATCTGAACAAAACAAGAAGTGGATTAGATTTAATAGCATTTGCATAACTTTTTCTAATCACTTTTATTATTTCATTATTATAATTTAGTATTACACACATTCACATGAAAGGCATATGCATAAGTGCTACCTAATTTTTTTGCACAATTGTTACAGTTCATAGTGTATTGTAATACATAAGCATACGAAAAATAATCGTGTGGACACAAACATTATGATAATTTGTACTGGGATGAATGATACTTTATATTAGGATGAATGATACATTGTAAACTTTAAGAATGATACATTGTAAACTTTAAGAGCAAAGAAATTGGTAAATAATTCTTTCAAAATTTTACTAAAAACTATAAATTACAATATCTCTATTGATAACAATGATGTAATATAAATCTTTATTTGGAATTGGTTAACATTGTGAAAATCAATCGCTGAAAATATAGATACAACTTTGTTACAATAGCTTTATTATTATGTGTAACGCTCAAAGACTCAAATAAAAAATTGTACAATTAAAGTATGATTTAATTTAGAAATCCTTACATTATTAGCATAACCAAAACACCATAACCAAAATACCATAATAATACACCATAAATGAGATGTGATTTTTTAATAAATTTTAATTATAACAATTTTAAATTATTAGCATAACCAAAACAATAACAATAATACAAAATAATTGCGATATGATTTTTTAATAAATTTTAAATATAATCATTTTAAATTATTATTGTAAATTTGTATTATAGATATGTTGTTATGCTGTCATATGACTTAATGTTTATGTTTAGATGTAGATTTAAAAAATAAATATAACTAA
>JZKD02S1642130.1:740019-755541 GCA_000966675.3 Picea glauca
TTTGGTGCTTCATCTCCTAGGGTTAGGTTTTTTGGATGTCTAGGGTTTTTGACATTCCTGTTTATTCTAAAAAGGCCTTCAGAGCCTCATTGTAATGATCTTCTTGTGAATGAGCGCAACTGTCACATCTCTTCTCATAGATAAGTCGCCATCATTCTAGCAAGCTTGTTTCCGCTACATTTTATAGTTTTAACTTATTTCCTTATTGAATAGAAACCAATTTTATTGTATATTTGTTATTTTGTGTTAAACATCTTTTGATAATATCTGTATTCATTTCGTTCTTCAAATATATTCCAGATCAAATCTACTCTCACACAAACAATCTATCTACTCTCGTACAACATATTACATCTTTTTCATATTCACGGCCCTCCTTGAGGGAGTTAAACCCACACTAGCTATGATACAAATTTATAAATTGGGAGAGTAGCCATATCTTCACACACACACACACACACACACATAAAACTATTCTCATATATTATAAATAAAAAACACACACTTAGACATAAAATAGTTATTCAAATCTAACTATTTTCTAATTTAGGTGGTATAATTGAAAGAATATCTTAACAAATAATAACTCAATCTTATTATATTAATGGAAGCATCATCTCCAACACTTATTGGTAAAATTGTAATTTTTCATTATTTAAATTGTAAGTTTTGAAAACATCCATAAAAGATTCATGGTTTGAAAAACCTGGATCTTAATTAAAATATACATTTCCAATAATTCCAATAATTGTTAAAAAATTTAACCAAATTCTAAATAAAACGAATAGAAAAACATTAAAAAATTTTGAAAAAGTTAAAAATATATATAAACTTAACATTGAGACTTGGGGCAAAGTCTACCCTAGAAAAACATAAAAAAATATTCAAAAACTTAAAAAAAAATTTATAAACTTAAGGTTTAAGCAAAGTCTAACCTTCGTAGAGCTTTCCTCGTTAAGACAAAGTCCACGAAATTAATATATGCATTTTAATTTTTGCTATTTAATGGATTTTATGCGTTGAATATATATTACTTTGTTAAGTTGACCTAAAATTTCGGCATGATTTACATAGTTTTACTTTACTGTTGGATTTTAATTTTATTTTTTTAAATATTGAAACTCATTTATTTGTTCTTCCATTGGCTCATGAACTTGGACTGTTATTCTAAAGCCGACGGTGGTCTTCTCGGTATTGAGAACGGCCTTCTCCGTATTGAGGATGACCTTGGGGTAGTTTTTTAATGTCATATTTATCTACATTGCCTTCTCCGTATTGAGGACGTCCTTCCAGGGATTGCAGTGCAACTAGCACTCAGCTACTAACTGGGTGAGGAACTACTGCTACTGGTGCTTAATAAACCACTGAACCCTATGAAGTCACATTATTTTACAAGATGCTTATTTAGAGTTAAGATACATCTAATCTACATCCAGATTTTGCTTCAAAATTTTATAATTTTTTTTATAAATTTCTTTTTAATGCGGCATGTATGTTTTTTTTTTCTGGTGCAGGTATGCCGTAGGCAAATCTTGTATAATTTATGAGGTGAGACTAGTCCATGGTTCTTCTGCTTCATAGATATTGACTTTTCAACCTTCTTTAAAAATATAGTGGAATGAGCGTATGTTTTTTTTGAATGTAGATTTATTGACTTTTCAACCTTCCTAAATTGATCGTAAAAACAAGTTGCATGAAGATGAAAACAATATATGATGTGTTATATAAAGTAGTGATTAAAAAACTTTGTAAACTAAATTGTGTAATCTGTATATTTGATATTCAATATTGTTGAGTGGTAATAACACAGACCTTGCATTTATAATAGGATTGGAGTAAAATAACTACTGCCTAGTTTCTACTTTTTAGGCATTCCATAGATATCTAGATTATTTTTGAACTCTATATGTAAAACTAAATTTGCTAAGTGTTGAGTTTGTTAATTACGTTTTTTTTCCTAAACACAACAATTGTGTGTTTATTTAAATTTGAGTGTTTTTTTAAATTTGTGTGTTTATTTAAATTCGAGTGTTTCTTTTAATCTATAGCTTATTGTCTTATAGTTACAGTTGGTGTTTACATAATTGTGTTGTAGTGAGTTTTTATGTAAACAAAGTGTTGTGTTGTTTTTCTGCATAATTTATAGCTATTTTATTTTTAAGTTACATAGTGTGCTCACAAATGTTGATGTTGTAGTGTTTTTTGTTATGCTATTTTAATTTACTTTATAAAAAATAGAGTATAACAAAGTATTCATTTCATCTATGTGGTGAAATCTTATGTTGTTAGAATTTTTATATATATGTTTTATAGATTTATGGGTGTGATTCTTTAAGCAATCATCTAAATTTTTTTGTTCATTTCTTTCAATTGGTATCATAGTAGGTTGATTACAACATTTTTATTTTTGGAGAAGTAGAAATGATCCGTAGGTTGATTACAACATTTTTATTTTTGGAGAAGTAGAAATGATCCGTAGGTTGATTACAACATTTTTATTTTTGGAGAAGGAGAAATGATCCGAAATTCAAATGCAGTACAGTATCGGATTTCTCTTTTCAGTGGGGAAAACTATGAGTACTTGTGTGTGAAGATGAGAACTTTGTTTATCTCACAAGATTTAAGGGATTCTTGTTTCTGTAGGATACACAGAGTCAGTTGATCAGGTTGCCTACAATGCACTCTCAGTTGATCAAAATACAAAGTTGAAGGAGAACAGACAAAATGATGAAAAACCTATGTTCATCCTTCAAGTTGGAGTTGACATCACAGTATCTTCAAAGATTGCATAATGTAGTAAGTCCCATGATGCTTGGGAAACCTTGGAGAAGGCATACAAGGGATCCGTAAATGTAAAAGTTGTCAAACTGCAAATGTTGAGAAGAGATTTTGAATCTCTTACTATGAAATTAAATAGAGGAGGTAGAGGTCATGGAAGAGTCAGAGGAAGAGGAGGTTGTGGTAGAGAAAGACACAACAACCCTGGGAGAGGTATCTTTCATTGCAATTATTGTAATAAAGATGGTCACCTTGAAAGTTATTGTTTTAAGAAGAAAAGAGACACCTCTCAAGCAAATTTTAGTAAAGACAAAGGTGAGAACTCTCAAACTTTGTTTCTCACATGTAACAATTTTAACGCCAAAGATGATTTTGTATGGTATTTAGATAGTGGCTGCTCAAATCACATGACATGAAACAAAAATCTATTTGTAAAGTTAGATGAGAGTGTGAAGGGGAAAGTAAATCTTGGCAATGATAATGAGGCAGAAGTAATGGGAAAATGCACTCTTTTCATAAAAGTCAATAATGGAAGTATTATGTATATGCATGATACTTTGTTTGTTCTAATTTTAATTAATAAATTGATTAGCATAGTGCATCTAAATTCTAAAAACTACAAGAATGTTTTTGAAGGAAATTTTTGTAAGTTTTTTAACAACAATGGCCTTGTCGCCAAATTTCCTATGATAGATAATAGTATTTTTTTGTTAAGTATGGAATCAAGTGTAGCTTGCTTGAAGGCCTCGATTGATGAGTCTTGGTTATGGCACAAGAGGTTTAGGCACCTTAATTTTGGATCTATTTCCTTCATGCAAAAGAATAATTTGGTAAGAGGTTTTCCTTCATTCATAGAGCCAAAAAATAAGATATGTGAAGGTTGTGCAATAGGGAAGAAACATCAAGATAAATTTCCTCATTATCAGTTTAGAGCATTTAACCTTTGGCCTTAGTACATGCAAATATTTGTGGAACCATGTAGACTTTGTCTCTTGGAAAGAATGTGTATTCACTTTTCTTTGTAGATGATTTTTCAAGGATGTATTTGGTCTATTTCTTAAGTGAGATGTATCAATCTTTTAGTTTCTTTCAAAAATTTAAAGCACTTGTTGAGAACAAATCACGATATTATTTAAAAAAATTGAGAACTGATCGAGGTGGAGAATTCACCTCCAATGAATTCAAAGAATTTTGCAACTTACATGGCATCAAGGAGTTAATTGGTGCATATACTCAACAAAATGTAGCGAAGAAGAAAAAAATAACAATTGTAGAGATGGCCAGATGTATGTTGAAAGAAATGTGTTTGTCAAACATGTATGGGGCATATGCAGTCCATACAACTACATATATCCTCAATAGAAATCGTACAAAGATGGTAAAAAATTCTACTCCTTATGAAGCTTGGTTTTGTACAAAGTCAATTATTTCTCATCTGAAAATTTTTGGGTCTACATGCCAACAAAGACAGAAATTAGATGGAAAACCAGTGAATGTGTTTTCATTGGATATTTAGAAAAAATCAAGGCTTATAGGTGTTATGATCCACTTACTAATGATATTTATGTTAGTAGAGATGTGATCTTTGATGAAGGGGAAGTTTATCTCAAGAATCAAGGAGAAGAGAAAGTGATTACTCTAGATATTGAAAATTTAATTTTTGATAACAATGATCAATCATTGTAGCCCTCTACTGTAAGAAATCTAGGATCACCTTCAAAGAGTTATCCATAAAAGGTATATTCACCTTCTCCAATAACAAGATCTCATGTTGATACACAAACAACACCTCCATCTAGTCCTCCTAGAAAAACAAGAAATTTGAAGAAAATATATGAGACATATAGGTATGCTGGTGATAATTTTGCTCTTTTTTCTTATGCCCGTGTTGAACCTTTTAATTTTAAAGAATATTGAACTAATAAGTTATAGGTTCAAGACATGGAGGATGATATGTCATGGATTGAAAAAAATCATACATGAGAGCTAGTTGATCTTCCTCATGGAAAATCCACTATTGGAGTAAAATGGTTTTACAAGCTAAAATTTAATATGGATGGAAGTATTTCAAAGTATAAGGCACATTTGGTTTCAAAACTATATGTGCAACAAGAAGGAATTGACTATAAGGAAACGTTTCTTCTTGAAACTGTAAAAAACTTTATTTCCTTTGCATCTTAGTTAAAATTAACAATTTATTAGATGGATGTTAAATCCTCTTTCTTAAATGGATATTTGAATGAAGAAGTTTATGTTGAATAACCTCAAGGTTTCATTGCTAAAGGTAAAGAAGATAATGTTTATAGGATTAAAAAATCTTTTTATAGTCTTAAACAAGCCCCTAGAGCTTGATACTCTAGAATTAATAACTATCTTCATGATTATGGCTTTGCTAAATGTCCTTCTGAGAGTACCATGTGCAAAAAGGTTGAGGGGTCAAATTTCATCATTTTTTTTCCTATATGTAGATGAATTAATATTTATGAGAACCTCATTCTCACATGTGAAGGCGTTCAAAGAGGTAATGAAATCTGAATATGCGATGTCTAATTTAGGAGAAATGTAATATTTTTGGGGTATGAGATTCAAACAAACAACTATATTTATATCCATTGGTGAATCCAAATATGTTGAAGACTTGTTAAAAAGGTTTAACATGCAAGGTTATAAACCTGTGAGAACTCCCTTAGTTGTTGGGAGTAAATTGATTAAGGAAGATGAAACTCCACTTTGTAATGCCACTCTTTATAGATATTTGATTGGTAGTCTTATGTACTTGACAACCACTAGACCAGAAATTATTCTTGTTGTGAGTCTGGTTACTATATTTATGCATCAACCTCATGAGTCTCATTGGTGGGCAACCAAAAAAATACTCAGATATGTAAGTGGTACCAAATTTTTTGGATTGTTTTATAATGCCACTAATGATTCCGATGTTGTAGCATACATAGATGCATATTGGGCAGGTAGCTTGGATGATCGAAAGAGTACTTTTGGATATGTTTTTCTCTTTGGAGGAAATCTTATTTCTTGGAGTAGCAAAAAACAACCCATTGTTTCTCTCTCTACAACTGAAGCAAAGTATATTGCATCATCATCAACAAGTACACAAGCTATCTGGATGGAAAGATTCTTTGAAGACTTGGGAATGAAATTCAATATGTCCATCAAATTCTATTGTGACAATCAAAGCACAATCTCCATGACAAAGTGTTAGAAAAATAGGTGTGCTCGTTTCACCATAGATAATATAGAAATATTGTCACCCAACCATAGGCACAAAGGCCACCCCCGAGCACCTTAACCTTGAAAAACAAAATAATTATGGAAGCAATCTAATATCCAACCAAGGTAGCACACCTTTCTCCAAGGCTAGCGCACCAAGAAAGAATAACAAAGACCAAACAAAGATTCCAAACCATAACCAAAAGACCAAGTCACCATTGATGCAGTTGCAATTGTCCTCCAGTCATGCACACTTCTTGTCCTTATGCAGTTGTGAGTGAGTGAGTGACAAATGAGCTCTAGCGCCCTCTATTTATATTGTTCTATCTCACTTGACTAGTCCGAATTCTCTTTCTGGAGGCTAATAAATCAATATTAAATATTCTCTTGAGTCGACTTGTCTTCTAGGGTTATTATCCAATGTTTTGGGGTTTCTCTTGCTTCCCGAAATATTCTATTCTTGTCAAAGGTTACACGTGGAGGTAAATACCTCTCGTAGCTACCATAATATCAACACTCCATCCTAGATAGGGAGGTATTAAAGGAAATGGTCTTGAGCACAAACATACCATTAAACCAGTAGCATCATCATAGCCGCACACGCTATGTCTTGATCAAATCACGAGAACCATCATCACTATCCAACTAGATAGTCTCCATGGAAATTGGAACAATGACATACAATAGAACACAATTGTGTCTATTCATAGTAGTATACAACTACTATCTAGTGGTACACAACCACTCTCAATAAGACATTGCTACTAAACAATGACACACAATCACTACCAGTGGATCACATCCACCATAGTAGCATACAACTATTGTACATAGACATACAATCTCTATAAAAATCATATTATCTGATATCAATCTATATAAACAATATCATGATACAAATTGAGTCATCTAGTCCATTCTTCCACTCATATCTGTGAGATATGGAAGAACATTTGCCATTGGAAAGTGAAGCATCAATCATGGGCTATATGGACTATTCTTCTCAAGCATAGAAGAATAATTGTCCATGATTTTTGAACCTGGACTATTCACCTAATTGGGTCATTCCTCCGACATTAATCACAGTGCAACCTAGAGAGAATGAGTCTTCCCTAGGGAATGACCATCCCTTATTGATGAACCTGGACCATTCACCTAAATGGGTCATTCCTCTAGCACTAATCATAATGCAACCTGGAGAGAATGAGTCTACCCCAGGGAATGACTGTCTGGACCATTTCCTAAGGAAATTGTTTTCTTGCACCAACCTCCAAAATGGACCATTCTCCGAAACTGCTCACAACTGTGAACTTCGAAAGAATGAATTCTTGATGATGTGGACCATTCTACTTGACCACTACTCAGACTGACTGTCAAGAAGAATGATTTTCCTAAACCAATCCCCCATACTAGTCACAAAGGGAATCATTTTCTATGGTACATCAACAATCTATCGGACCATTTTCATTATGAAAATGATTGTCCGATCTGGACCATTTTCCTAACTGGAAAATGACCGTCCTTCAAAAATTCGAACCACTTTACGAACTGGAAATGAAATTCCCAACTTGGACCATTTTTCGAACTAGATAATGATTGTCCATAAATCAATAACATATAAGTGCTCTCTCCCAACCTGGGAGAAATCACTTCCTTTTTTAATAAGGAAGTCATCTCCACAAGCCCCAACTTATCCCTTAAGTACGCAAACTTTTCATCTTGGACAAATCATTTACCAAAAATCTGTTATCTACTCATCGGTGGAGATTTACTGGAGAACCACTTCTCACATATGTACTTTATCACAGAGAAAATAATGCTTGATCTCAATGTGCTTCGACCTATCATGGAACACCGGGTTCTCTGAAATCTTGACACATCTTTGATTATCACAATATATCACGGTTGAATCCAACACCTGATCAGATAGTCCATAAACCAACTTACGGAGCCATCCTTCTTCCGTACAAGTATCACACGCTACAATATACTTTTCTACTGTAGTGATGAGTGCAACAGACTTCTATTTCCTGCTAGCCCATGATATCGTGGAAAAGATCAAACTGAAACATATCCAAGAAGCACTTCTTCTGCTATCTTCACTGTTTTCCTAATATGAATCGATAAATCCATGCAGTGGTATAACATAACTCAAACGTCTCACGAAAAAATTTCAAGGCATGCTTTACAATTTTTCAATTCTCATGGCTAGGTTCCACCTGGAACTATTTTCACTGCAAAGCAAATATCCGGCTAAGTATTCTCCAAATACATTAATGATCCATTCAATTGTCGATACAAGGACAAGTCTATTGGATTAGAGTCTCTCAACTTCTTCATATCTATCATCATGGGAGTTTTCTATGGATTTGCAATCCATCATCCCGGACTATTGAGGAACCATTCTGATACACTTTCTCTATCATAGGAAGTTTTCACCACACTTTTGTTGTACATGAGATGCTCTGCATTAAGTTACTTGAATCCATACGAGGTCTTCTTCCATATGCATACATGGGTCTCTTTTTGGTATACCTCAAAAACTTGAGATTGTTTTACATAAGATTCTTCCTCAATTTCTCTATTGGGAAGAATATTCTTTTACATCCAACTGATGTAAACTTCAATCCATGGATACTGCAAGAGATATAATAGCTCAAATATAGGTATATCTAGTTTATTGGAACAAGTTGTCATCATAGTCTTCTCCCTCCTTCTAAGAGATCCTATAGTTTTGAATCTCACCTTGTATCTATCACTGCTTCCATTCATAATTCTTTTTCACAATTTATTACATACATTATTCTTCATCACAACTTCCATTCCTTCTTCTTGATTGCTTCTAGTGGGTTCAAACCATGTTGGTAGTCTTATGATTATCGATATAATAACTGGTTGTTCTTTCTTTTATTTCTTTCTTGGAATCTTCATGTTCTGCCTCATGTTCCTCTTTAACTTTGGGGTCCATGGAGTCTTCTATAGATTTCATGCGCTTCCTTCCTAAAGATTCCAACTTCTTCATTTCATCATAGGAACATAGATGTAGATGGAAAACCAAGGATACTTAGGGATTCTTTTCGAAGAAGACTTCTTCTAGAGTCAAACTGAACATGTGTTGCTTATCATGGTTGCTACTTCCGATGGGGAACATGGACATATACTTTATAATCTTCATGGATTATTTAATGGATCATATCAATTAGGATTAGCTCCCTCCTAATCTTGGCTTCATGAATGAATGCATTCTCTTCTTTTGGAATTATGCAATCAGCTCCCTCCATCTAAGAGAGTCCATGCTTTTGTCTGCATCCTTATTGCTTTCTACAAAGTGTCACAAGTTTTATTCTAGTTTCCTCTTGATTACTGACTTATTTTTGGTATGACTCCTTTTGGTTCTCTTCAAGTTTGATTATGATTTCAGCCTATCTGGTAGTTGTTACTTATACAATAGATTCCTCAGGAATTTGTCACCAAATATTGTCAACGTACTTCATATTTTTCATGTACATTACTTGACTTGTAGTTATCATAATGATAATCCTTATCTTGTTATTCTTCCATAGGTATTGTTTCACTTGACCATCTTATCCTCTAATAAATAGATACGCATGATATGTACAGGAAATATATAAACATGGTATGTACAAGAACTATGTTACAAAAGAATATTGTTACCTTGACTAGAAGAAGAAGTCTGCTTCATCCTGCTTGACTTTATTTGAGGATTCCCTTTCTTCGACCACTATTGCTTCATGTGTTTCCTTCCTTTTATTTAACTTAGGAAAGTGGTTCCTATAGTGACCATATTTTAGAGAGTTGAAGCATTGTATTTTTGACATATCCTTTTCTTGATTTGGTTTCTTCCTTGAACCAAACTTCTTCTTATTCCTAAATTTCTTGAACTTTGTTGTGTATGCTTGATCATCATCTTTATTTTGGGATTTCTATTTTGCGCAAATCCTTAATTCTTCTTGTGCACAACAAGTCCAAATCTCTTCAAATGTGGGATACTCTGTTCTTGTGTTCATGCTTGCGGAAAATGCATCCCATGTCTTGGAAAGACCATTAAGTACGATATTCACTAGTTCCTTTTCTAAAATGATTTCCTCAATAGCTTGTAGTTGATCTCTTAGCTGAGATATTTTTACAAAGTATGATGTTATGTTTTCATCATCATTCATTTTCATGTCACAGAGCTCATTATTCAGACTCATCACTTGTCCAATATTTCTGACTGAGAAGAGGTTAGTTAGGGCATTGTACATATTCTTAAATGAGTCAAGATGAGATATGTAGGGTATAAAGTGCTCATTTACAGAGTCCACTATGATACTCATAGCGTTGATTTCATTGTCCTTGAACTTCCCCATAACTGCAACATTCTGAGGTTCCTTCTCTTTTCCTTCTTCAAACTGTGGTTCCATGATCTTTCCTTTCACGATATCCACCACTTTATTCTTGGAAAGGATGAGGTCAATCCTTTTCTTCCATGCTCTGAAGTTAGAATCCCCTTATAACTTGTTTTCTGACTTCATAGAGTAAGTCATGACTGCCTTGACTTGGTCAACCTTTAACTTTGACCAAAAACTCAAACTTGGCACCTTGGCTTGCTGAGAGTACTAGGAGGTGCGCTAGGCTAGGGAGCACTAGAATATCCAAGAATTAGGTCAAGCTCTTCACTTAAGGTGCCTCAACAAGAGGGTTATGGTTTCATTGTTGTAGCAAAACTTTAACTCCAACTACAACTGCAACTAAGCAAATCCTCCCAATCTATCTTCCAACACTTAGACTTTTCGAAGATAGTGTGGGCCCATACCCTATTAGAAAAATAGGTGTGCCCGTTTCACCATAGAAAATATAGAAATATTGTCACCCAACCATAGGCACAAAGGCCACCCCCGAGCACCTTAACCTTGAAAAACAAAATAATTCTGGAAGCAATCTAATACCCAAACAATGTAGCGCACCTTTCTCCAAGGCTAGCGCACCAAGAAAGAATAACCAAAGACCAAGAAGAAAGTCCAAACCATAACCAAGAGACCAAGTCACCACTGCTACAACTACAACTGTCCTCCAGTCATGCACACTTCTTGTCCTTATGCAATTGTGAGTGATTGAGTGACAAATGATCTCTAGCGCCCTATATTTATACTTCTCTATCTCTCTTGATGTTACGAGGAAAATCCCTCTATGGCATGGGGTAAACCAAAAAAGACTAAAATGACTACAGAAATCAACTCTAATCTCAAGTATGTTATATAAACAAATATGCTAACAAGACAAGATAAAGAGCCTACCTCATCTAGACGTTCGATGAAGTCCATTGTTGAGCACTTGACTCAAAGAAATGCACCTGCAACTTGTCCTCAACAGCCAAGATACACAAGCATATGGTGATAATATATAAATTTAGCACATATAATAGAATAATCCATCAATATTCATAAAAAATATGCCCATGGAATAACAATTAAAATATTTGCAAGACATTAATTGGATGAGAAAAGAGTATTTTTATTAAAATTTAATCAACATAAGTGTATGAATAACAAACTTCCGTGTCAGCATGTTTGGAACTAAGAAACTAAGTCCCTTCTAGTTGGGCCTCCACCATTCCAATCCTCCACCAAAGACAGAATCATATAAGAGAGACAATGAGGTTCTACATCAAATAGGGAAGAGCTTGGGGGTTGAACACTATGTTCAAACTTAAAAGGACAAAGGGATGCAGACTCGATATGAAGTGAATAATTTCTCTATAGTAACTTTGCTCTCAAAGTTGAATTCTTCTCCTCTTTTTCACAGCTTGGATATGGCTCATTTATAGCCTTCAAATGGAACCAAAGGGCCGAGTCAGAATATTTCCAATATATTGAAGGTCAAGGATCATGGAAACCCGACACCATTTTTTAATTTTGAGCACAAAACCCTATGTACGTGGGCTGTAATGGTGCAAAATGTGTATACACATGTTGTATAGTTGTTAGGACACTTATATGTGGAAAAATATGTTTTTTAGCTCTGGGATTTGCAAAAAGGGACTTCAAGTATACATAGGGAAATAGAAAATGCCCTCTGAGAAATTTTGCATGGGGTGATGCAAATATTGCTATAACACTTGACTGGGCGGAATTCTCTTTCTGAAGGCCAATAACTCAATATTAAATATTCTCTTGAGACAACTTATCTTCTAGGTTTATTATCCAATGTTTTAGGGTTTCTCTTGCTTCCTAGAATATTGTATTATTGTCAATGGTTACACGTGGAGGTTAATACCTCCCACAACTACCATAATATCAACACAACGAATCATGTATTCCACATGTAGAGAAAACATATTGATATTTTACATCTTTTCATTCGAGGTATTGTACAACAATAATTCATTTCTTTCAAATTTTTTTCAATCTGAAGATCAACTCATAAACGTTTTTACTAAGGCTCTTCCAAAGGATAAATTAGAAAATCTTAGACCGTTGTTGGGAATTAAAAAACTTGACATCAAGGGGAGATTGGAATAATTGATACCTAGTTTTTAGGCATTAGATGTGCTATACTTGTTAAATGTGGAATCAACAAATATTCAATTAAGCTAATGAGGAAGAATAAACAAGAACAATAGCATTCACATACACACAAATATGACAAAGATATTTACGTGGTAAAACCCTTCTTGTAAGGGAAACCTCCATGGAGCAATGATAATCGGTCTTTGATTATTATTCAAGGGAGATTAATACAACATCCATCAAGTCCAGGCTTCCAATGGTTCATACAACCATTCGAACTCTCACTCAAATCCACTATTTCCTCTCTCTCTTATGCCTCTATGGGATTACATCAATATAGAACAAACTTCATTTAGTTACAAAAATGTTTATCCAAATTAGTGCGTACATAGAAAATTAGTAGATTTGGTTGACCAAACCACTACAAAATAGGATCCATGAAATCTTCCCATATCCACAAAATTCAGGAAATTAGTTGGCATATTCAAAAATCTCCACCTTGACAACAATTTACCTGATTTATCATGCCCAATTTATTCATCACCTCTTCTTCAAGCCAAGAGAAGACAAGCACCATCGTAACTTCTCTAAAAGTACTGGTTTTGTGAACATGTATGCGCAGTTATCTTTTGTATGAAAGTTTTCAAGGGAAACTCCACCTTCATCGATGAGCTGTCTTACAAAATGGTACTTAATAGGAAACTGTTTAGTTTTACTGTGGAAGGATGGATTCTTAGCCAAGTGAATAACACTTTGACTATCAAAAAGTATCTTTACTTTATCATGCATCCTTCCAAACTCACCAAACAAACCTTTTAACCAAACCGCCTCTTTGCAAGCATGTGAAGCAATTATGTATTTTGCTTCTATAGTGGATAAAGAAGCAATGTTCTATAGCTTTGACATCCAACTAATAACTCCACCTGCAAGAGTAAAGACATATCCTGAAGTTAACCTCATCTTTTCGAAATCACTTGCAAAATGAAAACCAACATATCCACAGACTAACTCATAACCACCGTTATAGGTGATACAGTAATCACTTGTGCCCCTCAAATACCAAAGCACCCATTTCACTGCATCCCAGTGTTGTTTACCTAGATTTTCCATATATTTGCTAACAACCCCAACTACATGTGAAATGTTTGGTCTTGTACTCACCATCGCATACATTAAACTTCCTATTGCATTAGCATATGGTATTCGAGACATATATTCATTTTCTTCTTCAATACTAGGACATAAACTTGAAGAAAGCTTAAAATGGGAAGTGAAAGGGATTGAAATTGGTTTCACATTGTTCATACCAAACCTCAAAATTATCTTCTTGACATACTTATGTGATGCAACTGTCATAAAACAATAGATATAATAAAAACTCAAAATACATATTTCCCAGTCTGTGATGCAACCCTTCCTTGATTTCTGCTGTCACCTCTTGATTTTCCTGAATTTTCCTTTGGCTGTGCAGATCCCTTAGGCCTAATCTCCCTGATCATGTGGGAACAATTATCCCTCAAATGCATCCGGGAAGACATGGATTTGTCAGAGTCATTGGAGGGTGAGGAAGCGATAGTTGTGGATTTTCCTTTATCAAGTGCATGGTGGGCTTCAGTCTTCAATATCTTTCTATCATGGGAGGATTGCATTAGCAAGTGGTTAGGGGCATCTTGGACAATGGGGTTCAAAGTCGAAGGAGCAAGAAAAGACAAGTTGGGCCAGCCACAATGTTGGGATACTGTCGGGTGGAAAATCTCCTGCCATCCATCATTTGCATGGACCTCGGGTTGACATGAGGAGGTACAGGGATATCAGGGGCTTGCAGGGCTTGGAAAGGAGGCCATTCAAGCCTAGGTTGGACTATTCCCTTCCCAGTCCAATTAAATAATTTTGCATGAAACAATTGGCCAAGCTCTTCTGAATCAACGTCAAAATGTATGATGTGTTAGAATATGAAGGATTGTGCTTGTTTTACCATTGAAAATACCCTTGTCACCCAACCATAGGCCGAAGCCACCCTCCGAGCACCTTGACCTTGACAGAGAAAAGAATCCTGGTAGAAATACAATAGCCAAGAGAGGCTAATGCACCAAGCAAGAAGTAACCAAGATGATCAGATAGTCTCACCCAAAACTAGTGCAACACCTTCCCCAGGACTTGCGCACAAAACTGTTGGACTCCAGTGCGCAGAAACTGCTCTCTGCAATTCTGAAAAGTGTGTCAAATGAGAGACTGGTGCCCTATATTTATAGTGATTCTAGAAGACTTACTGGGGACAACTTCTCCTTCTGGGTACTAATTAATTCATATTAATCATATATTGTCATTCAACATCTTGTCTAGGGTTTCCTTCATATATTTTCTTCCTTCCGGAACATTATAATCTTGTCAAAGGTCACAATAGAGGTTCATACCTCCCGAAGATACCTTAATATCAACACTCCCTCCTAGATAGGGAGGTATGGTCTTGATCACAACAGACCATTCAACTGGTAGCATCACGAGCACCGTCATTATTATCCAACTGAATAATTCTCCATGACAAATGGCACAAGACCAATTGATAGAACATAACTGTGTTTTATCCATGGTAGTACATAACTACACTCTAGTGGTTTAGTACCACACCAGGTAGCATACAAGTACTTGATCAGTGACGTATAGTCATAAACATTGGAACATATCCACCATAGTATCATAATTCTACTATCTGGAGACAATCAGTCTCCATAACAATCATCTGATGTCAACCTACACACAAAAAATATTGTTAAAGATAAATTGAATCATCTGGGCCAATCTTTCACTCACGTCTATGAGATATGAAAGAATATATTCCCTTAGAGTATAACAATGAGATATCTGGACTATTCTTCTCAAGCAAGGAAGAATAATTGTCCTGTCTTCTGAACCTAGACCACTCCCCACCCTAGGCCATTCTTCCTACACTAATCAAAGTGCACCCTGGAGAGAATGTATAAACCCTAAGGAATGCTTATCCCTGATT
>JZKD02S1642130.1:760862-775050 GCA_000966675.3 Picea glauca
TATATATATATATGCAGAAACCAAATAACCAAGATCAAACTGCAACCCGTATTGATATTCAAATATACAACCAACAACCATCGTTTAGACACAAGCTATGCATAGGGTAACTTGCCCAGGCAATGCAATTCTGCCACTGTAAAAAAAACAGTTCAGTATGGCTTAAAGCGTTGGGCCATCTAACCGACATGACAAATCCTCGATAACATGCCCTTCATAACAAATGATCAATAAACATGATTAAAACTCTGTGAAACCGAAGCTATCCATACTATAAATAGTGCGGAGCCACCCAAAAAAACACGATGCAATATTTCCATTTTACCGAACCAAACACACAGTCACGACAATAGCTCAATTTGTTGTTGGGTCATCAACCCAACATAGTATTACTTCGATTTATCCCAACTGTGATCAACTATGCTGTGGAATTTTAGTCTTAAACAATCAAACAATCATAAGGATATAGTTCCCAAAGTCATCTGGTTCAATAATCGTCCGACCCTAAGAGAAAACCACAGTTACCATGACCATTATTTATTTTTCAAACACACAACGTGATATGAGAAACGTCAAGCATTTTCACCAATGTTAGCTAAACATTCAAATAATCATCAGTGAAAAAACCAGTGACTGTGTATCTACCAAAAAACTCATCACTGTCTTAAAAAATCAACAACCTAACAAGATGTAGAAATGACGCATACCCACACATCTAATCGAATTGGGGCAGAGGCCCTTTCCATTAACAACACTGAGTTATTGACATAAGGAGAGTAACTATGTGCTTTGAAAGTGCAATTGGTAATGTAGGGATTACCACTATTATAACCGAGCCAATGATTATATACCAACCAACACGACTGTCATACGACCAATTGGGCGAGCTTGTTCCCAAAATCGTCGACAATTATACAACCATCCAACAAAAACTGAGTTGTAAAACAACAGGCCAGGCTGGTCTTCTTAAAAAATTTCCAGACTAGAGGGCCAAGGTTGTTCCATAGTCAACACAGGGAGAGAAGAGCCACTCTTTGTAATGGAAAAACCTTCAAGGCCACAGTGCATACAGGATGAACCACGACTTATTCGTGGTCAGGCACAAATCCATGACAGGGGCCATAACTGAAAGGTAGGGCTCTAGGTTGGCTTTGCAAAGGTTATTTAAGGCACGCAGGGTATAACCCTCATTCTCTTCGGTCAACAATCACAACACATAAGTGAAGATACAGCCGAGGAAGAACAATAACTTCATTTTGTGACCCCTGGTGGTGCAATCAACCAATGCCGAAGTAAACAAAACATAGTGACGCAGAAAACCTATGACCTTTAAACCCATGAAAGATAGAGACTGTATTTAGTGACAGTGCGGGAAGATATCTATCCACCCAATACTAAACAAAAACCCTCCAACCAAACAACAATCATAACAAAGAGTTATCACCCAGGAAGACCAATAACCTCGACGAACTCAAAATTGTTACAGGAAGAACCATCCACTCTTCATTCCAAGAACCCAAATTTCACACAATTGCAACACTTAGGAAAACACAAACCCATACACCTGAGCCAATAATTATTTCATAACCAGAGCAGAATCACGAATGGCCAAAACAGACATACCTGTAGTCGAATTCCTTAAAATGAGAGTTGGTCGAGTGGTTCTTCCCTGCTAAAATTTCGGATCATAACCACATCAACAAGATCAAATAATAGCCCGATTAGGGTGGCAGAGAATAGGAGGGGTAAAGGTGACATGTAGTAAATGCACATTGCCTCCACCCACAACTCATTTACTCATCAGTACATTCCAACCAGCTTCCAATTAATGCCATTAATTTAACTCTGCATTGGAATATTCATAGGTTACTTTCCAAATGCACTTTCCATATCATATATCCAATTTCTTAATATATAACTCAAACAAAATCACATAACCATTAATGTTCACCACCTTTTCAAATGATCCATCGAGGTTCAATCTATCCAAATATACCATATGTGGATCGACCACATAATTCAATTAACTATTGCATAACCATTAGCACTATCACCTTGCCAAGTGCACCACCAACATTTCACACCATATGCATATTAAACATGTAATTCAATCACAATTTCATAACCATTTACTTGCTAGCTAGGGCTTAACAATAATCATCAAGTATTTTCATGCATGTAGTATAATTAGGATAGCTTTAAAATCTTCCCCTTGCAATTGTTTCTCATTTCCTTTAAGTCTTTCACATGTGATATTGCAGAACTAGGTCCCCTTCCCTTGCATTTGTTCTAGTATTTTTCCTCTCTCAAAACTGCCCTTCATGTAATTTTACTAGCATGTTTTTTATGTAGGTGCGATAAGAACAGACAACAATGACATTAATGAATAATAGAGGTTGTAGTAACATAAGGAATCAACACTTCATAAGCTCAATTCATAACCAATAGCAACAAGATCTTCATCAACCATGTGAGACGTGTCACACATCATCTCAACATAAAAAAATGAACAGATCTTCTCTCCAATAGTTCAAGGGGGTCCCACCTACTAGTATTATTTAGTTTTTATAATAATAGGCTTTAGAAACACTTTGCGGGTGAAACTTTGTTGACGTTTTCAATTGTCAACAAACTGGCGAATCCATAGGGAAATTTGTTTTTAACAGATTTAAAACTCAGGATTCATGGTTTCGTGGACCAAAAAAACAGGTCAAGAAGACATAACTCGGTTGATTATGCAACAGGGGGAAGTGAGCGGATTTAATGGAAAGATGATCGGGAATTTGGGAATAATTCATGAAAAATGTTAAGTATGAGGTGTTTTACCACTGTATGCATAATCATTTGAATGGAATTTGCTCTCTAACTTTTAGGAGGAAAACTTTTTAAACTTGCTCTTAAAATATCGAGGGGTGAAGAAATGCCAAGAAAAAGTGGGAGATAGCCAACTCTTTATCGGAAAACAGCGAAAAAATGTAACAATTTGAAGGGTCCTTCAGAGGAGCATCATAACATCTGTGTAAGCTTGATTGTTATTAACTAACAATGCTTTGCAGGAGTGTCATTGTGGAAAATTGATCCAACATCCTATTTGACCAAATTGATTAAAAGATAAGAAGAAACAAAATCATGAAAGAAGTAAAATGCAGAACTAAAACAACAACAATAAAAGACAGAATTGAAGCGGAACAGGGAAAGAAACTTAACTTAGAAAGAAGAAATCAAAGTACTGTGAAGCAAAGAAAAGAAGCTCAAAAGTTGAAAGAAGAACTAGGCTACTAGTATACAAAAATCCAATCAGCATTAGAACCTTTCACGCTAGTCCCTCGCAACACTTCAAGTGAGGACTGTTAGTGTTGTAGGAGAACCATTGTCTCTGTAATTCTCTTAAAATTTCTGAGTTAGTGTCCAAGACAAAAGTAATCTGGAAGTGACCCAACACTTGAAAAACTGGTGTGATTATTAGCCTTTTTACGCACATGATTAAATCATCAAGATAAGCATGGAGACTGACCAATTCAAAAGTGGTGTGTATAGGCCTTTTAAAGGCAATACTTGCGTCAAGTGAACTAGAAGGCAGACATTTGTAAGGCATAGCATCACGATTAGTAAGAAAAATATTTTTGTAAACCCTTGCCCCTTTTGCCTTGATTCTTTTGTAACCCAAAAAAATGTCAAGTAATGGACTTAACTATGGCTCTACAACATGTTGCAAAAATATTCCCACATTTAGAGGAGGGGAGGGATTTCTCCTAATCACTTGCCTGCAGGTCCGAAGACTAATATAGGTTCTAATAATATCAGTGGTCCTCGAGAATGGTTCCAAATTTGAAACCCACTCAGGGTGGGTTGAAAAAAACATTCTAACCCTTAAGAAATATCTCAACTCCCTTCGAAAGGGTGCCTTCAGTGCATAATTAACAAGTTCTTGTTTTTTCCCGGCTAGCTTCATAATATGTCTAACAAGACCAGGATCAAAACCACGATTATCCTCATAAGGCCGAGAAAAAAAAAATTGAGATTCACCAAGTAGCCCAGTGGACCCCATTTCTTTTCTAACAGGACATTGGACATTTATTTTAACATTCATTGAAGATTCAGGTGTCCTAATGTTTAGGAGGATGGTTTCAACCACCTTCTTTTGTAACTCCCTTTTTTTTTGTTTTTCTTTGTTGCCTACAACACTCAATTAAAACAAAATCTCGAGAGGAGTCAAGCCTTCAGGAATCTCATTCTTTTATGTGTATATAATCTCTTCATGCTCAAGAGGTTCATTTTGAAAGACAACACAAATGCTCTCATTGTTAGGGGTGGCCTTCCAAGATCCTTCCTTTTTAGAAACGTATGGACGATGTAGAGATTGGAAAGCACAATTAGGCCAGTGAGGCAAGAGTTGTTGAGTAGGAGAGGCTGCAAAGATAGTTAATCGATCAGCCATTGAATTCAAATCCTTCTTAACATGAGTGATGTTGAAAGATAGAAGGTTCAAGACAAGTGCCCAAACAGTTTGGGAGTATTGTTCCATCAGCTTGTTTCTAGGAGAGCATGTCTTACGTGTCAGGTTCACGACAAGCTCAAAATTTCCAAAAATTGAAAAGTGACCACAACCAAGATTAAGGGCGTTCTCAATGCCTAAAAATAAAGCTTAGAATTCATTGGCATTGTTTGAACAAGCAAACTTCAACCTGTAGGATAGATTATGAATTTTTCCTACAGAGGAAACCAAGATAATACCAACCCCGCTACCTTCGTTAGAGTGTGAACCATCAAAGTGCATGTGCCATAATTTATCATCTAAATCAATTCTTTCCAAAGGAATAGTATCCTCTTCAGCAAAGATGGAATACACTCCTAGGTGCTCTTCGATATAGTTTACGATAGACTGTGGAACATTCTCTATGTAGGGTGAAATTATTCCTTCTCTAAGGACTATAATATTCTTACCATTTTGAGGAACGGATAAATGTGTCCCATCGAGTGAGAGGTATCCACCTATTAGGGCTTGCCAATATATACCTAACATAATTGAATAATTTCTTATATCCATATCAATCACTTGAATGTTGAGGGTTGTCCTTATCTCACGATGACCACATAAAAACAAGGTTACATCCTTAATCTCGCCTATGGTTGTTTGTTGTAGACTATTATAGGAGAGCATGCTTTCGAAATTTTCGTTTGTACAAGACAAACATAGATATTCCAAAATAATATTCGACATGACACTTGGACCTGAACCACCATCAATGAGGCAACAATGGGCAATCTTATCCATGATCTTTACAAAAATATAAAAGGGGTTCTTTTTACAAGGTATATAAAGTTATGTACACCTACTTTATTTACAGAAGAATCCTCTTTGTTTACCTCTTCGGAAAGATTGGCTACAACGGAAGCTTTTCCTTCCATGAATTGTTTCAGATGCATCTGTTGTTCAAGGATAGAAACCATGTCTAGGAGGGTTTCATCTGCTTTGATGTTGGCCAATTGATTCAAGATATTGTATTTAGAAGAGGGAGGAGGGGGAGTGATTCTTTGATTCTTAGGAATTGTAGAAACATGGGGCATAGCAGTGGTTGAGGATGAGCTTGGTCTAGAAGAGCTGCGAGGAGGATCAAATTTACCCTTGGGAGCATAGGCTTTGTTCCTCGTATTAATAACCATGACATCCTTTGGTTCCACAAAGTCTAGGACAATGATAGTATCTTCTGGTCTCTTACCAAAGATATTATCTTTGGCACTCTTCTTTACTTCACATGTGGCTTCTTCATGGTGCTCCTGATGCAGGAGCATCACTCCACCTCAGAAAATGTGCCAGCACGCTAGCACACAAACATGCAATGGAGGAAGGGAGAGGAATTAACGCTCCCATTTTTTAATTTGAAAATAATCCTATACAGATTTTCATGTTGTAAGACTGTAAATGCCAGACCATGCCTTTGTATAGGTAGTGGTTAAATTCCCTTAAAGGGTTGCTTGTAGTAGACCCAGATCGTAGTCAGGTCTGGGTAAACATTTATGAAACTTGAATGTAATAGATGAGGTTAGGTGAGACAAGACGAGATCGCAGAGCCCCTCTTTTGTAAGGAGATCTTGTATCAGATTTCATAAGGAGAGGATAGAGAGTCTTAGGAGACTCAGGAGGTAGAATAGTTATGAGAGAGAGAGCTAGAGAGAACTAAGACTTTGTTACAGTCCAATTTTTGTAAATCATCTGTATAGACACACAGAGATAATAGAAAAGAATTTTTTCATGCATATCATGTGTTCATGTGTTTATATGTTTTTATGCATTTCATGATTTGAATGTGTAACTGGTGAAGTATTTCATGAGTTTCAATTGTTTCTCATCTTTGAGTTTTCGAGTGCAAGGAGTGCACACCATCCACAAAGAGTGTGTTGACAGAGGTTTAACCTGAAGGGAAAGATCAGGAGGGATATCGTTGAACCTTCATCAGTAGAAGTGCAAGGAGTGCACGGGAAGAACTCTTTACCGAGTTCAGAGAGAACTAGAGTTATTGAAGACTCTGTAGAGCTCTACAAAGTGGGAATTGAGCCAATGCAAGTGTGCACAGAAGAACTTTGGGTTGAGTTTAGAAATAAACAAGGTTGTTGAATACTCTGTGAGGAAAGATCTGCAAGGAGTGCATCGAGTAGAAGAACGCTAGGAGGGCGAGAAGTATTTTGTGTTCAAAAAATCCTTCGAGATTCTGAGTTTGACGAAATCCCGAGAACGCAAGGTGTGTGTGGGAGACCGAAGTATTCGAGGAGATCAAGCTTAGAAGGGATAACGTAAGAAGTGTGTATGAGACAGACTTATTCTAAGTCCATAAGCCCAGAAGAGATAATTCTTTCAGAGGCGTAAGCGAGATCCAAGGGAGTCAGGTTCGTAGGGGATAGAACGAAGGCCGAAACCTTTGAACGTTAGAAATCTCCCAAGTCTGGGAAGAAATTGAAAGCTCAGGAGGAGGAGCATTGACAACCATCAAATAGTCTGCAAAGAGAATAAATTGGACCCTTAGATATACATCCAAGCAGAGGAGGAACGAGTGCAAGGGAATCATATCTCAACCGTCAGATCTGAGCGTATGAACAAACATTCGTCAGATCAGAAGAAAGTGCATGAGACTTATCACTTCGTGTACAGAGGAGAGAGAAGCTATCAGACTTGAAAGTTGAGATTCCTAGAGTCGAAACCTCGAAATAGAATCTTGACCCATTCGATCAACGGAACAGATTTGAGCCATCACATCACTGAGAGCGAAGACTAAGCGTCGAATCACCAGAGGGAATAACATTCATTGGTTGTTGTAAGCTCAGGAGGGAGAACAATTTGAAACTTGAGATTCTGAAAGTCTAGAGTCTCAGAATGCTGAGGTGGAATCTCAGACATTCGATTGATCAAGCATGAGCCGTCAGATATTGCGAGCGCATAAAGAGTCAATTTGATACTTGAAACTCTCAGAGCACGGAGATCCGGAGAGCCGAAGTATATAAGGACCATTGAAGTCAGGAGGGTACATGTCAGTAGGACGAAAGGTATGGAACAAAGAGGAAGTTAAGACTTGAAACACCTGGAGCGCGAACAATCGAAGAGTTGTGAGTCGTTGATCTATGAGGAGACACTTGTCAACAGATCTCAAACTTCGGGGAAAAGATGAAGTAATTTTTCAGTTTGAGAACTGATATCGTCGGAGTGCGAAGACCTGAAGTCCCGAAATAATATATGTACCGTGAGATCTAAAAGAGATGTGGTGCAAATTTGTTAACTCCAGGTAAACTCCTGAAGTAATCCTCGATCGTTGGATCGGGAGGAAACACGTCAATGGATCTTAGACTCCAGGTAAAAGTCATTGGGAAAAGGAGGTTTGAGATTTGAGATCTTAGAAGTCCGGAGACCCAGAGGAAATCTCAAGCATCGATCGATAAGGGGGTCATTGGACCATTGATCTGGGTTGAAATTTCAACCACCCGAAGTGAAGGTAGGGTTGTTGATCTATGGGACAGGTGTCTATATATCACCAGTTCTGGAAGGTTGGAGTACGAAAGGAAGCTGAGTTTGAGATTTCAAATTCCCGGAGTCCAGAATTGCGAAGAGAACTTCAACCGTTGATTCATAGGAAGTTGATCTGGTCCGTAGATAAGAAGGGTGCAGATTTGAAGTATCGATTTGGACGTTATCGTCAATATCATGAGATCGATGATCCTATGGAATTGCAAGGACAGGAGTTGCGAGGAGTTTAAGATATTGAGGGTGGGCTGAAATTCGAACCGTGGTTTTTCCAAGAGGACACATGTAGGCTGGAGGATCATTGTGGGCCCAAAAGAAATTTGACTCCAAACTGCTTGTGACCATGCCCACAATCACGTGGTCATAGCCCGAGTCCATATCAAGAGAGGGCTTATCCGAAAGGGAGCTAACATCGACACTCTGAGTTTTCGAAACAGAGCGAAAGGGGAGGTTGCGGGTTGTTGTCAAACCTACACCAAGAAGCTGAGGGCGCCTGTGTTTAGATACGGAAGGAGACCTTTAGGGTTCCAACAAGTATTTCGACTCGAGAATTGGAGATCCAAAACCGAGAGGTCATAGAACCCTGGAAGGGGAGGGGGGTTGCATCAAGTGGTATCAGAGCACATAATTGATTTTTGTAGGCAAAGAGGTAATCATATAATATCAAGTGGTATCAGATGACCAAGCTTTAATTATAGACAACATATAAGAAAGAGGTAAAAAGAAGGCAGGGTATTGATACTCTATAATAAGGTTGTTGCACACGCACAACAACAACAAAAATTTAAACATCCAGGTGAGTTGTGAGAGAAGATGGAGATGCTCATAGATGTAGAGTAATCCGCAGACTTTCCAGGAGGGCAGGTAGAAGGTAGAAATGGATACTGAAGGCCATGGACGTGGTCGAAGATAAGGCCACAAGAAGAAATTGAATCCATATATAGATCTGGATTTCAATTAGATAAGATCACAAATGGAGAAGCTTGCATTTAAAATGTAGCAGGATGAAAAAGCGCATTGGATATATGAGTGGCCCATGAAGAAGAGGGTGAAGTGGTCAGTAAAGGAATTGTTGGCCAAGGAAAAATGAAGGTTGATGAGAAGGTGGTTGAGGCATGCTGAAAAAATCAGTGACACAGAGGAGGAACCGATTCACATCTGTGAACCAGAGACTGGGATAAATCTCAGTGATAAGGAGGAGAGGAGGCCAGTTGAATATCTCTTAAACTACTAAGAGGGTGAAATTGGACTTTCAAGTTTCCATGTGGGCAATGGAAAGAGACCAGGTGGAGGTCTTGTATGCTACCAGGGAAGACGTGTTGAAAGTTCAGACTACAAAGTGGGAAATGAGATGGGATCGGTTGATATCATAGACTGCCAAGAGGGCAGTATAGAATTCCCAAATTGCCAGGTGGGTAGGGAGAAGGAGATGAGACTGTCTAAAAGTCTCAGGAGCTCAGAAGGGAGTTCATGTCAACAAGGAGTGTTGATATATGGAGATTCATGTGGACTTGTAGACCATGTGAATGAAGATGATCATAAGTTAAAAAATTTCACCATCTAGGAAGAGGATCAGAGATGCATTCTAATTATTGGAGGGATCAAGATATTCCTACCAAACAGCCAGGTAGAGGCCAGTGCACATGATGAAAGTGCAGCAGTATAAGAAGGAAAACCAGTAGTGACTATCATAGAATAATAAGAGAAGGAGTAGACACTAACATTTTCCCCAGCAGAAGGAGAAGAGCATTCAGTTGAATTGCTCAAAATTTTCAACCAGGAAGCTGAACAAGAGATGACTGCAGCATTGGAGCTTGCAGCAAAAGAGGAAACATACATCATGGACTTTGTTTAGTTATATGAAGAACTAGAATCCCTAGAGAGAAGGGTAATGGTGAAAATATTGCACATCCAATAGTTCAAGTTGGAAGCAGATGGAGGAGCATACCATCCAGAGGAATGGTTGGAGGAAATTGGAGATATTCCAACACAAGAAGAGCTGACAGAAGAAGAAAATATGTCAATGGAGGAGACTGAAAAGAAGGTAAGTCAAAAAGAGATTGCAGAATTAGAGTATGCAACAAGATGGAAAGATAAGGCTACAAGAGACGGAGAAAACCGTAAAGGGAATCGAGTTGATCTACCCATTGATAAGGAAGAGTTGCAGTCGAGGAGATGGCATAAGGAGAACCAAACACTGGAGCAGCTGGACAATGTGATAGAGGAGATAAGAAGGTTTATTATGCGTCTAGAAGAAGCAGTCAACAAAGATAAGATGAACAGAAGAGAGCCTGTCATAGAAACAAGAAGGAAGAAAAATAAGCAGTAGCATGGCTGGAGAGGAGCAGGAGGACAACTCCAGAAGAGAATTTGGGATCCAAGAGGATTTCAACACTGGAGAAGAGGATCTCATGAGAAGGAGCTCATGTTTTTTCTAGCAGGGGAGTATGATGTAGGAGAATCGCTCCACCTCGGCAAACGTGCCAATACGCAAACACACAATGGAGGAAGAGAGAGGCATTAACGCTCCCATTTTTTAATTTGAAAATAATCCTATACATATTTTCATGTTGTAAGGATTTAAATTCCAGGCCATGCCTTTGTACAGGTAGTGGTTGAATTGACTTAAAGGGTTTCTTGTAGTAGACCCAGATCGTATTCAGGTCTGGGTAAACATTTATGAAACTTCAATGTAATATATGAGGTTAGGTGAGAGAGGACAAGCTCGCAGAGCCCCTCTTTTGTACGAAGATCTTGTATCAGATTTCATAAGGAGAGGATAGAGAGTATTAGGAGACTCAGAAGGTAGAATAGTTCTAAGAGAGAGAGCTAGAGAGAACTGAGACTTCGTTACAGTCTAGTTTTTGTAAATCATCTGTATAGACACACAAAGATAATAGAAAGGCAGTTTTTCCTGAATATTATGTGTTCATGTGTTTATATGTTTTTATGCATTTCATTATTTGAATGCGTAAATAGTGAAGTATTGCATGAGTTTCAATTGTTTCTCGTCTTTGAGTTTCCAAGTGCAAGGAGTGCACACAGTCCACAAAGAGTGCATTGACAGAGGTTTAACCTCAAGGGAAATCTCGGGAGGGATATCGTTGAACCTTCATCAGTAGAAGTGCAAGGAATGCATGAGAATAAATATTTATCGAGTTCTGAGAGAACCAAAGTTATTGAAGACTCTGTAGAGCTCTGCCAGGTGGTAATTGAGCCAGTGCAAGTGTGCACAGAAGAACTCTGGGTTGAGTTCAGAAAGAAACAGGGTTGTTGAATACTCTGTGAGGAAAGATCTGCAAGGAGTGCATCAAGCAGAAGAATGCCAGGAGGGTGAGAAGTATTTCTTGTTCAAGAAATCCTTCTAGATTCTGAGTTTGACGAAATCCTGAGAACACAAGGTGTGTGTGGGAGATCGAAGTCTTTGAGGAGATCAATATCAGAAGGGATAATGCAAGAATTGCATATGATATGGACTTATTCTAAGTCCATAAGATCAGAAGAGATAAGTATTTCATAGGCATAAGAGAGACCCAAGGGAGTCGAGTTCGCTAGAGATAGAACGAAGGACGAAACCTTCGAACGTTAGAAATCTCCCAAGTCTGGGAAGAAATTTAAAGCTCAGGAGGAGGAGCATCGACAGTCGTTAGATAAGCTGCAGAGAGAAGAATATGGACCAATAGATCTATGTCCATGCAGAGGAGGAACGAGTGCAAGGGAAACATATCTTAGCCATTAGATTTGAGTGCATGAACAAATAGTCATCAGATCAGAAGGAAGTGCACGAGCCTTAAAACTTCACGTTCATAGGAGAGAGAAGCTATCGGAGTTGAAAGTTGAGATTCTCGTAGCCGGAACCTCGGAATAGAATCTCGACCCATTCGATCAGCGAAACAGATCTGAGTCGACAGATCACTGGGAGAGAAGACTAAGCGTCAGATCGCCAGGAGGAATCACAGTCGTTGGTTGCTGTAAGTTTAGGAGGGAGAATGGTTTGAAACTTAAGATTCCCAAATTCTGAAGTCCTGGAATGCCGAGGTGGAATCTCAGTTGTTCGATTGATAAAGCATGAGCCATTAGATACTGTGAGCGCATAAAGAGTCAAGTTGAGACTTGAAACTCCCAGAACATGGAGAGATGGAGTGCCGAAGCATATCAGGACCGTTGAAGCCAGGAGGGTACGTGTCAGTAGGATGAAAGATCTGGAAAAAGGCGGAAGTTGAGACTTGAAACACCCAGAACGCGAACAACCGAAGAGTCGTGAGTCATTGATCTATGAAGAGACACTTGTCAATAGATCTTGAACTCTGGGGAAAAGATGAAGTAATTTTTCAGTTTGAGAACTGACATCGTCAGAGTGTGAAGACCCAAAGTCCCTAAATAAGACCTGGACTGTGAGATCTAAAAGAGATGTGGCACAAACCTGTTAACTCTAGGTAAACTCCCGAAGTAATCCTCAACCATTGGATCGGGAGGACACACGTTAGTGTATCTTAGACTCCGGGCAAAAGTCATTGGGAAAAGGAGGTTTTAGATTTGAGATCTCAGAAGTCTGGAGAACCGGAGGAAATCTCAAGCATCGATCGAGAAGGGGGTCGTTGGACCTTTGATCTGGGTTGAAAGGTCAAACACCCAAAGTGAATGCAGGGTCGTTGATATACGAGACAGGTGTCTGTAGATCGCCAGTTTTGAAAGGTTGGAGTACGAAAGGAGGTTGAGCTTGAGATTTCCAATTCCCGGAGTTCGGAATTACGAAGAGAACTTGGACTGTTGATTGAAAGGAATTTGATTTGGTCTGTAGATAAGAAGGGCACATATTTGAAACATTGATTTGGACGTTATCATCAAGATAATGAGATCGACGATGCCGTGGCATTGCGGGGACATGAGTTGTGAGGATTTTAATATATTGAGGGCGGGCTGAAATTCAAACTATGGTTTCGCCAAGAGGACACGTGTAGGCTAGAGGAGCATTGGGGGCCCAAAAGCAGTTTGACTCCAAACCGCTTGTGATCGCACCTGCAATCATGTGGCCATAGCCCTAGTCCATATCAAGAGAGGGCTTATCTGAAATGGAGATAATGCCGACACTCTAATTTTTTGCAACAGAGCAAAAGGGGAGTTCGCGGGTTGCTGTCAAACCTGCACCAAGAAGCCGAGGGGGCCTGTGTTTATATACAGAAGGATACCTTTAGGGGTCCAGAGAGTCTTTCGACTCTAGAATCAAAGATCCAACACCGGGAGGTCGTAGAACCCCGAAAGGGGAGGGGGGTTGCATCAGCTCCTCGCAAAAGTTGCACCAAATCCAAGCCAAGATAACTTTACGCTGAAAATTGGTTTCAACTGGATTTCTAAAGGGAGGTGCAGAAGAGGATGAAGCTCCAGGGGTGAAAGGGAAGACAACACCCTTCCGCTCAAATTCTATCATACGATTGTTCATATATTGTACTAGCTATAAGATAGAGGACATGTCTATCTATCTAACTGATTCTCTCTAGGGAATACCAGTTATTTCAAGATGTTCTTCATACTCTGAGAAAGTATCCAGAGTGGAACCGAGATTATCGATGGCCTCTTCTTCAAGCCTATGATGGTAGGGAGAAGGAAATGCATTGTAGTAATGCATGAAAGCGGCTTGGTTCTGAGGGCAGATAAGTTCAAGGATTTGATTGTACAACTTGGTGAAATGCAATTTGAAAGACTTGATGGTCTCACCATCTTTATAAGTGTTTTTATTGTATTCCCTTAACTTCTCGGTAGGTCTTTTGGATTTCCCATAAGTGGATCAGAACCAATAGATTAACTCCTCCCAAGTAGACAATATCTTGGGAGGAAGGTCAAAGAATTCAGTCGTGACCTTTCCTTCCAAGGAATTAACAAACAAGCGCATGCAAGTGTCATTGTTGTTAGCCCCTATGTTATGAAAAGCATTAGAAAATGTCACTAGGTGTTCATTGGTGATGATGGTGTTATTTCCTAAAAACTTAAGCAAATTTTCTTTAAACTTCGGAAGTGGGCGAGTAGCAGGTGCTAGGTTAAGAGGAGAGGACACATGCCATGGTGTGTGTTATCCACATTTTTGGTTATCGAGATGATGACATGATAATGACATGGTGATAGAAGATCTAACTCTTCATTAAGATCATTTTCATGAAGAAAGTTACATTTATCAGCTTC